>CM055203.1:13526516-14109848 GCA_029224185.1 Karalla daura | reverse complement strand
TTTGAAGCTCAGCTTCCTCTTAAAGTGAAAGTTTGTATTAAAAGTTCCAGCTTCATATTTGGCTGTTGCCATGTTTTGTGCATATAAAAAAAACAAAAAACCCAAAACAACCTCAGGTCATGCATTACATAACGGTGGACGTTCACGCCACCACGCGTACAGCAGACACGGGGTCCGTTCAGCCGCTCTGTGGGACTGGGACGGCACAGTGCACTACCTGGCTGCGACTGGGAGGGCTGAGAGCAGGAGGCTCTACCAGAGGAGGTGGGGGAGAGGCGGGGAGGCAACACACAAAGGCAGCAGTCACTCCCGGGGAGGACGGCCGAGGAGAAAGCCACCCCGGAGGCAGGGGAACTGCAGCACGGCACAGCACTCCACCAGCGGCAGGAGAAGTGGAGGCCGGGCCACGGAAGGAGCGGCGGACGAAATCTGCTCCTCTCTCCGTGTCATCCCGCTATTCCACTGCCGCTCCTTCATACTTGTCAAAGCCTGGGAATTACCCCCCCTACCCCCCACCCCCAGCAGCCCTAATCTGGACCGACTGCTAATCTCTGTCCGTCGCATGACGCATGGCGTGTTGTGGCAGCAGCCGGAGGAGGCTCGGTGATGAGGCCGACCTGCCCTCCCTGAGGGAGTGACCGGTCGTCTCCTCCCCGTCGAGCTGCTCCGCTTTCTGCTGCCTGCCTGCCAGTCAGTGAGTCCGGGCTGAGCGTGTGGGAACAAGACAAAGACTCGCACAGGTGAGTGGCCGTTCGCTGCCAGCAGGCTCTCCTGAGAGCATTTTGATGGGAGAGACTCCAGGCTGAGAAGAATGTGAAGAATGTGTCCGTATGGGCCCGGTACAGGCTTGTGAAGTCGGTGGGAAGTTGAGCCAGGCTGCTTTAAACAGGGACTGAGTCACCATGTAAACAACAGCAATTGCGTTTCGTGGAGCCGGACGACTCTGTTGAGGACACAGAGGGCGAGTGATAGCGATCGATGAGTTCATTTGGGGGAAATGTCCGAATCTCGTAGGGAAAAAGAACCTAGCAGGGGGGGAAAAAAGCAGTAAAGTCGCATCAGGACGCTGTTTGTCCCCAGCCTAATTCGATTCCAGTTGCCACTTAGTTCTTAATTTGACTAGGAGAGGCGCTACCATGCACGGGCTGTGCGCGGATCAATCAGGATCAGCGGCTTCACGTGTTTCTGAGGGGAGAGCAGCCTCGAGGTTTGGCAGCTGCATCTCCTTAAAACTGTCCTAAACTCCTGAAGGCTCCCTCACAGGCCAGCTCTGCTACAACCAGGCAGCCGTCTCATGGCATGGAAACATGGCACTGAGCTGCGAGTGTGTCCAGCAGGCAGGACCACGATGTACAGCAGTTCGCAGTGGGACGGGAGAGTCTCAGCACACAATGTAAACACCGCACTGTGGCATCACATGAGCTGAAAATGCAGCCCGGGATTAACTGGCAAAGGTATGACAGTGACATGTCGGGAACTATGACCACTCTGTAGCTCATTGAAGCATACAGCCTGATACTCGGTCTAACATCTAAAGACAACAGTTTGCTATGGTTGAGAGACAGATTGTTTCTGGGTCTGGTCCAGAACCTCTCTTTTAACAAGCAAAGAAATAATCAGACACGTGCTGAGCCCAAGAGCTGTGACACGGTAACTATTCATCAAACTTTGGTTTGGTCATAGCGTTGTAGGGAAAAAGTGTTTCAACCTAGTATTTTCATACAGTTCACGATTCAGCTTCCTTCCTGTCGCTTTAATTAACAAATTGTGGTGGAAATTTTACATGCATCTGGGAACATTTGGTTAATGCCAGTATTCATTTAGATATAGCCTGAACTGTGTGTGCTGCAGCCACCACAGACTCAAGAACCTCCCTGTAGACTCACTCCCTGCTCTTTGTCACGTCCACTGCTATGCCTATGAACGTGTCCTGCTCACAGGACACCAGCTGGAAAGCCTTGCCCAGCTCCTGACATCTATTTCGATCTCTTTGATTTTCCCACACATACGAAGAGTTTTCCCCCCGCCAAAATCACTGTATGCAGATTTCTTAAACAGAGACATCCTAAAGTCCTAAAACAAGTCCTCTCTCTCTCCCTCTCAGCTATTCACAGTTACCTGTCGTTAAAGCCCCGGAGGTGTCAAAGGGTCTCTGCAACGGTGATTGATTGTGCTGTGATTTCATTATCTGACCGGGCCTTGTGCTCAATCAGTGTCCCCGACAGGATGAAACCGCGAATGAATGAAACTCATCTGAAGCAGCCGTAACTGTGCAGGAACCGTTTGTCCTCCGCAGTGTTTATTTAATCCGAGGCGACTACGCTGTGAGTCCCAGAGCCGGAGAGTGCGGAGGGTCACACCCCAGAGTCTTTCCCTTTTACTGCGCACAAAGACACAGCCATGTCGGCAGTCGGGCACCACCCATTATAAACACATCACGGCACCGCTGAACCACCCACCCCCACATCACTGCCATGTACACACACTCACTAGAAAAACCGCGTGCTTCACACCTGTCGCTCCCCATCCTCTCAGGTGACACTGGGAAGCCGCAT
Organism: Karalla daura; assembly: GCA_029224185.1. Lineage (NCBI taxonomy): Eukaryota > Metazoa > Chordata > Actinopteri > Chaetodontiformes > Leiognathidae > Karalla > Karalla daura. The sequence continues at coordinate 14,107,293 of CM055203.1, read as the reverse complement.
CCCGATGGCGGCGGAGGCAGCCAGGTGAACGAGAAGGCGCGCCGACCGCGTCCTCCTCTCTCCTTGGCCAGGATGGACGCCAGAGAGGAGACGCTGAACCTCCTGAACAGACTGTGGGCCAAGCTGCAGGACCTGCCCAACGCCACTGCCGTGGAGCTGGGGGCTTTCTTCGTCCTCCTGGCCTTCATCTGTGAGTGTCCGCTCTGGGAACCCCGCTGAGATTTGTATGTGGGGGATGGGGGTGTGGGGGGGGGGGTTGCGCGGCCACATCGTCTAAATGCTGGGAGGCCCGGGTCCCAGCGAGTGACCACCAGTTAATAACGCGTGGGGAGGAGAGCGTGAGGTTGTGGCCGCTCCGCTCGCTGCTATGTTGTCGTGGACTGAGCTTTGAACGCGACACAAATGCAGCTAGATGAACTCTCTGCACCTTGTCAGAGGGGAACTGGAACGAAAAGAATGAACTCTGTGAATAGCAGTCTATTCCCGGCTGAAAAGTCCAAACACATTAGTGTTCAGATCACCCTCAGTCGCCCCCAGGGTACGAGTGTGACCCCCGCAGTAAGGTAAAAGGTCAAAAGCAGGTAAGATAATGGATGGATGGATGGATGGATGAATTAGTGGGATGCTTGTCCATTTTGAGGTGCTTTTGAGAGCGATTATGCCTCTATGAGGCTGTAGCCATATCAACAGTTCCTCCATTCAGGTGAACAGGTCATTTTCCCACGGCCGCGCAATGCCACTTGATTTTCACGCAGGGCTAAGTCGTGGCCACGGCTGAGCTGGCCCCCGTGGTGTTTGCGTGCCGTGCTCAGTGTTTTCTGTGCTTGCTGTCCTGCAGTGGTGGTGCTGCTCATGATTCTGCTGAGCTGCGTGAGCTGCTGCTGCTGCCGCCGCAGGTCTCAGAGGGGGAGAGCAAAGGTTTGATCCAAAACCCGCAGGCGCCGGCCGACCGGATGCGTTCAGCCACGGGCCCCCGCCCTTGAACAACAGAACACCTGACCAACCCGGGGAACGACGTCCTGGCTGGCTGCCGAACACACCTGCGGCTGCCAGGTGTTCAGGAGAGGCCGCATTCTTCGGGGGGGATCCTCGAGCCTCACGGGGCGACGACGACAACAACAACAATAGCAGGCCTCACCTGAGGACAAGGCAGGGCCCAGCCGCAGCTTCTCCAGCGGCACGGCCCAACACGTGGAAAACGTGTCACACAATGTGTGGAGGCATTCCCGCAACGGCCGCACGCAGTAGAGCGCAGCCAGCTCCGTTTCCATCAAGTGTCATTGTTAAGGAATGTGAACTGGCAGTTAGGTAAAGGCAGGCTGTTTTCATACGTGCAAAGCTACCGCTTAGACTTAAAAAAAGGGATCGAGTGTGCCCTCTGCTGGACACAGGCGTTATGTACCATGGTATTATTCTGATTTTGTGAAAGTTTCATTTTTGTATGACCTTGCATGTTAAATGTGTGACTTTGAGCAATGTTGTAATGCTGCACAATAAAGAGAATTAAGGACTCACGATTCTTGCACGCAGAACGACACCATGGCCTCGAAGTCTGTCATGGCAGCTTTGTCCGTCTCTTTCGCGTTGCCACGTTTCTCCTGTGGATGAGTGGGAGACGAGACATGAGGCACAACCTTCGCCTCCTTGCACGCTGAATCGTGTTGCGACCGCGCTGACCTGTTTGCGGTTGATCTCCTGGCGGATGAGGAAGCTCATCTGCTCCTTGTCTTTTGGAGAATAGTAGGTGCGACAGGAGGAGGGCAGACCGTCTCTCCCAGCGCGCCCCGACTCTTGGTAGTAACTGGCCAGAGACTTGGCCAAGTTCCAGTGAGCTACAAACCTGCAGGAGTGGTTCAAAAGTCAAATCCGGTAACCCATCGGAGGTGGCGCAGAACCTCGTGGCCTCACCTGACATTGGCCTTGTCTACTCCCATCCCAAAGCTGATGGTGGCCACAATGACCAGCACCTTCTCCTGCATCCACTCGTTCTGGACGTCTGTGCGATCCCCGGCCTTCAGACCTGAAAATCGTGGCAAGACGAAACCAAATCATTACGCGGTTACCAATGATAGTAGCCGAACTGTTAGACAAAAAGCCTAACCTGCATGATAAGCCTTGGCCAACACCCCCAGCTTGGTCAGCTGATAAGCCACAGTCTCACAGCTCTCTCTGGTGCGACAGTACACAATGCCGCAGCCCTGTCACAGACGTCACAGACAGGAAGTTCAAGAAACCACAGATCTCTCTCATCACAAGCAGAACGTCAGCTAATATCGTCTCAGCAGAGATGAAATAGGATGGACTTCATAGAAGCTCAAATGCTCATGAGCTCGTTCTGTCAGATTGAAAAAAGACTGAATAAGCACTGTAGTATTTGTATCATAATAATAATAACAATTAGAAGTATTGTGCTTCTAACATAAAAGTAACCCTTGTATTGCTTTTTGACAGTTAAGAAACATCAGGCAATTCTCCACATCCAAACTTTGTGAAAACCCTTAAAACTTGTTATTTGAACAGTTCAAATGACTGTAACCACCAGGAAACATCCCATGGTGGAAACGGCTAGATTGAATGCAGGAGACCAAATACGTTGATTCTGGATACTGATCACTCGTCTTTAAATTGAGTGAAATCACTGATCCACACATTCATAGAGGCCCCAGCGAGTACTTATCTTTTACTTTTCTGCTGCAACGGCACTTGAATGATGAACTGGGGTGACTAAGAGCCGGCGGAGCACTCTCGCCGCCCCCCTGAGTCTCGCAGTCTACGAACCTGTCCTTTGGCCTCTCTGTCCAGCGCCAGCGCCTTCTTGATGAAGGCGTGGAGGTGGACGTAAGGGTTTGGCAGCATCTCCCTGAAGATCACGTCGTAGTGCAAGTTACTGCGGAAGACCGGCGTGGCGAAAGACAGCGGCGAGTTCAGCCTCAGGGACTTGACAATGTCCTCCTGCACATTCTTGGCCGCCGTGGCCGTCAGAGCCAGACAGGGCACCTGCGGGATGCGCTCGCGCAGCGTGCCCAGCTTGAGGTAGTCCGGCCTGAAGTCGTGCCCCCACTGGGAGACGCAGTGAGCCTCGTCCACGGCCAGGTAGGAGAGCAGACCGCGGGAGCACAGGTCGTTGAGGCACGGCTGGAAGGAGGGCGAGGCCACCATCTCCGGGGTGATGTACAGCATCTTGAGCTTGGGGCTGCTGCTCCCCAGGTCTGCCAGGATCAGACGACGCTCGCCTGCTGTAAGCTTAGAGTTGAAGGAGGAGACGGGGATGTTGAGACCCTTCAGCCGGTCCACCTGGTCCTGCAGGGAGAGATCGGACATCTTAGATGCGTTCGAGGGGGTTTGCCTCAAGACAGTGCAACGGGACTGACCTGGATGAGGGCGATCAGCGGGGATATAACCAGGGTGATGCCATCAGCCTGGAGGGCAGGGAGCTGGTAGCACAGAGACTTACCAGCCCCAGTGGGCATGCACACAAACACATCCCTGTCTCCTGCAAGGACACAGCAACACAGTTATACATTCTGTTATCTTCATATACGACAAAAGGAGTGACTAGTCCTACTACTATAACCCAATCCAGCTTCAGAGTTAGTGAAGCCAGTGCCAGTGAAGTTTAGTGTTGCTACGAGACAGCTAGCAGCAGCTAGTGAGTTAGTTCGCGAGTTCATGCATGGTAAATGAAGACGTAGCGAAGAGGTTCGCTGACTTACTTTTGATGACGGCCTTGATAACATCTTCCTGTAACTTTGTCTTGAAGTTGTCGAACCCGAAGTGCTTTTTTAAGGCTTGTTTTAAAGTTGTTGTCATCTTCTGCGGCTCTGTATGGAAGTCATATAAACCTCTTAGACGACGTCGCGCGTCGATGACGTAAGCAATGGGGCTGTTGCGCGTGCTGTTTCAGCTCTCCGCTGTTTATTTTGTGTATTCATTTAAAACAAATTCAAATAAAAAAGGATCACCGAAGCTGATATTTAAGTTTTTAAAAAATCTGTGTAAATGACTCCGTGTCATTTATTGATTGTAACATTTCTCTGTGTTATGTTTTATTTTATTTCTTACATCAGTATCGGAATGACGTGTGTTTACAGGTAATCTCAGTTTTACAGCTACGACGAATTTGTTTCAGTGATTGGTACAAAAATATAGAAAATCTGAATGACGAACTCTAAAAACAGCACAAATACACGATATACAAAAAAAACAGGTGTGTGCATTTCTGCATGGATGTGCGAGAGTGTATAAAGTTCAGCATTCGCTCACATTTTTACCACAAGTGTGGTAGAGCTGTCTGATTAGCACAGGTAGGGCACGCCCTCTTGTTAGCCACAGCTCTCGACGAACATACTGTAAATTACATATATTAACATATATTAACTGTTATCCATTTATGGCCAAATGTGTCTCAAGTATTCTATTGCAGAGGAAAGAGCTGGTAGTCTTAATTTGTGAATAAAAATATGAAAAGTACAAGCAACAACTTTATTTCAATTAACCTTATATAACCATTTTATGTCTGACATTTGCTTTATTACTAGAGCATTATTAGTTTAATATTGGTGAGTTGTCATGTCAACAATTGCTATCTTTGCATTATTCAAACATGCATAGTAACCAATGGTGGAAAAACTTTAGAATAAACCCAGTTTCCATGTTTTACATGTTTCTGTGTGGCTTTTCTCTAGTTGTTCTGGTTTCCTCACACAGTCCAAAACTGTTTGATTTCAGACCCCAAATCTGCCTCTAGACTGCCTCTAGTTGTGATGGACTGGCAACCTCGCCAGGGTGTATTCCCTGTCTTCACCCTCTGTGTGCAGCAGACACCTCTAACACTGGTTAGATATAAAGCAGGTCAAGAAAATACATGGACATTTGCTTTAGTCAGAAACTACTGCATTAATTAATTTGGTATTATAGCTGTCCACATTTGAGACACTTTCTGTGAAAAAATGGAAAAAAGTGGAAAAATAGTAAATACAGAGTATTCTTTCACCTTTTCAATGTGTGCACCTAAGGTAGGTTCGCTCTTTAAGCTCCAAATGTTTCATTATTCCTGATATACTGCGGAGGGTCACTTATCATACCATATCCGATGCACTAATAAACGGATAAACAAGCAATACATGGATTTGGTTTATTTATTGTTCAGTGAAATGCATTTTTACTTACAGGGTTAATATTGCACAATACAATACATGAACATGATCGGTTTCCTTTCAAACATATGAAAATACATCGTGTGTGAGGTGAGCTAATCGCAGCAGGGCAGCTCTACAGTGAGGAAGTGGTTGCAACGATCACGTTGAAGCAGCAGTGGTCACCTAGCGGAGCCATTCAATAGCACAATGGTCGTTTACATCAGGATCTGTCATTCCTCTCAGTGATTATTATATAACCTGATTTCTTACATCGTTTTATGACATCTACTGGATTGTAAAGGAAGTGGTGGCAGGTGGACACTCAGCCCCAGATGCAGGACACGGGGCAGAGACACTGGGACTTGATGGCGGGAGACTTGATCACCAGATCCTTGATGATCTCCACCGTGCCGAACAGCGGGAACAGCTTCTCGTTGAAGCTCTCGTTGTAGGTGTAAACGTGGCAGTGTTTGTCCACGTCGTAGAAGGACAGCTGGCCGCCGGCGTGGTCCAGGTAGATGCCCACCCTGCGGGGGATGAGCTCTGGTGGCAGAGCGGTGAAGGGCACGGTCAGCGCCTTCAGCTCGGAGCCCCTCTCCAGCCGCAGCGTCAGGTAGCCCGTGTTTGTGTTCAGGGACTTGAAGCCCTTCCTCAGCGCCGACTCCTTGGCCACGCCGAGGCGCCAGTCGCGCTCGCCCACCTCCACCTCCCAGTAGTGGCGGCCCGAGCTGAAGCCCTCGATCCCCGCGGCGCACCACCAGCCGTCGAAGCGCTGGTGGTAGTTGGGAATGTCCTTCCTCTCGAAGCCGCAGCGCATCCTCTTGTCGTCAGTGATGAGCAGGTCGGGGTTGGCCGTGTCCTGGTCCAGAGTCACCTCCACTGCAGGGAGACGCCAGGTTAAATCACTGGGAGGGTCCAGTACGGACAAGGCTCGCTGAGAATCTGATAAATTGTCACTGTACCTGCAGCATCTGTGATCCAGTCCCACACTGCAACAAAAGAAAGACCAAACTTTAAATGTCGCGTGGTGATCGGTCAAGAGAGGAGGGCTTAATACTCACAGAAGAAAAGAGAAACAAGGTTGTGGGACACACTGAAAGATCTCAGAAATGTGTGTTTTCGAGGTTGACTTAACAGTTCAGTTTCAGTGCACAGAAACACAAATGTAAATACAATGTAAATATAATCCTAAAAATAAGCCCAATAATCCAGGTAGAGGTGAACATGCATGGTGCTTATACAGGTCTTGAATGAATGATTCACCCTTTGTAAATAGTGAGTATATAAATTGCCACAGGCCTTTTCTCTGTTTGCATCTATTGTTGTTTTATGTGGTCAATTGATACACTAATTCCTGTTCTTTCTTTATTTTTCTTTTTCTTCTTCTATTTCTTGTCTTTCTAGTCTGTCATACAGTGTCCTGCACCTAAAGATAGATAGATAGATAGATAGATAGATAGATAGATAGATAGATAGATAGATAGATAGATAGATAGATAGATAGATAGATAGATAGATAGATAGATAGATAGATAGATAGATAGATAGATAGATAGATAGATAGATAGACTTAATTGATACCGAAGGAGATTAAGCTGTCAAAGTAGCATACATATAGGAAACAAATTGCACACATAAAACATACCTTTTTTATGTGTGCAACAAAACCCAAAATCCGCCACACTGCAGTTGCAGTTTTCCCCAACAAATGATGGTTTATACAATGTGGCGTTAAGATGACTGGCAAACTACTGAGTATAGTTGAATGTGGAAGTTTAAAATTTTGTGCATCACTCACCTGGTTGAGGGATGTAGGATACAGCACCTGGGAGGACATGAACACAAACTCATAACTAGGTGAAAACCTCAGACCTCACACCTGAATCTAGCCTCAAACAGTATTAATATACAAACCAATCTTCTGAGTTTTCTGCTTCCACATCAGCCACTGCTGCGGTATGGTGTCCTGCGGGGACAAACCAAGTAGGTTTCTATCACAGCGACATAACAAAGTCACAGACCTCTGTGAATGGGGTTCACAGTTACCTTATCTGGGCGCTGCACCATTAAAGTCCACATAACCAGCTCCATGGCGGTCACCAGGTTGGGAGCACGGCCCCAGCGCCAGGCCGTCTGCAGGTCCTCCAGGACCTTTGCCACAGGTTCCCCAGGCCACACACTTTGCTACAGGGTGATAAAATATCTCTATTCAGTACATTAAATAAAAAAACAGAGAGCCGCGAGAACAGGTGGAGGATTTCCCACCTCAGGCTGAGCCCTCAGGTCCTTGATCCAGTTGAGGATCACAGTCTTGGCCTGCAGCAGGTCCTGTTCGTTAATCTGATCAGGCTGTTTGCCCTCAACCATCTCAGGCCAGCCATCCGTCTGCATTGGCCTTTTCTGCAGGCAGGATCACACAAACCGTTATGATATAAACCCCACTTGAGTACTTATGGTTATATATTTGCCCAAACCCACAGAAGCACCTTGCTCTCTAGCATGGAGGCCCACTGTAGGACGAAGGCCCTGCACATAGAGGTGGGCCAAGTATCAGTCTGGTTCCAGATGTTCTCCAGGACTGCAGACCTCTGCAGAGGCAGGACACAGTGTAAAAGTATGGACATGTTTACAAATCTTTGTATTCTGCCATCACTTCATTTGCAATAAAAAGGACTAAGTGAAAGTGATGGTGTGTAGCTGGTGTCACCTGGCAGACTCGGCTAAGATCTCTAGCCAGCTCTGCAACAAACAGCTGGTCCTCATCCAGAGGCTCCTTCTTCTCCTTCTTTGCTTTCTTGTGTGATTCCTGTGGGAAAATACATGAGATTTCTGAGGAAAACTGCTCGGAAAAGAAAGAGCTCTCCCTCAAAAGGGCATTGGTGCAGCTTTGTGAGTGCGTCAGAGAGTAAAGCAGCCAAAGTAGAAAAGATGTGGCCACTCAGCCTGATCAAAATGCACATCGTGCCTCTGTTCCTGTCAGCAGAAAAGAAAAACAGCCCTCCCTGCCAGACCCGCCGCACACAGTCGCCCTCTCATTCTAAATCAAGCCAAGAACAGGGAAGTAGGCCTAAAAAATACGTTGTCACATCCACTGTCTGCTGCGAAATGAAGGTGACACAGAAGAGCCAGTTTGTACATTAAACATGCAATCTGGCACCACATGTGATACCTTTATCTTGGCCGTCAAGGTTTTGGCCGGCTCCACCATGAAGTGAAAACACTGCAGCATCTTGGCCGGAGTGTAATGGAGTCCTGCGGGGAGCAACACAAACCCGGGTTATTTAGAAGACTGCACGAGGAGGCCATGTTTTATTCATTTCAAATAGGTCTCGAAATCACACCATTCGTCCTTGTTAGGAGCATTGGAACAGGACATTAGAAGTTATGCGGTCATACAGAGGATTACATGTGCTGTTGACGGCTGCTGTTTATTTCCAAAACACCCGGTATGTCACGCAGCTCGGTACACACGTGACGGAAAGTTCTCCTGAGCCTGTTAATAAAAACACTGCAGAGCGTGATCACAACAGTTGTGTGTTGTTAATATTTCTCAGCAGAGATTAACTCCTGTGAGACACCAGGGTCAAATGCAGAGTTTTTTTAAGGTCGTATCAGGGACCAGAACACATTGATTGATCATTGACTGGGGCAGAAAAAGGCAAGCAGTCTGAAACGTGACAGCTCAGCAACGGTCTGTGTCCTTGGTTATTCTCTCTCACTCATTCTCTTCCTCGGCCTGTCTGCCTGCCTCATTTTCTCTCAGCCTCTCTCCCTCTCTCTCTCTTTGTCTCTGAATCATCATCTGCAGAGAGAAACCGTGAGCTCAGCAGTGTCTGGCTGGCACAGAGGTGATTTGGACGACATGTCGAAACTGGTTTACGCCCCTGCTCAGACGGAGATGAATTGCTTGACTGGAGTAAATCTACTGTACTCTCAGTAGTGTGTCACGTCAAACAGAATTCGTGCCACATGATCAGTGAGAATCTGCAGTTTCTTGCCATGACCAGTCCTTCAGAGGACATTAATGTACATCGATGGAATCCACTATTTTACTGACTTTACACATAGGACAAAGGAGACAGTCTCCAATCGACCTAAACATGCATGCAACAAAACTACATGCATGAAGGCATGGGAAGGATGAATACACTCCACACAGAATGGACCTTGATATTCAACCCCAGGGACTTTGATGCTGTGACAGTGCAAACCCTTAACACCCCCCCCCCCCCCCCCCCCTCGTGCATTGCATTTGTTCAAGTTCATTTGTAAAATGGCCCCCGCCTGGTCAGCTGAGCTCAATCCTGCAGCAGCTCCAGCGTTAAAGGTATTTGCAGGCAAGAATCTATGTGCATCTCACACCCTTGCCTCAGTGCAAAATGAAATGCAGGAATGCTGATTCATGCAAAAATACGAGTTTCCTGGATAAAACTGCGATTTTGTGCAATTGCGACTGCAGCATAATGTATAGAAACTGCTCTGTCAGAGAGCTCCAGTGGAGCCGTGGGAAAACATGACCAAGCAGTTTCAGCGGCAGCGTCACAGCGACCCACTTAGAGAGAGGCGACTGCGCAGGAGGTAAACACACAATTACACACACACACAAACACACACACAAACACACACACCTGCCGTGTGACTTTGCGGCAAGCCCGCAGGACGACATCTGGCAAAAACATGACTCATCTTCACCTGTACATTAACGCCCCTTTTATCTGAGGGCTTGCTCTTTACGTTATGTATAAAAACCACACAACATCATCAAAAATAAGCACACGTCTGACCACGGAGCACAGCTCACCTTTCTCCTCAGAGGTTTCCTGGAGATGCTATCTCAGGGTCTGATGTGCTGGAAGCGGCAGTAGCAGCAGCGGCGGCCGTGCAGAGAGCGCTCGGTTCCGTGTGCTGCAGTGTCTGACCTTGTTTACATCCAGACTGACGCTCGGCTGCCCGGCGGAGCTCGGTTTTCTCCGCCAGTGACGTCAGAGAGCGTGCTGTGGAAGGGGGGGGGGGGGGGGGCGAGCGGCCATCTTGGTGAGGTCCACACCAGGGTTTAAAAAGTACCGAAGACCAGAATCTATGTCGTATATTGAAGACATTTAAGGGCGTTTACTTTTAATTATACGTACAAATCGAGCTACATACATGCATCCATTATCTATTAACCATCTGTTTTGTACGCACAGGTGTCAGAACATAGACACATTTCACTCTCAGTTATATAGCCAATAGATTAGAGTCACAAACTGACCTAAACGTGCATGTTTAGAGTGTTTTCTGCGGCCAGTCCCAAACTTTGGAACGAGCTTCCATTACAAGCCTTCCCTCTCTCCATTTTTAAAACTCATCTAAAAACCCACTCTTCTTCATTGATTTTCATCTCACTATGAGACTTTTTTTTTGGTATCTTATTGTTTTTATTCTCTTTTATTATTTATTACTTTATTATTATTTTAACTCTGTTATTGTTTTTTGCTCTTATATTGTTTTTATACTTTATTTCTAATCTTCATTTTATATATACATAAAATGAGCACTAAAACACAGCACTGTGGCTGGTTTTTGGTGCTTTATAAATAAAGTTGAGTTGAGTTGAGTTGAGTTGAGTTCTCAGACTGTGGGAGGAAACTACTATTCAGAGAAATCCCACACACAGAGAAAGAACATGCAAACTTCACACATAAAGGTTCTCAATCTGAACTTGAATCTTTCACTGCGAGGCGACAGCGCTAGCACTGGTTTCCTGTGTTAGCCACTCAACCCATCTTTATCTGGGAGGAAATTACAGAGAAGTAAAGACCTTAGTGACCTCATAGCCAGTTATGGCCATGGTCCAGATGCTGCTGCAGAGAAAAAGATCCCGCATGTGGCCACATGGGGGCGCAGTGGTGTGTGCTGTTGCCTGACACGATGAAGTACTTAAACACATGACGCCCCAGCCTCAGACAGACTTGTGTGGGGTTTGCATGTTCTCCCTGTGTGTGTGGACTTCCTGCATGTTTCTGCTCACAGTCCAAAAACATGCACTGAGGATAAGTGGAGACCCAGGGTGTGAGTGAATAGTGTGTGATACCTCAAGTGCAGGAGGTGAGCACCAGCAGACCCCTACAACACTCTTGGGTACAAATTAGTAAGATAATGGATGGATGAATGGAGGTACTAAGAACATTTGGATTTTCGCAGTACTTTCTCATATTTCTTACAACTTTTCCCCCACAATTCCACTGTAAAGCAATGTAACCCCAGGATTTCACTGCATTTACCTGACGGCTGTGCTTACTCTGCAGATTTTACACGTGACCATAACTCAGTGGATTTAATGCATGGCTGTCTGACCTAACCCCATGTAGAGTTGTCACAGATGTCCATTCAAGACATAAAATAAAAACAAAATAAAAACTTAAAACGCTTCTTCTTCTGATGATAAGTAAATAATATCCATAAGATTTAATGTAAATCAATGTTCTGCAGTCTTCTTCAGGACCAGTCTCTTCTCTAATTAATCTCTAGCTCCACACCAGAGCAACTTGAACTGATTCAGTCTCTTACAGGTCACAGTGTCTGTATCTTGCTACATTCATCCAGGCTTTGTGATCATAATCTCCATAATCGCTGCACATGTGATTGAATCTGTCTCGCGTCTCAGATGATAAAGTCAAAAACGACTTTGACATGATAAAGGAGAATAAATAACACTGGACTTTTTCCAAATTATGTGAGTCCTTTTTTTCCCTTTACACCAGATAAAGATAGCTGAGAGGATAACGACAGTCACAGTCTGTGGGCTAATATGAGACTCGTGATTTATTAGAGGAACTGTGCTTTGACAAACAGCCATTCCTCTGTGCCTCGCCATCGGAGGGGAGTCTGGGACACTGGTCTGCCTGCAGCTTCTATGGCCTGGGGTCTGCTGGGGTTTCCTGGGAAATTATCACTCTCAGCACCACAAATGATCCATTGTTATTGGAAAAAGTATCAACATAAGGACTTCATTTCCAACAAAAGACTAATCTCGATCTCCTGGGACCTGAAAAGACATCATTCCCTGTCAGTCATTATATGGTGACATTTAAAAATAAATGATTATTGTTTTCCTGCAATGGACTGGCAACCCGTTTATTCGCGTGTATTCCCCTGTTTTCCTTTCCCTGTGTGCACTAGATCTAGCAGAGCCAACGTTACACCATACGTTACTAAGTGTGTAAGATAATGGCTGGATGAATGGGTGTTTGTCTGATTAAATCACAAAGGAAATATTTCCAATCGCTGTAGATACTCAACCCTGTTCTGTATCACTGAGGAAACAGTAGATAAAACTGGTCTGAGACTCATTAGATATTTGGAACAACACTGAATAAGAAAATACAATAAAATGATTAGTCTGAATAATCTTTTCTCTTGATAATTTTTCATTCTGCAGTTTGAAATGTCTTTATAAACACATTAGAGCTGAAAAGGAGTGTAAAACTGTCACCGAAAGATTCTAAATTAAAGTCTAGTTTCTTGCAAGGTTGAGGAACTAAGAAAATCTGAAAATTAAAGCATGGCAAATCTTCCAGACACTTCCAGACACGTCCTGTATCTCCATGCAAATATAAACAACGGCTGCCACTCTATCGCCTGGCACTATTGGAGATGTTATTGTTTCATGTGTTGATTAAATTTCACAACGTTGTGCCATTGTTCCATAACTACAATAGTCAATGAAACAATAAAGGTTTATTACATTTTACAGAGAAAAAATGAGGAGTCCCTCATTTTTCTTGAATAAATACAGTACATGAGAATGTGCAGGGTGAAAATTTGGCATGTGCACATGGTTCAGTGCAGAGAGTAACAGTGGGATCAAGATAAGCAAAACAGGTCTCGACATGAAACTTGATAGCTTTCCTTTCACATTCACTTGTAAAGACTTTTTGAAGACACAACACAAAAATAGAATGAAACATTGTATAAGAAAGCACAAAATCATAGGGTCCCATTGATCGAAGCAGTAGCACAAAAAAAAACATTTTCTTCCTATTTTAATTGAATGGAAGGCACTCTCATTAGCACCTCTTCAAAGTCACAAGCTGCAGCTTTGTGGCCCAGGCTCGGCAGCAGAGGCAGAGGCATCTCTACAGCCGCTCCTAATCAAAAAAGGTCTCTCATAACTTAACAAACCAGAAAATCAGGCCTGTAGTTGGAATGAAACCAAGCTGAACAAAAGAAGAGCTTGCAAACAGAGACAAATGTCTACTGACAATTGATCAAGGTAGTGGTAGTGATTGCTTTTTGGTCGGTTGTAGTTAGGTCCCCTTCAAGATGTACCTGCCACCTCAGTTAAGGTTCATATCCAGTGGTTATCTTGTGAAACAGACCTGTCACAGTGGCGTTTTTCAGACATTCAAATGTGTGCATCCAGAGGCGTCCTTTGGCAGCTCCCGTATCATTCAGTCTTGAGGTATCTGACTCGGATTGTGTGGAGTGCAAAGGACCCACTTGGGATCGATCTTCACCACTCACGCTCTTTTGATGATTCCGTGCAAAGCTATCAAATGACTTCCTCGTTCAACAGGCGACCGTGATGCTGGAGCCGAGTCACACGGGCAGAACGGTACTGCCAGGATCAGAGCTGACTGGATGAGGTGTGACGGGTGGAGGGGGAGGAGGAGGAGGAGGTGGAGGAGGTGAGATGTCCAGACTGGGGGACAGGATGTTGTATGGCAGCTCCACAGACTGACGAATACTCTCCTCATATGTTGGAGGAGGCTGAGGGAAAAAACAGATAGGGTTTGAGAATTTACACCGCTCCCATGCCTGCACGTACTCTACACTCAGACTTAAACATGTTTGTTTACTGTACTTTCTTTCTTTTTCTTCTTGTTGTTTACTTATACTTAGATGGTGTTGTACTTTACATATTCAAATATCTGTCCTTTTGTTCTTTGTGCCTGTCACCAAGTCACATTTCTAGCAGCTGTAATAACTGAATGGCAATAAAGGCTTTTCTGATTCCAACTGAGAAACAAAGGGGATAAGTTTTTAGTACACAGCAAGAAAGCCCAGGTTTTGACTCCTGGAGAAGAGGGCTTTCGCCTCACATCTAAAAGGTTTCCAGTTCGAATCCCTGTCAGACTTGGGGCCTTTAATTGTGGAATTTGCATGTTTTCCCTGTGTCTGTTTTCTCCAGCTTATCCAGTTCCCCTACAGTCCAAAACATGTTGAGGTCACTAAGGGACATCCCAAGAGTGAGAGTCAGTGGACTGTGTGTTTGTGCGTGTTTGTGTACGTGCACTGCGATATACTGGTGACTTGTCGAGGTCCCTGTATTCACCTGATGTACACAGCGATAGAAACCAGCAGACCTGACATCTTTGTTAAGAAACAAAGTTTCAGTGGATACATGGATGATACTGATCCTGATATAATGGTCAGGTTTGATTGCACAGTCAAACAGATATAAAGCAAATAATAAGCTAGTTTTAGCATTAGCGTCCTTGCTAGGAATGTGTTGCTGGGAAAATAATCTGAGACTTGATACCTGTCATTAAAACCGAGCCAATTATGCTTTTATTTACATTAACCAATTAATCTTTCTTCACGTTGGATGCTTGGAAGACATATTTCTCCAAAGCATTATCTTTCTGACCACATCTGGTAGTTTCACACTCCCTGACTGAGTCTTCTTATCTTTTAATTGCTTGGGGACCCTCAGGCGACAAGAGCAACCCCACGACCCTGCCCTCTGTCTGCTGCACGCACCACACACACACACACACCAAGCCACAAAGTTTTACAACTATCCCGCCTCAGGTCACAGGACAGACGGGGGTAAACTAAGAGGAGGGCAACTTTTCAGTGACTAGTGATGGGAAGACTAAAAAGTGCTATGTGTGAATGTGCCTTTTTGTGCGTGTGTGTGTCTGTGTGTGTCTATGTGCGTGTGTGTGTAGGAGATGAGCAGTCATGCTAGAGACTGTTTAATTTAGGGAGAAAAAATAGGAGGTCAAAGAAGAAAAAGAAAACAATAGAAGACAGAAGCACAAAGCTGCATTCCCAGGCACTGTTTGCTCTCAGGATGCGGGCTGTAATTATGTTTGATGTGCCTTTTTCTCATTACCTTGTTTGCTGAAGCGTTGTGGGAGTCAAAAGCCCAGCGGAAGATCAACACGGTAAAACCTTGAAGGGCGGCCTGCCAGCACAGCTCAGCAGCGAGCATTAGATGAACTGATAAGGCCTCCTCTTTACTATGCTCTCAATGCGGTGTAATCTTTGAACAAGCTCTTGTTACCATATTGTATAACAGTGGGGTCATAATAGAGAGTCATCTTCTAATTGTCTCCGGTCACTGTGAAGCCACAGATGAGGAGCCGATAACGAGCTTTAGCTTTCTTTGAAACTGTCACGGGAGTGAAACATCGTCTACGCGACGACGGCACCTGAAACGCTGCTTTGTCAAAGCATTTGCGACTGTATCGCAGCCCTAATCCCTATATTTAGCCTACCTCAGTCACAATGGGTCCATTGAGGCCGAAGCGGTCCGCGATCATCATGTGGATCTGCCTCTGGCGGTCCTTCTTTCGGACGCTCTCATAGGAGGGGAGCCTCGGCAGGGGGGCCTCCAGTGAGGGCAGGACGTAGCTGGAGGGCAGGCCGACGTAGAAGAGCTGACCTGCCTGCTGGGACCCATAGACCACCGGCACAGAGGGACGGTTATGAGGGACAAGATACAGAAGCTATTGTTAGCTGGGGATGTGTCAATCAGTCAACATCAAACAGACTTCATTTATCCCACAGGATATTCTCATGCCACAGACAATACAACAGATACTGTACGTGAGTGTACAACAAGTAGCAGGTGAGATGAGGCAGGTTAAGTGGAGTGCATATGACATTAGCCAAGTAAAAACTAAATAATGATGTAAGAGCCTACTCTGACCACAGTACAGGAAGTTGCAGCCATTTAGAGCCACTGATAGTTGCACCGCGCTGTGCTATTTGCATCTGAGAACGTGGTTTTATCTGTTGTGTGCACAGGAAGGAAAAGTGATGCTCCGAGCCGTTCATGGTAGAGGGGGTGAGTGCGCTAATGGCCTCTCACCTGAGCGTTGTTGTCGTCCATGATCTGAGTCTCTTCCAGGCACGGAGAGCCCACCAGTGTCTGCCGGCTGCTGTAGTACTGAGGAGGAGCATCCTGGAGAACAGGCAGAGGGGGCCATCAGCGCCACGTCCCACAAAGCAGTTATTAATTAAACCCTTACGAGCATCTCCGGGCTGCGTTTTAACTGTGCGTCCGACACGATGTTCCCCTGTAGCAATTAGTCAGGAATCCACACGTTTCAGCCCAATTGACCAATTTTCATGCCTTGTTTAATCACTGTAGACGCTTGCTGCTTTAGTAATACCATAAATTATCGAATCAATACGACCAACACCCTCCGATTTCCGTGCCTCCTCCCCGTCCCACCCCCTCTAAAACAAGAGCTGTCAAGAGTCGCACTGTATGGGGTGCAGGAATCCCGAAAAAAAAAGGGATGACAGGAAAACTACGTAATTGCCTCGGGGTCTAAATGAGTCTCCTTTGTGTGGAGAACAAAGTGGTGTCCTACTGTGTCATCAGGGTCCCTAGGCAACAAACCACACCGTGTGGCCTTTCTGGCGTCTCTCTATCCCCCTTGTAGCAGGTACTTCTTAACGAGCACACTCCAATACACATTATGGCCTCGTATGTCATCTGGGCCGGCATGACAACAAAGTCAATTTGTTGCCTGACTGAGATTTAAAGCCAGAGCGAGCGAGCGAGGGGGAGATGTCGGGACAGATGAGAGGGTTTATTCCAAACGAGACGGGTGGGCAGTTCGACATTTCATAATTCTGACTTCTATTGAAATATCAGACTTGTCATTTTCCCAGAGCGGGGTTAAGAAAGGCATCGGAGTCGCTCAGAGTGACGCACTCCGACGACCTTTGCCACAACCCTCACATCATTTCAGAGGGAGACACAGAGAAGGTGATGTCAAAGGTCACTTTCCCCTCACTGGTTTGTACTTTTAAGAGGCAAAAAGAAAAGTCCTCAGGAAAGGGAAGAAAAAAAGAAGACTTGTCCTTTTGTCTCCTGCCATTGATTCAGCCAGTGTGAAAAAGCACAACCGTGTAAAATCAGTGTTGAAGCTGGGGGAGGACCCCAGCGGCAGCGTGCCTTTTTCACCACCACAAACCTAAAGGAGATCCATTGTCTCCCTTGTGTCCCCAACACCCACAGTGGGGTCGGCCCACCATTCATGCTGCAAACTGAGGCAGGGAAAGGTATGTGACTATGAAGTTGAAGACATGAAATGTCCCACAGGAGCACAATGAAAGGGTGTTTGGGTGTTGTGTGTCTATTCCCTCATGGGATGACATCACTCCTCTATCTTCTTATGCACAATAAAGTCTTGTGAATCCTAAATATCCGTCAGCTCTTTTCGGTAATAAACAACGCGGCTCCTGCCTCTGACCGGGCTGACTTGACAGTGAGTTTACACAGCCAGTGTTGTCTTATCAGGCACACGGTGTATGGATACAGCTGTAACAAGAGGTCAGCGAGGATCCGTCTGTGCCAGGGAAACGCTCTGTTGCTTCCCAACGCGGGACACCAGAGCTGCTCCTCCATTAAAACCACAGGCCAGCGGCAGAGCTTCCTGTCTACTAGGGAGGAGGAGGAGTGTGTGTGTGTGTGTGTGGGGGGGGGGTTGAGTTGTGCCTCTGCAATCCGAAGATAACCCTTAAAACTTCACCCCTGGGACTCTCAGAGGTGAGAACCAAGTCAGGAAGAGGAAGCGGGGAGGCCGGGAGGCCAATGAAAAGTTAGCACTGTCGTGTGTTTACTTTTCCTTTCCGCCTCACCCTGCACCACCGCCTCCAGCTTTGCACAGTGGTTATCTTTAGAGGATGGAGAGATATGAGTCGGCGGTGGAGGCGAGACGAAATTAGATTAATAACGATATAAAACGTCACACGCTCGCTTGAAAACCTAAAAGATGAGGTTGTTTTGCTCCACCTGCTATGCCAATATTAGAAACTGAATCCGATTTGTAATGATTTCATTACATCGGTGCTGAACCGGCATCAGTGCGTGTGTTAAGTGCTAATTCTGTCCAATTCCATTAGAGTGACTGTGGCACTCAGACAGATCTCTAGAGGGCAGCTAATTTAACGGAGGCAAAACCATCGCCTGACGATGATCGTATCTGGTTTATTCTAGTCCTTTTCCCACAGCCATGCAAATTGAATCTGACACTTGTTAATGGAGCTACACTAGGCACACATGGTCTTTGAGCCTCCCGCTCTCATTCTCTCTCTGTCATCGCCCTGCAACTGAACAAACAGGTCACTTGAGAAAAAGAAAACTCAGCACAAAAAACAACCCCCCCCCCCCGACCTCCCCCCATGCCCCCCCCCCACTCTCCCCAAGTCTTACCATATCTGCATGTGGCCCCTGATAGGAGCGCAGTTTGCAGCACTGAGGATCCTTGCGGTAAATAATGGACAGCAACACCATGATGACCGCAAAGAACACCAGAGAGGAGACTGCAAGGAGAGAGGGAAATGTGGTGTCAGCCACAGCTGAACAGACGTGAGGTACCACACATAGAGGAAACATCTTGTACCACAACTACTGACGGATCAGCATCACAACAGTGGTGACATCTCAAATCTCTGAACCCCTTAGGAACAGGGATATACATATATATATATAAATATAAATACATATATATATATATATATATACACACACACACACACACACACACATACACACACATACACATACATATATACATATATATATATATATACACATATATATGAAAATATGGGACCTAGACTGGTAGTAAGTTCTCTGGTGGAACAATGTTTTTGTTTAAGCAGGAATGTCCCACACAACTAGTAATTAGGGTTAAGGTTAGTTAGGGTTAGTAGGGTTGAGTTTAGTAAATGAAAATGGAGTTCATCCATCAACAAGACTTTTGTTGAAAAGTGTCTAATAGCCCTGCCTGATATCAAAAGCAGTGACAGCTTGACACACACCTAATCATTGGCTGTTATTGGGTTTTCCAGCTTTAATCTAGCCAGTAACAATGCTGCACCGTGGCCGGGGAAAATGCAGACTTTTCTAGGTCTCACTTTAAGTAATCTCGTTTCTATCCATTCCTCAGCATTTTCTGTCATACTTACATGATGCAGCCAGCACTGTGAGTTGCTCCGATGTCAGATGAGAGGAGGGGATGGTCGGACTGGCAGTTGTGGACATTTCTCCAGAGTAAACCTGCTCTGATGCCCTCAGAAATCCTCCTGAAGAAGTGCTCGGACCGGGCGCAAAGACGCTCATCTCACGCAGCCGAGGAGAGGACCCGGAGTCCGGCTCTGCTGTCCCGCTTCATCCCGGTCTGCTCCGTCCACATGCGTCTCCTCCGCAGAGTGGGAGCAAACTCTCCTCCTGGTAAACACGCCGTGTGTGTGTGCGCGTGTGTGTGCATGTGTGTGTATGTGTGTGTGTGTGTGTGTGTGTGTGTGAGAGAGACGAGCCGGGGAGGGCGCAGTGACGCCCCCTCTGTGCTGGACAGCAGTGGTGTTGGGAGTGTGTAGACACATCCATCATTTAGGATGATTTACACGGATTTTTTTGTTACCCTCGCCGCTACTCGCTGTAACTCCAGTCATCCACCTCGCTTGTTTTCTGTTCCAGTAACAGAAGCAAATTACAACGACCAATAAATGTGATTCTGATAAACTATAAACTCGAAACACAGGACACAGCCTACATTTCCCTCCATTATACATTGAATTGAATGATTCGATGTAATAATGAAAATAGATACGCAGTATAAACTCTGTTACTTTTATAATTTTTTTTGTACGTTTCGTAAAATCTCTGTGCCAATCCTGTGAACTTCTCTCTCTCTCTGTTCATTTATGTTATCTTCGTGCCTGTTCTGTGTTCTGTACCAAAGCAAATTCCTTGTAGATGTATAACTAAGTTGTACACTACCTGGCAATAAATCTGTTTCTGATACTGAGTCATTCCTTGGAATGTACTCCAAGTGGTATTATCCAGTTCAATGAAAATATGTGTGTATTCTGTGTACTCACCATGTGTACTCTTGCCCTACTATCTTATGTTACTGTTTTCTCTCCTAATCACCAAAGCAAATTCCTCGTAGATGTGTTGTTCAACCACTGATTCTATTAACCTTGTTGATAAATGACTTGGAACTTAGGCTTGTGTGATTTCATCATCTGGTTGATGTTAGAGTGAGATAACAAGCCTGTTGAAGAAGGAAGACGTGACCACTACTGCCGCTGCTGCTGCTGCTACTTAACCCGCTGTCTGTGATGAATCCACCCAGACCTGGAGGTTAACACCCTGGATGCCTGAGCCGGTCGCCCGTTGCCCCTGGAGATGCTGGGGGTCCCGTCCAGAGACGGTTTCTATGCAGACAAAGGGTCTGAATGTAGCATTAGTATTCATGGATGGGAATATGGAAATATGCACAGAATTTGTTGCATTTTATTGCTTTCTTTTTTTTGAGAGAGGCTGGGCTTGGATCTCACACGTCGCTGAGTCACCGTAAAATTAAAGGACAAGGTTGTGACATCTTTGATATATTTATTTGAATGGGACCGAGAATGGTTGAATGGAGTATTTATACTTGTCTTCTGGTGGAAACTATAGTCACATTGGTTTTTATCAGGAAAGTCTCAGATGGTCTTTCACAGACCCCGTTGCAACCTTGTCTTTACTGTGGGAATGCAATGATCTGTCTCTGCACAGATACATGCCATGCTTATCTGGCAACCACACAGGCTTTATGTTGATTGGCTGTCTTGTCTGCCACTCACATGGATAATCATGTGATTACCTTTCTTTAGAAACAATGGAGCTTAGCAACTTTTTCTTGAACTAAGTGTTAACTGGAGCGATACAGCTATAGGGCGTGTACACATCCAGCCTTTGTTTGAGCCCGAATCAGATAACGAGGGAGGAATTCAATAATGATGAATTGGGGCCATGATAATGTTTTGGGTGTATTTTGGGTGGGAATAGACTGTTATTCAGCAAAGCCAAACTAAAGTAGTTTTTCAGTTTGCTTTAATTACTTTAATCAAAAATATTGATGTACAGACACTGATGCAGTGCACTGTCTCCTGTCAAACTCATGCAAAATGAAAATACATGAAGAATATGAATGAAAAAAAAGAGAACTTTATTAGACTACTATATGCAAGACTCTGAGGGAATGTGTTTTGCTAAAACTTCTGCAGTGAAAGTTTTGCTCCGTGCAGGAGGCAACATCAAACATGGACTAAATGAATTTGCAGCCCTCAGAGAATGAATGAGTTCAGAAACATTACACACTGCCGGTCTGATTCACTGGTGAGATCAGCTTCAAATGCTTCTTCTTCCCTTTTCTATGATTTATTCATGAAACTACAAAACACACCAAATCCGCGAGATAGCATATCAAAGTGAATATTTTCTTCTGAAAGAGCAGAGAAATGTTGAAAATTAGGTTTTTGGTGTGTTTAACGTTTAATGGCATGACATGCGATGATTCATGAAGTGACATGTTTGTCCTCCTGTGGTTTTTATTTGCTGGTGCAAACAGAAAGAATCCAAACACCAGGCTGTAATGAGACAGTTTTTCCTCAGGTCATTAGTTTAAGATGCAGATGACTGAATGTCTCGCTGTCTTCATTCATTTAGCTTAATTGTCTGTTTTTATTTAACTTTAGCCCAACTGGATCCATCCATCTTACATGTTGTACTTAAATTTTGTCTGCTGGAGCTCCAGTGCACACAGAGTGAAGGCAGGGAATAAACCCCATCATTAGTCCATCACAGGACACACGCACACTCACCATTCACTCTGAAAGTCATTTAAAGTCTCTAACTGGACTAAATATGCAAGTTTTCAAACTCTACATGGAAATGAGCTCTGGAAGTCAGGTCCATCTTGCTCTGAGGTGACAGTTGTAACCACCCAGCTACCGTGTATCCCAATGTGTAGCTATCTGTGAATGTATGGATAAACTGTAGCTTTGCATGGGTTCTTTCCTTAAATGTGTGTTTACTTCCTGGGCTGATATCAAAATGAAGAATTCAAATGATTGTATCTATTAAGTATAGATGATCCCTTGCAAGTGTTGACCGCCAGCTCGAGAAGCTCTGAATTGTCTTCACTCTCATTGCAGCACAGATTTATGAGACACAAAGCACAATAATGGGGAATTACATGCAATATCAAGGCCATTATCGTGAGCATTTGTTATGGTTAAGTGAACCTAAGTGTGACACGCAAGAGGCAAGGGGACTGAGGTTTGAATTAAGTGGTAATTTATTGCAGGGCAAAAGGGGTGGGATATGAGCCATGGAGGAGATGGGCAGGTGGAGGGAGTGCTGGATTGGGTAACAAGATTTATTATGTGTCTTAGATTAAACGACTAACACCTCTGTAATAAAACATACAGGGAAGTGCTTGCCACTTTGAAGCACAGAGAGGCCAAACAATTTTCAAGCATGCAGGGTAGCTTCCTCATGTATACTTCTCCAGTGGAATGACAGCCTAGAGGGCACACGGACCTATTAAAATGCAACCTGGGCCAGTCAGGGGACACTTTGTGTTTGATTTACACCTTACTGATATTTCATGTTTCACTGCCGTCATGGTGGCTCAGCTGGAAGTGATCTCACATAAAGAAGGTTGCTGGTTGGGTCAGTCTGCTCACATGTTCTCTCTGTCTGCATGAGGTTTCTCCAGGCACAACATGTAGCAATTATACTACTGATTACAAAACACATGGCAGAAAGTGTCATTTGTGACACCCCAGAGGGTGTTCATAAACATGTGAAATGAATAAATTAGATCAGAATACTTTATACATCCACTGAGAAAAAATGATTGTTCAAAATAAAAATAGCCTATATAGGTTAATAGTGTGAAGTTAAGTGTGATGTAATAAATAATACATGTATTGGTGGTGAAGTGAATCTATTGAAAAAAGAAAAGTCAGAAATGGCTTCCTGTCATTAAATCCATTCATACACTCCATTCATTTCAACAATGTAACCGTATTCTGGCTACCATGTGTGTGTCTGCATGTATGATATGTATGATAGTGACTCGTATTTTGTACATTAAATACGTAGCTCAGTTACGTATCCTCAGTTAGTCCTCAACACCGTATAAAATATACATAACGCATTGGATAAAACAGCTTCAAAGACACCGCCGTCGTTAAGTTTTTACATTGCAGCAACCTGAGGATGGCGAGAGCCCGCGTGCGCGCGCACTTCAGAATGCGCGGTGCACGCGCGCCCCGTCAGCCGGAGTCGGAAAGATGGTGGCCAGCGCTCGAGTACAGAAGCTTCTCCGCCGATATAAACTCGCTATAGCCGCCGCCTTAACTATCCTCCTGGTGCAGGGGCTCGTGGTATGGAGCCTGAGGAGTCTGGAAGAAGGCGAGGAAGAGGTGAGTCATGCCCACGGGCCCCTCGGCTCCTTTATTCAGCGTGTCGGCAGTGATTCGGGTTTTTAATAGTGGAGCTAGCCGTTAGCGGCTAGCCGAGCTCGCGCTGTGTTGTGATACGGTAACGGCTGGTGACGTTAGCATGGGTTAACTATTGGAGACGGTTCAGTACAGACCGGACCAGCCCTGCCCCTGTCCCACAGGTCTGCCTCTATTCAGCCCCGTCTTTTCCACTGTCTCTGTCTCCCTGTCTTTGTCTTCCCCTGTCTTTGTCCCTCTGTCAGTCCCAGTCTCTTCCTCTGCGTGTCTCTGTCCCTTAATCTGTCTGTCCCTTCATCCGTCAGTCTCTGTCCCCATGTCTCTCTGCATATGTCACTGTCTCTCTGTCTCTGTCTCTGTCCTTGTCCTCACCACTTGGCCAGGACAGCACTGCGCACTGCTCTTCATTTAGCACTGGAGCTGAGGCTGCTTTACTCCTGATGTTGTGCTTAACTTGTCAGCAGTTCAGATCTGACATGTACTCATTTCTCACGGAAGGTACTGTGGACTTCTGAATGTCACATTTGCGACAGGCCAAATTAAGTGATTTCGTTGGATGAGACTGAAACAAAGCTGCAGTCATCGTGGGAAGAGACATGGTGCAAGTTTGTGGGAACACATGGAAGAATGACTCATTGCACCCGTATTATCCATCAGTCGGAGCAGACTCGCTTCATGTCCCAGGATATGTCCACCAGAGGCCCCTCTCTGCCTCCATGACCTTCACTGTGGTTTAAGTGAAGGATCTCTGATCAACTTTAATGCACGTGTCTGGTCTGTCAGATTTTGTCAGAAAACTGATGCATAAAGGGGGAAAAGGTGCAAACTCCAACATGGAAATGGCTGGGATCAGACTGAGGCACCGTGTGGCCCCTCAGCTGTGGGGGAGTCTTATCTCTCCGTCTCCCTGGCACACCTGGAGCATGTTACCTGGAGGCAGTGCCTGTACCTGTTCCTTCCCTTGTTCTCTCCCCTCCTCCTCCTCCTCCCTCCTAAATAAGGTTAAGGGAGCTGTGAACAGATGTGACCTGCACAGGACTGCAGAAGTTGCTGATAGAGTCACAGGAATGCAAGCTGAGACCTGAGCCGGGAACTACACAGTCTCCCCCTGTCTTGTCATGATGTGACGAGCGTGGACAGTGCATATTATTTCTCCCTAACATGGATGGATTGCCGATCTGTGCCTGCAGGGCCAAGCAGATGCAACGTGGGGGGAGGAAGGATCATGATTCACGACATCCCATGATCTGGACCGGCTCGCTTCGCTTGAAGTTCACCAAAACAAACAAGAAAACACGTCTCTGGAGAATAAATACATTCTGTGCTTTTCTTCTATCTTGATCTCACACCAATGGAGCAAAATCTGTAATTTAAGCATGACGCATACTTAAGGAAACTCCCTTGGCTGTAACACAGTGACATTTTGTGTTTCTTCTTGCCATTTGTTGGCTAAAAACGCTGATCGCTTCAGGTCATACTGATTTCCCCCTCATTTGAAACAACCTTTGTACATAATTTGGGCTGTTTTGAACTCTACCAAATCTTAAATTCCAGCGCTTTTAACTCGTTAAAGAGCAAGTTTGCTGTGCCTTTGTATTCCCGTGTCCTGGCTCCTCTCTCTTTAAGTACTAAGTGCTGTACGGAGGGACAACAGAGCAGTACATGCTGTGTAAAGATGGATTATTTAAAACGTCCTCTGCCGTTTTGCCAGCCGAGGTGAGGTAATCCACTTCCCTCTCGCTGTGCCGTGTTGTCAGACTGGAAAGTGTCGTTCATCATTTTTGCAGAAGTAATGTTCCCCTCTCTTGACTGGTATCAGCTGCTGGCTTCATGTGCCTGCAGCCTTTCTGATGCCTCATCAGGTGCACTCAGGCTTAAACTTGCTTCAGATACGGAGGAATGTCTGCGGAGGTTTGGGCTTCATCCAGAACGTAAAGCGCCAAACGCACAGACCTCTCCAGCGGTCGTTTCTACCCTTTATCCACTCTAAAGTGTCCTCCCTCAGAGCCACATACGGCTCTCGATACGTTGGCAGGCATCTATGCAAATTTGGACAGGCAGGCTCTTAAGGAGAATCCGATTCCAGGCCAGAGAATGCGTATTTCTCATCGCTCTGCGTCCCCGACCAGCGCGGCGTCTGCATTGCCTCCTCCAGCCTCTGTGCATTCATCTCCATCCGCTCTAATCAGCGGCTCGTCGTGCACGTGCGAACATACATTACACTAAATCCCTTGTACAGAGGAGGGAGAGGATTGCGGGGACCGGAGCTGACGACTCTGGACTCGGATGCTCCCTCCGAGTCGAGCGTTTTTGCTTCTTCTTCTTCTTCTTCTTCTTCTTCTTCCTCCCGCTTCAGCAGATGGCGGCGGCGATACTTTATAATTGGAAAGTAAAGACGCCGCCTGGCTCGCCTTTGAATCAATACATTTTTTTGGGGGGGGGGGACTCGGTGGTGTTAATTAAAAGCTGCGGAAAAGGGGCGATAAGGAAAATTGAAACGTCCCCCCCCACCCCCCCACCTCCCTGCTGTGTGCTTGTCGTCGCCCGCCCGAGAACACGCAGCGGAGTGGAGCTGACGCCTTCACACCAGCGCTTCATACTGATTCCTCAAAGAAGAGAAAACGTCCTCCTGCGTGATGCTGCACCACTGTCCACGTCCGGGTGCTCGCTGTCCACACTCACGTCTCACAAATACGGATGAGAATCAAATTTCGACACAGAAGTGGCCCGGGTCGGATCTGAAAATGTGTTTTGGCCCCTCTACTCTGTCCCAACAAACACGCATAAACAGCCTTATGTCCGCTAAACACAGCTTCTCCAACAAAGGCCGTGTTTGCATGCATGTGAACAGAGAGTTGCTGAGCAACTGGATGGAGTAAATTACAATGCACTGCATGTTCGAAAGTCTGGATTCCTGCGTTACGTCTTCATTTTACATACACGGACACAGAATCAAGGACGGGTCATCCGGCTCCAGCACACACGGGGAGAGGGTAGCAAACACACCCCGGAGAGGTCTCCAGCCCTCAAAGGGCACACGCACACACACTCACACACCTTGGGGCGATTCAGAGTCTCTTCTCGCAGCCAGGCTGCAGCTCCAACCACCCGTCCGGGCCGTGCTACGTTTTCCCGCCGTTCGGTGTTTAGCGAGTCATGTTTGTGGCGGAACGTGACAAACCCGGTCCGGCAGACAGAGGTTTGCCCCTGCAATGAGCGCTGTGTGGCTGGGCTCCGCAGTGCCGCTCACTGCAGCGGCTTTGACTGTGCAGTTGGCAGTCATTAGCTGCCTGGTCTGGCCTGCGCTGGTTGGCAGCTGGTGTATTGGCATTGTACTATCTGGCTCCTCGTCCC
Organism: Karalla daura; assembly: GCA_029224185.1. Classification (NCBI taxonomy): domain Eukaryota; kingdom Metazoa; phylum Chordata; class Actinopteri; order Chaetodontiformes; family Leiognathidae; genus Karalla; species Karalla daura. The sequence continues at coordinate 14,080,270 of CM055203.1, read as the reverse complement.
TCCTCGCAGGCCCGGCCCCTCCTCTGCCGGCTCACGTTCTCCCACATCGTCAGACCCAGGCAGAATGCTCCCGCCCGCCCCCTCACTCCCTCACTCCCTCCCTCACTCCTCTTCTCCCTCTTCCACAAGTGTGCGTTTCTGAAGGCTCCAAAGCTGCGGAGATTTAAAAATGGCTTAATTCCTCCTTTGAAAGGCCGCCTCGCCGCTCCGGAGGTGCGGTTCCCGCAGTGAGAAAGAGTGAAGAAGAAGAGTGACGCGCTCCGTTCTCCGCGCCATGACACGTCGCACATCTCCGACGCTAGAGGTCACGGGGGGGGGGGGGGACGCGTTAATGAAGGTCGCGCTGCACCCGACTCGCCCCAGGTCGCAGCACTTCACACCTTTGTGTTGACTCGGACCCGTAGATCTGAGATAAGGGCGCGATGAAAAGGGCCAGTAAGTGTCGCTGGATTCCATCTGTGGTACGTGACGAGCGCTCCCCCGGACTTAATGTCTCCCTAAGAGATGTTATTACCAAATATTAAGGCCGTGGGACACTTAATGGAACTTCAAAGCAGATGCTCCGTGAGGGGATCAGGTCTAATGCAAACAGTGAAGTACTTTGATGTGGAAGGGTTTTATTGTTCGTCGGCTATCACCGCGCGCACACACGGCAGCAGGCCGATTAGTGTGTGTATGAGCAAGAATTAGACCCACATATGTATACGTTTCTAAAAAGTGGATGTATATGACTTTTCTGCCCTGAGGGTGCAGGCAGGGGTTTGCTGAACTCTCTATAGTGAATCACTGGAGTCATTATGTGTCTTTCAGTGTGTGCGTGTGTGTGTGTGTGTGTGTGTGTGTGTGTGTGTGTGTGTGTGTGTGTGTGTGTGTGTGTGTGTGTGTGTGTGTGTGTGTGTGTGTGTGTGTGTGTGTGACTATCCAGAACTGTTTGCAGATTAGCTCTGCAAACAGGCAGAGGCTTGGCTAAAAATAACCTAGATCAGAGAAGTAAAAAGAAAACAATACCAAATAATCACGTCCCTCCCCGGGGGCCTCCTCCAGCTGTTATCTCCTCCTCCTGCCCCGTGCCAATCTCCAACTCCGCATCACCTCCCCCTCCTCTTCTCTCCGCAGAGGAAAGTGAGACGCTCTAAGCTGCCCGACCACAACAGCCAGGACCCCAAGAGGGACGGCGGCCACTGGGACAAGCACAAGTCCGTGTCGGGGAGGAGCCGGGGCCGATGGAGCGGCCGGGCGGAGAGGCCGGGCGCCACGGCGGCCAGCGCGCCGCGCCGCGCCAACACCCGCAAGCCGGAGAGGCCCGGCGTGAGGCCGAAGCCCCCGCGGGAGCCGGGGCCGGACGGCGTGCCCCTCCACGACCTGTCCAGCAGCCGTAACCTCAGCGAGACGCGGGCCGGCGCCGACGGGGCGGCCAGGCTGCCCCTGGCGGCCGGAGCCGCTGGCGGCGCCGCAGGCATGGGGGAGCCCGGCAGCGTGGACGGGGCGCACCAGGCCCCCAGCACCGACTTTGTGCCCAAGTGCGACATCATGGGCAAGGACGCGCTGTCCGCCCTGCACCGGGCCGGCTCGCAGCAGTGCCGGCAGGAGATCGCCAACATCGTGTGCCAGCACCAGGCCGGGCAGCTCATGCCCGACGCTCTGCCCCAGTTCTGCCCTCAGCTGGGTGAGCAGCCCCTCACACACACACACACACACACACACACTCTGGTTTTCTATGTTTTGACATAACGGATAACTTTACCCCTCTCATAATCAATACAGTCAGCTGGGAACTGTTTCAGTAGTTAACGAAGGAAGATGAAGAGACTGAAGATGAATTCAGCGTGGCTCTGACTCTAACTCTGACTCAAAGTTATGCAACGGACACCATCAGCGTCGTAATCACAACAAAAACTAGAACAGTTGTGACTAGCAGTGTGTGCCGATAATAATGGCTGCCCATCGTTACCCTCTTTGCCCCATAACATGGAAACGAGGAAGACGATCAAAAGGGAGGCATGCTAGTGTTAAAAAGCGTGCGTGGCCCAAATGCCTGTATACGTACATTTCAATCGGGGCTGAAGCTTGTCTCGGACAGCTTGATCAATGCGTTTCTGACATCTTTCACTGTCAACCTGTGAATGGAAGTAGAGTTGGACAAAACATCCCCAGCGTGCTGCTCTCATTCACCTGGCAGCGGCCGTATTTCCACTCGTCACCTAAGCCTGTTCGGAACTCGCAGAGGGGTTACATAAGGTGCGTGTCCCCGTCTCTCAGGCGGCTCGAGCCAGGTGCAGTCGGTGGGCGAGCCGGACAACGGCCCGGCGCAGGCGGACGCCCCGGTCAGGGTGGCCTTCGTCCTGATGGTCCACGGCCGCGCCGTGCGGCAGCTCAAGCGCCTCATCAAGGCCATCTACCACCGGGACCACTACTACTACATCCACGTGGACCAGGTGAGCCGCTCCGCCTTACGTCTTACTCACGCTGGGCCGCAGCCTTTTACCGGCGAGGTCTCGTTGCATCGTGAAGGTTAGACTCATCCCGCGGGTCCCTGCCAGTGTGTTAAAGGGGATTAGCCCGGATAGAGCAAAGTGTGGTTATTCTTAGGGGCTGGATTTAGCCGAGGCGGAGTCTGCTGTCGAGACGGGGGGGAGGCGGAAGACGAATGCGGGGCGGCGCGGCCTCCGCCGGGCCCAGGTGCGCTGGTGGCAGACGGTGGGGGGGGGGGGGGGGGGGGGCAGGTGCACCCGCCCGGCCGGAACAGGTCGGCCGGGGCCCGGCCAGCCGCTCTGTTCCGCTGCCAAGGGACGGCGGCCGGAGGCGGTGACGGGTAAGGAGCCCGCCACAGGCCGCAGCATCCCAGGCCCTCTGCCAAGCCCCAGCCTCCTTTTTGTTTCACGGGCTAGGAGCCCGTTTGAGGGACGAGGCAGTAAGACAAAAAGGAAGGAAAAAAGCAGGTCAGGCTGTACTGGAGCCGGTCCTCCAGCTCCCCAAAATCCCCCCGTTTTCCTCCCACTGATGTGTTGGAAGCAGGGCTGTGAGCGTGTGAGTCACTCTGTTTGTCTCTGCCATGGACACACACACACACACACACACACACACGTTCCTGCTGTAACCGGGAGGATTTAAGCCTTTCTAAGGGGGACGTCCTCGCTCCGACGGTCCAGCACTTCACGTCCAGAGTCGGTGGCACCGACACCGCTGGACTCCGTGTCCCTGAACAATTACACCCCATGTATCTTATTTTACTCTTTAACTGCCCATTTGCTGCTTCACGGCCTCTTATTAGCCCAGTGTGTTTGGGGAGAGCGGCTGCGAGTCAATCTTAATGAGTTGGTAATTAATCTAATTGAGCTCCCAATGAGGTGACGCGGTGGGCGAGTGGCTAGCACTGCTGCGGCGGCGCCACTGTGAGGAAACAAGCGCGTTCGGGTCGATTGGAGAGGTGCCCCGAGGTGTGGGTGCGAGAGTGAATGCTGTGTGTGTGTGTGTGGGTGCCCTGTGATCTGGTCTGGGCCTTTGCCCTCTCTGGCTAGAGCAGGCCTCCGTGAAATTGTTATTGTAAAGCAGGTGAGATGATGGATGGATGGATGCAGAGTTTTGGAAGTAAAGGCGTTTTGAGCGTACAGATTTTGCCATCCCAACATCTTGATCACATGCGCTCCTTCATGGTTAAATCTCTCCCCATCATATAGCAATATAATAACAAAACCTAGAATATCTTGGTGTAAAGCTTGACAGCTGTTTGGTACGTCCCTCCTGAAGCTTAATCTCTCTTTTTCACGCTCGGTTCGGCTCAGACCTGACTTCTCTTTCCTCTTCTACTGTAGAAAGGAAATTTGATATGGGCCAAACATCCATCATCACATGCATGATCTGCACCCACACCGCTCGTCTCCGTCACTTCGGCCCGTCAAATGTCTTCTCTGAGTCGCTGAGGCGACAGTTTGGGCTCTGACAGCGTGCCTGTGCTCTGGCCCCCCCCGCAGCGCTCGGGCTACATGCACCGGGAGGTGCTGCAGATGGCCCAGCAGTACCCCAACGTGCGCGCCACTCCCTGGAGGATGGTCACCATCTGGGGCGGAGCCAGCCTGCTGAAGGCCTACCTGCGCAGCATGCAGGACCTGCTCTCCATGCTGGACTGGAAGTGGGACTTCTTCATCAACCTCAGCGCCACCGACTTCCCCACCAGGTGGGTCCCGCAGTAAAGCTCCGATCCCGCTCAGCTCTGGCCCGCTCAGCTCTGGCCCGCTCAGCTCCGATCCCGCTCAGCTCTGATCCCGCTCAGCTCTGGCCCGCGCTGCCGGCTCGTTGTGCGGAGGCTGCGAGCGTGGCTGCGTAATGAGGCGGGCGCAGCGTGCGCCACATGAAAGGAGTCATTTGGTCGCCAGCGCTAAATGGATTGTTTTGGTCATTGAGTCACAGAGCTGGCAGTAAATAGTCCCCTCTCTTGTTGATTTCAGTTTCGGGGGGTGGGTGGTGGTGGTGGTGGTGGTGGGGGGGAGGGGGGGGGGGGGGGGGGGGGGGGGGGTGCAGCTTTGTGCTCCAATCAAAGCAGCCAGTGTAATAAGCTTGGACCGGACCGGCCTCTGTCAACCAGATCCCGTCCAGAGCAGCTAATTCCACCCCCGGCTGCCCAGCTCGCCAGCTCCCCTGAACATCTCCTCTCTCTCTCTCTCTCTCTTTGACGAACCTCTCTGCTCCTTGATCGCCCGCAGGACCAACGACGAGCTGGTGGCCTTCCTGTCGCAGCAGCGGGACAAGAACTTCCTCAAGTCGCACGGCAGAGAAAACGCCCGGTGAGTGGCCTGCTGCAGCACACCGCCTCCAAGCTGCTGGAGGGCCTCAGCGGGCGGGGGGGGGGGGGGTTGTTGGACAAAGCCCGGCAGCCCCGGCAGAGCGCCGCCTCCTCCTCCTCCTTCTCCTCCTCCTCCTCCTCCTCCTCCTCCTCCTCCTCCTCCTAACCCTCGACGCTCTCCCCCCCAGGTTCATCAAGAAGCAGGGCCTCGACCGCCTCTTCCACGAGTGCGACAACCACATGTGGCGCCTGGGGGAGCGAGGCATCCCGGACGGCCTGGAGGTGTCGGGCGGCTCCGACTGGTTCGCGCTCACCCGCCGCTTCGTGGAGTACGTCATCCACTCCCAGGACGAGCTGGTGTCCGGGCTGAAGCAGTTCTACTCGTACGCCCTGCTCCCCGCCGAGGTGAGCCAGAGGAGGAGCCGCAGGGAAGCGTTGCCTGTTTGTGCTCAGCGTGAAGCAGGAGTGGTTTGGACTGTGCAGCACTAACGTGTCCTCTCTGCCCCCCCCTCCCCCCCCGCTCTCAGTCCTTCTTCCACACGGTGCTGGGGAACAGTCACATGTGCGACACCCTGGTCGACAACAACCTGCGCGTCACCAACTGGAACCGGAAGCTGGGATGCAAGTGCCAGTACAAGCACATCGTGGACTGGTGCGGCTGCTCTCCCAACGACTTCAAACCACAGGACCTGATCCGCATCCAGGTGAGCGAGGAGGCGGAGGAGGAGGAGGACACCTATGAGGCTTCCATTCATCCATCCTGTAGATTTAACGCGTGTGAAGAGATCACACCTGTCCAGACCTCGGTAACAGTCAAAGCAAACATTCAGCATGTCTTTGAGTTTATTCCACCTGAGCCTGGATGCAAACTGATACTGAACCATCTACAAATACATACCAATGAAAACAAGTTGGTGGGACACAGGGGATATGTGGAGTGAAGACATAGATGGCAGGGTTTGTTCATTCTTGCATCATTGCTCTTGTATACAAGGCTGCACAGGTTAGTTTGGAAATTTGATGATGTATTCATTTGAGCTCATTAGATCTGACGGATGTGATCCCATGTTTAGTAGTCATAAAAGAAAAATCTGCTAGTTTGTATCTAGTGTAGTGTTCTCCTCTCACACTCACACTTAGTGTGACATACTTCCCTGTAGTTGGACTGTTCCCACAAACCCGTAGCGTGACCCTCCAAAGGAAGGACCTCAGGGACTCACCCGGCTCGTCTTTACTTCCTCCAATCCACAGCAGTTGACCCGGCCCACGTTCTTCGCCCGCAAGTTTGAGTCGACGGTGAACCAGGAGGCCATCGACATCCTGGACACGCACCTGTACGGCCAGTACGCGCCGGGCACGCTGGCCGTCAAGGCCTACTGGGAGAGCGTGTTCGAGCAGCCGGACGGCGTGGCCTCGCTCAGCGACGTGGCCCTCACCGCCTACACGTCCTTCTTCCGCCTGGGCCTCAAGAACCTGGCCACGGTCCAGAGCAACGCCGAGGCCTGCAGGTCCGCGCCCCACGCCGCCCTCCCGCTCCCTGAATGACGCGGTTCAAAAGCCGACTCCAACCCGCTGTCCATTGCCCCTGCAGGTTTGAGCCGCTCGGCCTCCCTCTGTCCGTGCACGTGTACTTCTACGACGACCGCTTCCAGGGCTACCTGGTGAGCCAGGAGGTGCAGGCCGCGGGGTCAAAGGCCAGGGAGACGCTGGAGGTCTGGGCCGTGCCCCAGGCCACCTTCGTGCTCGAGACCAACCTGAAGGAGTTCGAGCGGCTCAAGAACCTGGAGGTAGGACAGAGAGTTTTCTCATCTGCAGAGGATGATGAAGCTTTTTCATTAGCGTGAAGCTCCTGTGGTGGACATCTTTTATTAATATCGCGGCCCCCTGAGGAAACTGCCGTCTGGGGCGGGCTTAATCAGGGCGTGATCTGGCCAGAACCCGAGCTTGAAGTTTAATTAGTGGTAGTCATCACTTGGTAACGCGTTCCCTCCGCTCGTCCTTGAGCGCCCGGCCAAAGTCAAACCGAGGCGAGCCGCGCTGCAGACTCCACTCTGTCCCCCCTGCAGGTGGGCACGGAGTGGGACCCCAAGGAGAGGATCTTCCGGAACTTCGGCGGGGTGCTGGGCCCCCTGAACGAGCCCCTGGCCGTGCAGAAGTGGGCGCGGGGCCCCAACCTGACGGCCACCGTGGTGTGGATCGACCCGGCCCTGGTGGTGGCGGCGTCCTACGACATCAGCGTGGACGTGGACGCCGAGTACACGCAGTACAAGCCGCCGCTGCAGCGGCCGCTGCGGCCCGGCACCTGGACCGTGCGGGTGCTGAAGCAGTGGGAGCGCGTGGCCGAGGTCCGCTTCCTGGTCACGCCCCTGGCCTTCAAGAACAAGGAGCCGCTGAGGAAAGGTGAGACGAGGAGCGCCTTCTGGGGTCGTCCGGCCTCCGTGTGAACTCTCCGTCTCCCTCCAGTCCTAATTAGAAAAGGCCTGACGGGGGGGACGGGGGGGGACGGGGGGGGGCAGCTCCACGGCGGCTCTCTGACGCACACAGGTTGAGAGGCCAGAGCAAAGAGGAATCTTACGAATCCCAAAAGTAGAAAAAATGAATAAATCCACTGAACTCCCGGCCTGCTGCTGAGATCAGAGCAGCTGCTGGTGTTACCCTGTGTTTACCCCGCTCTGCCCTCCAGAGACCCCCAGTACGAACATGCCTCTGCTCATTGATCTGAGCACAGCGCAAATCCCCAGACGTAGCTACGTGTGGGGGATCGCATCAGGATACAGAGTCAGTATAGTACATGCTTAACATCTGCTTAACATCAGTTAGTAAGTTTGACTTATAATGCACATTTAAAACGGCGTAAACTGACCTAAAAGTAAGCAGTGAAACGTAATGGCAGCCTAGAGACGCAGCAGCAAGTCCCTACCTCATTGATGTTTCTTTTGTTGTGATGGAGGACAAAAGAAAGAGGAAAATAGTCCGTTCCACAGACTGATGCTGATGTGTCTGTGTGTGTGTGTCCTGCAGAGGACGACAGCTGGCTGCATGCAGGTCCTCCAGGGAACCAGTACCTGGAGCAGAGCTTCCAGCAGCTGAGCTCGGTGCTCAAGCTGCCCCCCCAGGAGCCCGCCCTGCAGGAGGCGTCCCGTCGAGCCCAGCTGCTGGCCCAGCCCCTGGAGGCCTGGGTGGACGCCAGCATCGGGGGCTTCTGGGTCACCGGGGACCTGTGCGCCACGCACACCCAGACCCAGACCCAGAGCCAGAGCCAGGGCCAGGGCCAGGGCCAGAGCCAGGCGTCCTCCTGCCAGGCCGTGGCGCCCTGCTCCAAGACCTCCTGGAGCTCCCTGTCCCCGGACCCCAAGTCTGAGCTGGGCCCGGTGAAGAGCGACGGGCGGATCAGGTAGCCCCGGCAGAGCAGAGGCCCCCGGCCTCCAGGCCCGGAGCGGCTCCTCAGAGCTCCACAGGGACCCGCGTGCAGCGGGACATGGTCTCAGAGCTCCTCCGGACGTGAGCGAGGAGGATGTGGCCGCCGGAGATTTGCACATAGACTCTGTGTCGTGGTTTTCTGGATGAAGCCCGGGCGGACGCCGCCGCCGCCGCCGCCGCAGACTTTGGGAGAGCGGGCGCCACGACTCGACCCAGCGGGCTCCTCGTCGTGTTCTTTCTTCATTTCAAGGGAGAGCGGTACCTCTGAATCCTACTATGATTATTGTTATTATTATTGTGCTTATTTTGAAGCATCCTTATGTAAGCGTACGAGAGCGGACAGATGAAGTGCACTTTACTGTAAGGCCGCGTAGTGGCAGGGGTCACAGGTCACAGAGTCAGACGGTCTGAAGGTCACCTCTTTGTTTCACAGTCCAGGGGGAGAGAGCCGAGGGTCCGAGGCTTCGTCCCGTTCCCTCCCTTTTTTTTGTTGTTGGTGATGTTTTGTGTTGTGAATTCCTCCGCGCTGGCTGTCGAGCGTTCAGCCGTCTCGAGTTTCCACTGTTACAGAGAAAGAAAGAGCCACTCACTCGTTGTTTCTACCCTCCACTTGAAGGAGAAGGACTGCAGACGGCCAGCCTGTGTACACAGCTCACCCGAAATAGATGGAAGACAATCTGGTCCCGAAACACAGAGCTGCAGAAGAATGACCACTGAGCCTATGGTGAAGAGTTTAAAATTCAGTAAATGCATCTGAATCCGGTGCTTTTTGACTTTTTGACCAGAGTTTGGACGTAAATGAATCATTTCTCTTGTACCTTACGGTCAGCAGCCAGCTAGCTTAGCATTAAGGCCGGAAACCTTATCTTGATCACTATTGTGTTGCACCCAGTGGTGTGGGGAGGCTCTGCATGCTGTGGCATGCAGGCAGGGATGAAGACTGGACGGGTCTCCAGTCCATCACAGGACCCGCACCCCACATTCACACTCCCACAGTCCGGTCGACTTAAAGCTTGGTGTTTATGGGACCGCCACTGGACCCGGGTCCCTCCAGCTGTCACGCCACAACACTATTCACTGCGCCACCATGGTGGAGCCAGCTGTGGCTCCTTTGATTGTTGAACCACTGTCAGCAGGACGCGCCCCCCCTTTACTGCTGGTCGTGCCAGTAGACTGCTTCTTGGTCCAGTCATGGATGTTATGGGAGGGAGAGCCCGCCACTCATCTGGGTCCCAGACATGTGAGACTCCAGAAAGTTACTAGATGTAATTTAATCCATATTTGGGCACATAAACCATGTGAATCTGTGAATGACAGATTTGTCACTTTGGTACAGAGGAAACGGGCCCAGTGTAACAGGGTGATGAGCTTTCCATGTGCAGGCTACAAAAGCATCATCAGTCCTCCCGGTTAGATCTTTACAAGGAAACCTCTGTTTCCCAAAACCTTCTCAATTGTCTTTTTAAACCCAAGACTTTTAAATTGTGAACAAGCCTCTACTAAACGTTTTACCTCCTGTGTATCTCTTTCACTGCAGTATTTGTTACTTTCCTTCATGATGTCTTAAGAGATTCTCATTGGTCCAGGTCATCATTGATCTCCGAGGAGATGTAGATGTTGTCTTCTCTCGAAGATTGGTCCAGTAGCCAGGACTCTACCGCTCCTTGGACACCACCCAGCCACCCACCCACCTACCCAGCCAGCCAGACAGACAGACAGACAGACAGACAGGAGAAACAGACCACTGTGTGCGTGTGTTTTCATTTCTTCGGCCGATCAAGGAGTGTCTAAGCTGCCTTTACCTAGAAGAAAATATGTTTACTACAGGATACTAGCTGCCAGACGTGTGCAATGATTGCCTTTACAGAGGATAGTGAACGCCCCCCCCCCCCTCATCCCTCCTCATCCGTGTCTTAGTTTCCATCTAGTCTTATTTTGTTGTTTTATGTTCTCAGAGGGTAGTCGGCCACCGTATGAGTTTTCAAGTGACCTTGTTTACCTTGCAGAGCACAGTCGCTTCAGTGAAGCCCCAGTTACTGCTACCAGAGAGCGGAATAATGGCTGTAACAGATGTTATTTTTCTATACCGAGCGAGAGGACGAGCGTGTGTGTGTGTGTGTGCGCGCGCGTCGGGGTCTGTGTGTGTCGTCCGTTCATCCCTCGTGCTTTGTTCGACTATTAAAGGAAAAACAAACTGCTGTCCGACAACGTTGTATGTGACGGTCCTGCCTGCTCGATGTGGTGTGAAGCTCTGTTTGTGTTTTTGTGTTTTTTGATTTGTCCGGGGGAGGTTGGGTGGAGAGGGGGTGGCTGGTTGTCTCTGTCCATCCGTCCGTCCGTCCGTCTGTCTGTGAGTCATCCCGAGCCCCGTGGTTTCTTATCTGAGAGCTTCAGCCCGTCACGAGACAGGCATCGTGACTGATGGCTCAATGAAATAAAACATTTGAACGACGCTTTTTGTCCCGCCGATTCTTATCGCCTCCGCCTTAATGAATCTGTCTGTTCTGGCTGTGCTGAATCCACTTTTATTCCACGTTGTTTTCCCTCTCTCTCTCTCTGTGAGTGTGCATGTGTGGAGCTTCGAGGCACGTTAAACACACACACACACACACACACACAGGTGCTCTCCAGGGTGCTGAAGGCTTCCTTGTCGTCGGGGCCCAACATGGCCCCCGCCTCATAAATACTGTAAACTACACCTGCGCGTCCTCCTCCGGCCGGGCGGCCTCTGCATCAATATTTAGTCAGGTCTGGGAGCTGGAAGGGTTTGACGTCTGCGGCCGGGGATAAAAGCCCGGGGCGGAGGGGAGGGGTGGAGAGGGGAAGGAGCCCGGGACCAGGAGCAGGAGCAGGAGCAGGACAAAGGAGCCGGAGGAGAGGGAGAGAGGAGGCGGCAGAATGGACGAGCTGTGCCAAGGTCCCGTGAAGGAGCAGCCGGCGTCCTCGGACAGCGCGTACGGCTCGTCCACGCCGGACACGGACACGGAGGACGCGCAGACGCCCGCGGCCGAGGTCTACCCGTACGACCAGGAGCGCACGCATAAGGTGACACGCTCACACGTCTGGCACGGGGGGGAGGATGACGGCCCACAGCCCTGTCGCTGTCGGGCTGATGCAAAGAGGCAGCCTTCTTTCATCCTTTCTTCTCTTTTCACTTAACACCCCGCTGCAAAAGGTGCCCCAGCTCCAAAGACTTAGAGCTACTTGAAATGCCAGGTTATGGGATTAGCTAAACTTAGCTCTGCCTCTCGCTCCCACTGAATTTGGGGGGGGGGTGGGGGGGGGGGGGGGGTGGGGGGGGGTTTCAGGTCTAATGCTGGCATGGCAGACGCTGGGCCGTGTAGATGTCTTTCCCTGCAGTCGCAGCCCGTCTGAGGTCGTGACTCTCAGACTCTCAGCCCTGAGGACGCACCCTCAGGAGACCCTCCGGCCTCTCTGTGTCGCCAGATTAAAGAGTGAAGAGTTCCCTGGTAAAAGCCCATCAGCACAGTCGCCTCTTTGGTCCCATTGCGCTCCTCCGTTGTCTTTGCACATCGCTCGGCTGGAGGGGCCACGTCGCTGGCACTGAAGTCTAACTCATCCCTGTCTGCGATCGTAGGCAGCAAATTGGGGCCAAATTATGTGCACGCGTGTGTTTATGAGAGCCTGGTCCTTACAAATGTTGTATGTTGTATAAGAAAAACAATAGACAAAATCACACTGTGGTGCTAAGGCCATTTGAGAGTCTTGCTTACAAATGCTTGAAACAAATCCATTGCCTGACTGAACCGTGGCCTCGGCTCCGTTCAATGGGTGTGAAGTTCTGCAATCCAAGTCAAAAAGCTCGCTCACTCGTGAATGAAGGAAAACGCAATGATGAATTACAATTTCACAATGAGTCTCTTATCGGGAACTTGGCACGTGTGAATGTTTTCTCTAAATGCCGCCGCAGCGCAGCCACTTCATCCCGTGGTTGTTTTGCTTGTTGTGGAAGAGTTGGCAGCGTTTGAATAATAATCAGTCTGCCTTGCTGCTCTCTCCCTCCTCTGTCGCCGAGGAGTTTACAGCTCCGAACGAAAGAAAACAGAAATATGGGAGTAAACATTTGAAACAGAAACATCCCGGGGAGTTCAATTATTGGGACGCTTTCCACTCATCGCTATCCATCTCCATAATTTTACACCCGGCCTCTTTTTTTTGGCGGGGGGTTGGGGCTGGAAGAAACCCGAGCATCTCAGGAGGGATCCCTGGTTGCCATGGTTACACAGCACGCCCTCCTCCGTCCTCGCTCCGTCCAGGACAAACATTTGGTCCCCGCGTCGTGATAAAATCTGTTTGTCCTGATGACGCGGAACATGTCAGCATCAACTTTTGATGAAGCGAGCTATGAAATAGTAATGTGTTGACTTCTCTCGCTGGTAAACAAAACACAGCTCCGCCCCCTCCCCTCCTGCAAACACTGAGTCATGTGTGAGGGCAGCTTGCCTCCGGTCTGTGTCTCCTCGGCTCCAGGGCCGATCTGTGCTCAGACCCACACACTCCGTCTCTGCGCTTGAACTTGGAGACAGTAACTCTCAGTACCTGCCGTCCAAAGATAAAACAAGAGCGTCCCGTGCTCAGATTAGTCACGTCCTGTCTGCAGTCTTCAAATGTGGATTTCTGGAGCGTCTCTCTGCCTTAGCAGTGTGACAAAAATGTCGCTTTGCTCAGCACTTTGGGACGGCAAAGAGCTCCCTGCGAGCGTCCAACCTTAAAGCCGCAGATAGGCTCCGATTTTCATCCTCTGCGTCTTAAACTGTCAGGATGTGACGCTTTTAATGGGGAGAGCAAAGTCGCGGCACTTGTGGATGTCAGCGATTAAAAGGGGAGCTGCCAGGCGCTGTAACGCTGCGCCTCCTGTGGCCTCTCAGAGGCTGGAGATAAGAGGCAAGCAACCGGAGGCCATCCTGTTCAAGGAGGAGGACCGGGGGGGGGGAGGAGTGAGGGGTGGGGGCCGTAAATGTCAGCAGGCTGGACACAGCAGCAGCTCCCAGCAAGGTGATAACCATGGCGACCAGGCCCAGAGAAGAGACGACTGCACGCAGAGCTGTGGTGCCACGTCAGCAAGGCGCTGAGAATGGAAAAAAATAACATCATGACGTCCTCATTCGTAGATGAGTTTCACACCCTAACCCTAACGCTCGAAATGGAGGATAAAAAAACATCTGACTATGAACAGACTAGTTCTTCCTCAATACCCGAATCCTGTCCTGATTCTGGTTGTGTAATTTGGGAAAAGGTCCTGTTGTCAAATGTGAAATGTAAAGTCAAGTAGTCGTAAATGCAAGCGGACAGTCATCATGTGGTTGCCAGATAAGCAAGAAAGGGTGGCAGATCTGTGCAAAAACAGGTTAACATGAAAAATAGTATTGTGTTGTGAAGAGGTTGCAAAATATGCATTTCAGTTCAAAACAATGATCAATAACTTCTATTTGAGCACCAGAGAACAATGTATAAATACTGAACCATTCTAGGTCATCTTTAAGTAAAATTAGCTATGAAACAGAGTAAAAAAAGATTAACTCCAGGGAAGGTGAAGTCCTGGACGTGCAATGATTCATGAGTCCGGCAGATGACAAAGAAAAGCGGTTTCATTTTCCTAAAATCCGTCTCTATTTTCCTCCATTACCTTCCTCTTCCTCCTTGGACCTTGGAGCGGCGACAGAAATGAAACTTGACCTTAGACCGGCTGTCTCCTCGGCTTTACGTGAGCGCCCGTGAGAGACTGGAGGTCTGAACGTCTCCTCTGGGAGAAATTAGCCCCGGATCATGGCGCCGCGGTCGCACACGCTCAGGATCAAACCGCCGCCGCCGCCTCCACATCGACGCACGCTCACCAGGAGCGCTGCACAGGTGTCCGCCGCCAGGATATTGCACGACAGTTCTCATCATCCCCACTTTAATCAGCGTCCAAGGCGTTGCCTTTCACGAGATTATTATTGAGTCGATTGGTGCGGAAACATGGCTTCGGACGGAGATGGTTTTGCTCCTCTGAAGAACAAACCTGGAGTGTACTGTAAGATGTGAGCTGCCATCTCAGATACAAGAGCACAGGCCAGGAACACGCATACAGTACACTCCTGGCTCAGAGCTGCCCTCTCCCCCCTCCTCTCCCCCCTCCTCTCCCTCCTCCTCTCCCTCCTCCTCTCCCTCCTCTTCCTCTTGTAGCCTTTGTGCCGACCTCCAGCCGTCACATCGCATCGAGGAGCTCGGAGCTGTGCGCCGAGCGACAGATGAACGTGTACAGTAACCTACACTATCTGCCCACGCAGGCCTGGGGCAGCAGTCGAGGCCCTACACGCATGATGCCAACTCTCTCTCCCTCTCCCTCTCTCTCTCTCTCTCTCTCTCTCTCTCTCTCTCTCTCTCTCTCTCTCTCTCTGTATGCACAGACGATCCTGGTGGGAGACAGCGGTGTGGGGAAGACCTCCCTGCTGGTTCAGTTCGACCAGGGCAAGTTCCTCTCTGGCTCCTTCACCGCCACAGTCGGCATCGGTTTCACAGTGAGTGCACGCTCCCCCTCCCTTCAAACTCACCCCAAACCACCCGCTCCCCACCGCCAGTGGTCTGGATTGGTGTGAGGAGGAGTCCGGACCGCGGGAGACTTTATAGGCGGCCTCTGTTTATTTCCGTCGCTTAGATTTAGCCATTCGGCTTTTATCCAAAGCGACTCTCATAACAGACAAAAAGCATTGGTGTAACAATAAACACACTGCTCTGCCGTCCGTTCTTCAGGCTGCATTAGTCTGAGCACTTCATAGTGCAGAGTCGAGAGGAGGTAACTGGCTGTGTGAGGAGGGAGAGAGATAAGGACAACGTTGGGCAGGTGGAGGTTCGGAGACGAGGTGCTCTCCACAGACCCGGGTCTTCAAAGTGCTTCTTGACGATGGAGAGAGGAGCTGGGGGACTAGAAATGAGAAAAACCACTTGAACATCTCTCCAATAGGGCAAAACGAAGTAGGAGGCCATGAGCCTATCAGAGTTGTCTCCTGTTTCCTTGAAAAGCCATTCTGCATCCTCTGTCTGGAGCGCCACAGTGACCCTTAAGCCCCACAGGCTCTGGAAAGCCCCAGGGCCGACCCAGCCTGACCCCGGTGCATGCCAGCGCGTGACACATGGAGTCCTGGAGGACTCACAGACAGCTCCACTGAGGAGGAGCGTGGTGGTGTATGTGATCTCCTCCTCTCCCTGCTGCTCGTGTGTCACTGAAGGAGCAGCGTGAATCAGTGGCGCTCTGCAGCGTGGGATGCTGCATCCTCTCGCTGCATTCATTACGATCCATAACACTCGGCGCATGAGGGATAGTCGTTGGGGTGGTGGTTGGGTTGGGTTGGGGTGGGGGGGGTGGAGGGGGGGGGGTTACTTTGCTTTATTATGGCTAATGATGCCACTGCTATGATTAAATTACTGTGAAGGGAGCGCCGCTAATGAATGTCACGGCGTCGGGCTGTTTGCTGCTGGATGTTTGTAACAAAGCTGTTTTAAACAAGAGTGATTTTATGCCTTGTGACATGTGGGGAAGGGCGGGATGGTATGTGGGGGGGCGAGGGGGGGGTGCACAGGAAAAAGATGAACGATTCATTCAGCGGATGATTTTTCAGCTGCGGCAGCTCCGACTCAGGCTTTGTGTCACTGCCATTAGAGGGGAGGCAGAGGGGAGGCAGAAACGTGCGAGGAAAGTATGAAATTGGCTTTGCCGTTTTGCATTAGCATAAGTTTGTGTTGGTGTGTGATTCAAGGTTCAAAAAATAAACAAATAAATAAATAAATAAACAAGCCCGAAGGAAAACTCTCAGCAGAAACAAAATAAGTCACCCTGCCGCAAGGGCGAGACGGCGCCCGCACACTCAAACCTGCTTTATCCTGCTTTAAATGCACACCAGGTGGAAATGTGGCTGTGGCTCTCTCTGGCGGATTACGTCTTGGAGGTGTGCCTGTTTTAGGAGCCGGCGTCCATAACAAAAGAAAGTGACTTTAAGGAGAGGGGACGTGGTCCCACAGTGGATTGGTTAGTTATCACTCCCGCTATACAACATCCTCTGCTGGGCCAATGTACAAGCCCAACAAGTGAGCAAGTGTGAGACATTGGCTTTGTAGTTCTGTTACCAAACAGCAACAAGGTCCCAGGATTGACTCCTGACTGGACCAAAGGACCTGTCTGTTTGGAGTTCGCATGTTCCATCCATATCTGGGTTGGTTTTCTTCAGGTTTCCTCCTTTGCCCTGAGGGCATGAATGTGAGACTCCACGGTGTTTGTGTTCACAGACCCCTGCAACACCATCCAAGCAGGTAAGATGATGGATGGATGGATGGATGGCTGGGGAACATATGCCAGGGCTCATTTTTCACCCCGTTCTGAATCGGCTCATTGAGCTGTTCCCTCTGCTCTGGCTCCAAATGAACATGTTGTGTTTTTTCTCTTTTTTTTCCGCGAGATGTGGCCCAGGGCGGCCCATTACTCAGAGCCGTGTGCGTTCATGTGTTTGAAGGAGAGATTACAAGCCAGTTACGTAACTAGAAGTGATCTCTGACCCGGTGTCGCTGTCAAGTCCCGTCAGCGAGCCTCCTTCCTTCCCCGGCCTGAACGCTGGGGGGAGACACACACTGCAGCAAGAGGCTCCCTCTTCTCAGACTTGAAACCATTTTAGACATGTATGACATGCTAATCAAATGGAGAGCATGGGGGGATATTTTTAGTAATTGTTTGCTTTGAGCAGGAGGAGGAGGAGGAGGAGGAGGAAGGGGGAAAACGAGCCTGATGAGGAAGCTGCCAAAAGAGGAGGCGCACAATTGTGAGAACACAATAAGGTGTTGTTTTTTTAATTGTTTCCTTCAGCACATAGGGGATTTTTTTTCGAAGATCACCTCATTCAGACTGCAGGAAGCTCTCGTTTCCACCAGACACACACAGGTCTGGGTCAGAGTCCTCCGAGCACCACCTGTGGAGGGTGCAGCAGGTCCGGTATCTGGGCTGGGAGACGGATCGAGGAGTCCCTGGTGGGCAAACAGTGTCCTCTTCACACACACACACACACACACACACACACACACAGACACAGACACACACACACACTCACTAATCATCATCTGCCCACGCCAGGATGCGCCGCTCCGCTCCGCTCTGCAGGACCGCAGAAATGTTTCCGCCTGTTTGTCACCGCTCCTCCTAGACACCTCGACCGCTCCCGCTGCCTCTCTGCAAGTTTTCAAGGTGTGATTTTCTTTTCTTTTTTTTTTTCCTTTTTTTTTTCTTCCCTTCCTCCCCTGTGCGGCCGCACGCAGCGAGTGATGCGAGCTGAGGGGCTGCAGGCTGGCGGACACCGGCTCTGAGCCCTCCATCACAGGCTTCCTCGGACACATCTGGGAGATCACAGCTGCACAGCTGCGATGTCTGCGCGGAAGACGTCGTTGACGGACAAGCAGACTAAAAACGGGACCTCTAAATATGTGCTGGAGAGATGCGCCTCTATTAACGAGTACTATGATATTGCCTTCAAGGTGTGTATTGCCCGTCTTCATCCGTGTGCGTGTTTTCTCTTTGTGGAGGAACAGGTGTCTTCATTTTATTTGTTGTTGTTGTTGTTGATTATAGCTTTGGCACCTGCAGCGGCAACAACATGCACCCTGCCCGTCTCCACATCTGGAGACTGGGCAAGAGAGAAAGCCATTAGTATCCATCCGTGTTAAAAAAAAGAAAGAAAGAAAAACAAGCAGAGCCTCAATAGGTCATTTTACACAGGAGAGAACCGTTCCAGCCGCACCGCAAAAGCGATCAGAAATACTGCTCTGCGTTGCTTTAGACTACACCGAGGAGTGTGAGAACAAGTGCGGAGTTTTGACACTCCCTGAGAGAGAGGGGATGCTCGCTGTTTGCGAAGAGAGGAGTAAATCAACCTGATGCTTTCATTTCTGTCGCCGAGAAGTCCCTGCTTTCAACGCCCGTAAAGCTCCCCGGGTCGCTCTGTCCGCCCTCCCTGGTACGCAAACATTTGCCCAGGGTGGCACTTGTTGCTCCCAACAAACCCTCTCATTAAATATTTAGGAAAAAAGAGATCGCGCAGAGCACGGGGAGTTAAATTCAAGTTTAATTGGATTACTGCCTTGTGTTGCTCTGTGTGTTTATGCAGCTATGAGTCACTGTGCCAGCGTGCGAGCTCTGCCTCTCGCGTTGTGTAATTGCACATCCTGTTGTTGTGACTCTATTGATTAGTTTGGGAGAGGGGCGAAACAGGATGGGGATGACAGGACAGAGGAGAGGCTGGCTGACGGATGGAGAGTCACATGTTGGTGGCAGACCTAACTGTTGTCATGCAAAACCACTGACTTGAGACATCTCCACGAGATGTTCACCCGGTTGCAAAATCACCTGTCACTTCCTCTTCTTGGAGACTGCAATACTTGTCCTAACCATTGTGTAAAAAGGCTGCCCGGTAACCTTTTGAACCCTTTTTTTTGTCCCTTCTTCTCTGCTGGTGGGTTTCGCCCTCTAGGTGATGCTGCTGGGAGACTCCTCCGTGGGGAAGACATGTGTCTTGGTCCGCTTTAAGGACGGGGCCTTTCTGGGAGGCAACTTTATAGCCACCGTGGGGATAGACTTTAGGGTGAGAGCGCACTGCCGTCCAACCTCCTCCTCCCACCCCCCCCCCCCAGTCAAGGCTCACACTCTCATCCTCTCTCTGCATGTGCCGTCGGCGGCCCTGTCGTGTTTGTGTGTGTCGTACTCCTGCTACTCCTCCTCAGCGTCTGAGAAACAAACCGGTGGTATTTGCAACGCCACAAGTGAGCCACTTGTTAGAGCGTCATCGCTGCAATTATCACCCCCCCCCCCCCCCCCCTCCTCCTCCTCCTCCTCCTTCCCCATCTCTGCACAGAAAACACTTCATCATTCTGCGATGCTAGCGCCAAATGTATGAGTCTTCTCGCCGGTTCGCGGACCACTTGTGCTGTGAGGGCGCTGTGGACGGCTTCATAAATGTCTGGGCAGATGCCTGCCCACGTCCGCATCACGTCCTGCAAGGATTGGCTGCGGCTCAACTCGGTCCTGGAGGAGTCACAGTGCTGACAGACGAGAGCACACACACACACACTTTCTCTCTCTCACACACACACACACATGCAGACAATGACTGGTGCTGAATTTGGAGCAGATTTCTACTGTATACCTTCATCTGCCGGGCTCAAACGTGAAAACAGTAGCCACTGTACCCTCCTCCTCCTCCTCCACGTCCTCCTCCCTTTCCAACCTCCTGCTTCCCTCCAATCAAGGCGAAACACTCACACTAATGGCAAGTCAAGTAGGGGTGATTTGAGGAGGAAACTGTGCTGCATTAGCCAGAGTGATGTATTGTCGTCTTTGGATGGCGGTGCACACATTAGAGAGGGTAATGGATGTCTGACAGACGGAGCTGTGTGCACGTCGGCCGACCGGGGACCACGGTCACTTCATCTCACTCTGCTGCCAGCGTCTCTCCCTGACAGGAGAACTCGGTGGGTTTCACCTGTGTGGGGTTAAAAAAAGGGCTTAATGATTCAATGCCATCCAGGAGAGGGGTGTGTGTGTGTGCGGGGGGGTGAAACAAAAACAGCTTCTAATGTAATTGCCTTTTGTGACGAGGGCAAAGCAAAGCTGCTTAGGAAGGGAGTCGTCTGAGGGAGACGGTTGAGTCAATATTGCTGAGGTTGTCCTCTGTGCCTGGATAGGCAGGCTGGCTGTTGTGGCAGCTTGTAACATGGCCGGGCTATTTTCGGCATGCTTCCTTGTAGCAGTTACTCAGCATGCAGCCTCCTCTCACGTCATAATTGGGGGGTGAGGGGGGGGGTGGGGATGGGGGGTGGGACGGAAATCCATGGCAACTAATGCAGGGGTTGAACCATGTCCATTCTGCCTAGGCACAGGTTTTCAGCAGGTGGCAGCTGTAGCTTCCAGCGGCACACGTCGCAGAGGTTTTCTCTTCTTCTGTCGCTGCGTGGCTCCTTTTTGCCTTCCTTCCTTTCTTTCTTTCTTTCTCTGTTTCCCCCAGTGCCTCTGCCTGTCTGGCTGTGTGCGTGTTCTTTTGTGCGTTTGAGCCGGAAAGGCAAAGCCTGTTTCGTGATGCTCTGCCGCTGATATGAAGTTATGAAGTGATTGAGGAAGTGCTGCACAACATTTGCAAGTCACACTTCCTTCATCTCTGCCTCTCGGGGTTGAAACATGGTTGTGACATGACTCGTCTCTGTCGCAGGTCAACAACACCCCCCCCCACACACACACAAATAACCACAGGATGCAGAGAGTGCTATAGCCGCTTGTTTTGTCTTTTGCTTTACTTCCACTTTGGGCTTTTGCGGTGCCTGTAGTTTTTCTCCCTCCTCAACGCGTTCATCAGTCATAACATTTAGGGTTTTTCGCCCGGGCCCCTAAACTATTTTAGGCGATTCTCTACAGGAAATCAAAGGGCACCCCTGCAGGGCGGCAGGAAATTAACGGGGGAGTCAGTTGTTATGCTGCCAGCCGTCTTTCTCACTGTTGTGTAATTAAGTCTAATCCCAGGACCTTGTTGTGTGGGTGTTGCAAATTACTTTCTCTGCCAGCATTCAAAGCCACTTTTAGTTGTCTTGTTTTATTTGCCACATGCTGCGTCCCTGAGCTTTTTTAGCCCGCTGCGATGTTCGTCACTCAGTGCTGCGCTCCGGTCTGCGAAGCATATGGCGGACTGTCAGGCTCTCACCGCTCTTATCTTTTGCCTGCAGAATAAGGTGGTGGATGTGGACAACCTGAAAGTCAAGCTCCAGGTGAGAGCACGCTTCTTTTCCTCTTCCCCCATCGTCTC
The DNA here is from genome assembly GCA_029224185.1 of Karalla daura. Classification (NCBI taxonomy): domain Eukaryota; kingdom Metazoa; phylum Chordata; class Actinopteri; order Chaetodontiformes; family Leiognathidae; genus Karalla; species Karalla daura. The sequence continues at coordinate 14,059,243 of CM055203.1, read as the reverse complement.
GTCATCCCATCCGCCGAGGAACTCGTATCATCCTCGTGGCAGCTATTGACCCATTTATCCACCTGAACCCCATCGGGGTGGATTATGTAGAATCAAAAAATAGTCTGTTTACAAATAATAGCTGACCCAAATATGCTTTACACTCACTCACTTGGCTCTTTTCTGCGCTGCCAATCCAATCAGAGTGTCAGGTATTAGTGTAATGGACTCTGGAGGGTTATGTGCCAGCAGCTAGCAGTTAATCAGGCACGTACCCGTCTATCATCATAACCTGTTTGTTCACCACCGAGTGGGAGGTGACAAATTAGATTCCTCTGCCAGCTAGAGTAAATCCTTGGCATTTTTATTTATTTTATTTTAGTGCTCTGGATTTACACACGATAAAAATGTGCTGAGTTCCACACTGCTGCCGCGAGTCTTTACTGTACAAAAGCTGAGAAGACACAGAAAAGTTTTACGCACCAAGTGGAGCTAAAACTGACGGACGTGGCCTACCTGGACTGTGAGGAATGAGACAAAAGGGCAGTTTGAGCAAACACAACGTGCTGTGTGTAATTAAGTGACTTGATACACAGATCTGGGATACGGCCGGCCAGGAGAGATTCCGCAGCGTAACACACGCCTACTACAGAGATGCCCAGGGTAACCTTTGCTTTTTATACATTTACTTCCTCATGTGTGTGTGGGGTGTGTGTGTGTGTGTGTGTGTGTGTATGTGTGTGTGTGTGTGTGTGTGTGTGTGTGTGTGTGTGGGAAGGGGTAGTGTGCAGCCTTGTTGGGATATTTTTTTATATATCTGCGCGCACAGAAAGTATGTGTAGGTGTTGATGTGTGCGTTACATAAGGCCAAGTGGAGAATGACAAATAAAAAGTGCAAGCGAACTCCTCTTCTGCTCCCTTTTTTACAGCGTTACTGCTGCTCTACGATATCACCAGCAAGCCATCATTTGACAATATCAGGGTAAGGCGGTCTCAAATTACTTTTTCCTCCCACCACCTTGCCTCCCTCTCACTCCCTCTCCCCCTCCCTCCCTCTCTACTTCCCCTGCCTAAATCCTCTCAAGCTGAACGCCTCACTCTGTCTATTTACATGCAAAGTACTACGAGGTGCTCGAACATTTTCTCACAGTCCTCTCTGGAAGTCGCATGATGTTATCGTTTTTCCTCGCCACACAGCTCCCCGGTTTCGGTGATGAAAAGCGATAAAAGTGCTCAAGGATAAGAGCGGCACAGTGATTGATTGGAGGATGTTTATAATACGCAGCCGGGGAGGGAAGGGGGAAAAACGCCGCCCTCAAATCACCGTTTTTGTTTTGTTTATAGACCAATCTCTCGTTCTCTCTGCCTCCTGTATCCGCCTGTCTTTTGTACCTTTACAGGCCTGGCTCACTGAAATACACGAGTATGCCCAGAAGGATGTGGTCATCATGTTGCTCGGCAACAAGGTGAGCAAAGCTTCCTTTTTGCACGACATAAAAAGATTAGGAGGATAACTGGTTCCTTAGCACAATTTTACCACACTCTTATCACATGCAGCCAGACGTGCGAATGCTTAAAAGGCAGAAAATGCGGGCGCTGTGCGCGGCACATGCGTGCATGCAAACTGTGATTGCCTCTTCTAACATTTACACTCCTCCTGGTCTAATAGCCTGCAGAACAGCAGAGGAAGAAGAAACAAGGTTGTTCCCTTTGCAAAAATCCCCGCCGTTCATTCCTCCGCCGTCACTCGGTCTCGCGACCGAGTGACGGCGGAGCAAATCGAGCAAATCGAGCAAGCGGTGACTTGCTTCGGGAATCCTTGAGAGCGTTTCCTCCTCGATGGCGATGGTGATAAAAGCAGAAATCGTCACGTCTCATTGCAACCCGCAGTCGCTGCCCGATATGTCTATAAGCTCCCTCTGGTGGCCCAGGGAGGAGTCAGCCCTCCCCGGGGTCACAGATGTCACACAGCAGAGCGTCTGGTGTGAGAGCGCTGCTCCTCTGCTGGAGGCAGACTCCCTGACGTGTCGTCAGTCTGGGGGGGGGGGTGGGCTGGGGCGCGGGGGATGCTCCACTGTAGCTAATGACATGGTGGGTCTCTGACCCTCCTCCTCCTCCTCCTCCTCCTCTCCTCCTGTGATGACTTGTCATTTCTGTCTTCCAGTCAGACATGGCTGCAGAGAGGGTCGTGAAGACCGAGGACGGGGAGAAGCTGGCAAAGGTAATGGGTGGCCGCTCCATGCGGTCTTACTGTCGACATCAGCCCTCTGTTCCTGCTCCTCTGACATCTTCCCCTCCTAGGAATATGGTGTACCATTTATGGAGACCAGTGCCAAGACTGGGGTCAATGTGGAGCTGGCCTTTCATGCCATCGCAAAGTAAGCAACCTGTGTCGATATTTCATTTTGTTTCTTTATTATAAAAATATCCACTCAGACAGTCACCACTCATTGGACTTCTTCCTCTCCAATACATTCAAACTCATTGTGTTGGCCTCATCTATCCAGCCATTGCCTCACCCACTTAGTAACATAAAGGTGTCGTGCAGTCTATTGGTGCCAGTGTTCATAGGGAATACATCCTGGACAGGTCACCATCCGCCATCCACCATCCTACCATGTCTAGTCCAGAGCTCGACAGTGGTGCATAAAGTTAGTGAGTAACTGCTGCACAAAGTGGAGCATGTAGGCGTCCTTTACCCAGGAGTTAGACAACACTGAATATTGGTTTTGCACTCAACAGGTGGCCAGGAAGGGAACTCAACAGAAATACATGTGTGTTTGTTAATGAGCTACAGCAACAGAATAATAATGTGTCGGCTGTGTGCTAATCACTCTGTGTGGAGGTGTTTAATCAGTTGCTAATTTCACTAGTGTGCACTTCCAATGGATAAGTGAAACAAATATAGAAAATGAAATAGTACCATTTTCATTTCACCGTTTCGGTGCCACCTAACACCTCTAGGATGAACTGAAAAGCCAACTTTAAATCAGGATTTATCGCCAAATATCGGCGCTCACCCTCTCTACGACTCTCTGTTGGCTGAACGGGAGTAAAAGCCCTGCAGCCAGGCTCCGCAATCTGGTGGGAAACCATTTCAAAAGACTGGAGATTTTCAGATTAAAACGCTGAACAATATCCGTTTCATGCTCGGGTGTCCACATACTTTTTGGTTCTGTTGTCTGGCGTACACCACGTCTGTGTTTCAGCTGAATTTCCCCTGTTGTGGGAGAAATAAAAGCATATTCTGTGAGCACAAAAAAGGACTTTTTCCATAAATGTGGGTGGTTCAATTTTATGCATAACAGGAGAAAAATGGGAAAGTTCATTTTTAGAGGCATGATTAGTTTATCTGTCATGAGTTTCTCCTGCGCTCTAAATCGAGGCCTCGTAGCTGCTCTCTGCATGTTTCTTGACAGATGGGCGGAAAGCCTGTCGAGAAGACCTGCCCTCCCACCACCGGCTTGATCTGAGAAGATGCATTAGAATGACAAAACTTAACCGCGAAGAAATGAGGAACCCCTCCCTCTCTCCTCCAAAAAGAAAAAAAGAGATGATTCATAGAATTTAAGTGTTTTCATTTCCAGCTTCGCCCGCATTTAATCCTCAAAACACAAATTTGACAGTTGAAAAGCGGCAAGAAAATTCATGTTTCAACCTGTCACAGCTGACATCAGAGAGTCCGCAACAACCTGAAATGTGTTTTCACTTCAGCGCGGGTCAAGCTTCTGGAATAACAAACACTGCGGCTCCACATACTGTATTTTATTCTGCCTCATACTCCCAGCCGACATCTTGGCGCAGGCTCTTACCATTTGCTTTGTTGTGACATGGCATTGATGCTCACATTGCTGCAGCTATTACACCCTAATGGGGTTTTTTTTGTGCTAATTTGTTGTTTGTTCCTGATGACTTGCTATAATGGGATTGTGCGTGTACGGAGGCTCCCGGTGGGTCTCAAAAAATTAGCTGTGTAAATTCTCTTTTTAATGGCCGTCCTTGTGCACACACACCTTTCATTTGAAATGCCAGGATATAAATGGATTGCTACGTGGTCTTAACAGTATAGCTTGTACAGCATGTTCCCAGAAAATAATGGCTGTGATTTGCTATCTTCATGTGATGGATATTTTGAGTGCGAGTTAGATTAAATGATTCATGCTGAAGGCATTTTGATTAAATCTCAGAACAGAGAGATGCTCCTCTCCCTCGCTCACTCTTTGCTCTTTTTATTTCTCTTCCCATCTCATTTTCTTGATTTGCTCACCCTGTCTGTGCTGCATCCCACACATCCACCCCCTCCGTATCTGACTTCCTGTATCTCTCTCTCCATCAGGGAGCTGAAGCACAGAGCGACACAGCAGCCCAATGAGCCCAAGTTCCAGATACACGACTACATCGAGTCTCAGAAGCAGAAGTCTGGCTGCTGTGGCCTCATGTAGCTGATCCTGATCACAAGTCAGAGACAGAGAGAGACACAAAGAGACAGAAAGAAAGAAAGAAAGAGAGGGAGGGAGGGAGGTAAAAATGTCTGTTCTATTACAAACAAGCCAGTCCCAGCACCAAACCTGAGAAGTGGACGTTCTCACCTTCTCCACTGATGTTTTTAACTGAATGGGAGTGAATCTGGATTGGCCCGCCATCCCTTATCTGAAATGTGAATTTAAATCTCTTATATGTCATACGTAGAGATGTTTGTGGTCTTTGTGGTGACAGTTGTATCAAACTACAAGTCAAGGAGTTACGCTCTGAAATGCTATATCCATCTGCAGGGACCAAAACATTCATCTTTTATCATTCCTAATCTGCATAGAGGCCGTGACCTCGCGATTCGTGCAGGGCGTAGAGGACGTAGGGGCGTAGCACTAACAGCGCTGATGAGCCATAGAAGCTACTGTCAGTCTCTCTGAGTCTCTGCCAGACAGTCCAGAAGTCTGACAGATACCGAAGCACGTACACAGTCACTGTGGAGGCACCTGTGTTGCAACGGATTTAACACCTCTGCGACATTGTTTGCAGTTAGAGGTTTTTTCTGTTAGGCCTAGATATCGTTTCTTTATATGTATTCATCAGGCTGATGCGTTGTCTTTGGTGCCACAGCTTCACCGGACTGCCACGATCCAAGGCAGACGTCACGGGCAGCAAATAAGAAAGAGATCCAACTTTAACACCCACACTTACAGTATACAGCCTCTGTTTAATAAAGGCAGGGCTGACCTCTGCTCGGGTCACTGTTTGACGGAGGTTCAGTGACGCAAAGCCTTGTTCATACAGAGGTGCAGGCCTCCGCGCACGGCGTCTTAGTTACGAACAAACACGAGAGGCACATTGTGCTGTTGTGTTTGTTTAAGTTGCACTGTTATCCAGTGTCCAATACTCAGTGATTAAGGAGAAACACCCAAAAGATCATGGTGGGATTTTTTTCTTTTTTTTTTTTTTTTTAGAAATGCTGAGAGATGTTTTTTTTCCCCTCATAATAACATTGGCATTATTAAAAAATAACAGTGTCTCCGGAGGAGTCTCCGCTTCCACAGCGTAACCACTGATGGATCCAGTTCTTTAAGGATTAAGTGAAGATCCTCTTTCCTCGCTCTTAGACCATATTCTCTCGGTATATATATATAAAAATATATATCCATCGGTGTCTGTGTAGCTGTCCAGAGTGCATTAAGTGACAACAAATAAAATCAATTTCATCCATGAGATTACTGCAGTGCTTTCTTTTACAGAAACCTTTCACTCTGAGTTTTCCTTCATTTTTGCTTCTCCACGTGCTTACTATTCTTTCACTTTCTCTACTCGTAAAGTAAACCAGGGTAACATAGGAAGAACATGAAAACTGTTAGTCCCTCCTTACCTCTTCTTAATAACTTAAATGATATCTACATAGGTCATATTGAATACAAAATACTGGTCGATGCTCAGCTGTCATGTTAAGTGATTTATCAATAAATGTGGGTGCACCTTCTGTGTGGTAGCTATGGAGGTCATCCATAGTCTGGTCAGGTCTATGTGTATATGATTGTTGCCTCTTCTTGAACATAAACCATGTAGGAGGGAATGTGGAAATGGCAAAAATCTCAAACATCTCCAAAAAAAAAAAAAAGAAAAATCCCACCATGACCCATGAAGGCCACGATAAGAGTGGAAGTAGGTCATTATCCAAAATGACTTGCAACAGTAGAAAAAAAAAACAATTTAAACACTAAATGTCACTTACCTCCACCAGGAAGCTGTCTTGGGTCAACTCAGGGCTGAGGGGGCGTTGTGGGGGGGAAGTCTGTCAATCGGCCATATCGAGAGAAAAAAAAAGCCATGAGCGCGTTGCGAAGCGATTCGGATGCGTGCCAGCAAATGAATGACACGATGGCGCCATCTTCAACCTGTTCCCAGAGTTCCCGCCACTTTCATCTCACCGTGTTTTGCAGTTTGTTTTCCTCCGAGCAAAACGGTCGTTTTGTGCGTACAATCAGCGCGACTGTTGGTGTGGATATAGCATTTTGTCATGCAGCTCTTAGTTTGTTCTCATCCCACTTTTACCAGGCTGTGAGCTGAATCCCTGCTGGCCTTTCTTCATGGCTCTTTGATTATTCAGTGTGTGTGCGTGAGAAATGGACTTCAGCCTCACAGTCAGATTGTAGCTAATATGATCCCGTCTGTTCACATCTGTACTGCTGTTAGATAGAATAAAGCCAACGTTTTGAGGGCGCTCGCCCACTCTGTGTCTGTCTGTAAATTTAATTCAGGGCCCCGTGAAACTGACATTTACGGTTATAAAGTGTTGCACATGTAGCTCGTGCTTGAGGATCATCACACTGTCGCACCAGACTAAATTACATTATTATCACTGTTTTCCAACCCTTTGGTCACAGAGTCCTCGGCATGTGGTTTGCCTTTTGCCACACACACAAACACACAGAAGCACACGGCACCCCCAAAAGTTGTTGTGTCTCCCTCAGCGATGGATGTCGTTGTCTAGACTGTAGCCGAAATGTATTTGTCCACACATCGCATCGTGTAACCCATTTCTTTGTACCAATGTTCATTATGAATGTTTGCTTGTCAAACTTGCTCAATGTCACATTTGTCCCTCTTCTTGAGGCGTCGCAGTGATCACAAAGTGCCATGAAAAAGTGCTTTGTTATCATATTATATATATATATAAAGTATATTTTGTAATGTATGTGGTGTTGTTTTATTGAAGTCAGTCTCATCTGTGTGTCCCGTGTGTATGTATGTGTGTGTGTGTGTGTGTGTGCGTTGGGATTTAGGAGGAAAGGGGCGGAAGACGAAAGTGACAGGATGTGCTGAGTTTAATGAGCCACTGTGTGGCAGCAGCTAGCCTGTTTACTCTGTGTCTCTATTGTTGTGTTTAATCAATTAAAAAGGTTCAGACACTGCTTTTAAAGTGTTACTTAGTCTGTTATTAAGTGACAGCATTTGTTGGAAAGGTCCTCATCGTGTGACTTTGTGATCCGACGCTTAAGGTTGCACTTAGGTGTTGTAGGTGAAGTTCGTGGGCTTCATGTTGGTGATTCACAGCTGTGCACCTGAATGCACCTCCTCTCCCACTAACACCTACAGCCTGAGTCACGCTGCAGACACATTAAGCCTGTGCATTTTGCTTCACTGTGAAAAAAAGAAAACTCATTATTTGCATGCCCGGCTGTTAACTATGCGTACCCAGCTGAATTCCCCTGAACACACTGCTGTTATCAGCACCAGTGTCCCAGCAGCATTACATTTCCAGGTTGGGGAGTGTGAGAAGAGATCCTGTCTGTGTCGCCTTATCAGGTCTGGAGGCACTCTCCACGGAAAAGTCAAACCGTCCCCGAGGTTTAAATTCAGCAACTTCCTGCCAGCGCTCTATTTATACTGTCATATCTGAACAGCCTGGGGGCGAAAAACAACAAAGGTGATCATTATTGTTGAATGACAATATCGCAGAGTTGTGCTTGATTTCTGCATATTGACTATTTTCTATCACAAAACATACCACATGAAAACTCAAATACAGTACAAGAGCCACATATAGAGTTGAGAAATACGTAAATATTAAAAAGATTAATGCACAAAATGAAAGTGATGAAGGGAATAAAATTGGGGAGAATGAAAGGATGAAAAGTGGAGGGAAAATTGAAGGAAATGCTAGAAGGAGGAGAAGGAAGAGGAGTGGGTATAATGCATACGAAATAAAAATGACAGAGGCTGGAAACTATCCTTCATTGTGTATTTTTCCTGGACAGCCTGGGATTGTGTTTACTCCTCCAGCTCCCTCTCTACTTTGCATTGGCTGGCACTGTGAATGCATCTCCACCCCTCTTCAAACACAGTTTCACTGCTGAAGCTGGTTCACATTCAGCTCAACTTGTGAACGAGCTGAAAACCAATTTGCTTTTGCGTGACTTGATGTGATTGCATCACTGTATATGTTGCTTTGACATAAAACAAGCTTAAGTGATACTTATTATACAGTTAAAGTAATTTAACCCAATTAAAAAGAACTTACAGAAGCAAACACGCCTCTTAAAGAGATATGTTAGCACCAGCGAGGAACGATAAATACTCAATACACACATGCTTACTGTACTGCTACCTTTTACACCAAAGCAGCCCCAGTGCTGGTGCTGATTCACGGGCAGTCCAAATTGCAGACCAGCTGCTTTTTCCATGGCTTGAGGTACATCATTATGTTCCTGTATACATCAGTCGCATCGCTGCCTTCCCATAAACACTGGTGCAACTCAGAACTTGGGATTTTCGTATTTCTTCCTTGAAAAAGTGCACTGGAACTGGAAGGTGGAAGCTCCAACTGAGGAAACTTGTGTATGATGGCTATTTTACCAAGCAGATTGTATTTGACCCACAGGAAAAAACAGGTTTGTCCCGGTCCGCCATGTTCTTTTAGTTATTCTAACCTGGTGTGTGTGTGAAATCAAGAGTTTTCACTTCGGAAGTTCTGAGTTGTCTGAAACCAACATCAGGAATAAAAAAAGGGTGGCAGACTACGTGTTTGAACTGTATTTGTCTGTTTAGCTGGCTGTTTCTTAGTAGCTAGCTTCTTTCGAAACATCGCACTTTCCGTTTTTCGCAAGCCTTGGTAGCCCCGCCCCCGGCCTGTGACGTCAGCAGTCCGTACTTCGTGCTCGTGGCCCGGCAAAGAAGTAAATAATGGGAGCTACTCTGTAACTACTTCCCAGGAGGGCGGAGCGTCAATCGGACACACTCCCACTCCTTCCCTCCCCCTCTCTCTCTCTCTCTCTCCCTCTCTCTCTCTCTCTCCTACACTCGCATACATACATGCACACACCTCCTAGGCAGCATCCTGGGCAGGTCTTCTGGTCTTTTCCACTAGAAACCAGCAACAGGTTGCAGAGACACCAGCTGTCTCAGAGAGAGAGAGAGAGAGAGAGAGTGAGTGAGTGTGAGAGTGTGTGTGTGTGAAGGCGCCTGGAGCCTGGAGCCTACCATGCCGAGCAGAAGTCAGTACCTGCGGCCCCGGCTGTGCACGCTGGAGAAGGGCGACAACGGGTACGGCTTCCACCTCCACGGGGAGAAGGGGAAGACCGGACAGTTCATCCGCCTGGTGGAGCCCGACAGTCCCGCCGAGACGTCCGGGCTCCGAGCCGGGGACCGGCTGGTGTTCGTCAACGGGGAGGACGTGGAGACCGAGAGCCACCAGCAGGTCGTGTCCCGGATCAGAGCCACCGTGGGCCGGCTGGAGCTGGTGGTGGTGGACCCGGACACCGAGCAGCTGCTGAAGAAACACAACATCAAGTGTCTGCAGGAGTTCGTCACCGAGGGGGTCCCGGTGCCTCTAGATGATGATGATGATGATGATAGGGAGGAGGAGGAGGTGGAGGAAGGAGAGGAGATGATGGTGGATGGAGAAGTGGAGGTGGATAGAGAGGTGGAGGTGGAGGTGGAGGAGGAGGAAGATGTGAAAGTGGACGGGCAGGAGAACGGGAGTGAGCTGCACGACAAGAGGGACGAAGTGGAGGAGGAGGAGGAGGAGGAGAAGGAGAAAGTGGAGGTGGTGGAGAAGGAGGTGGATGTGGAGGTGGAGTTGGAGGTAGAGGAGGAGAAGGAGAAGCAGGAGGAGGAGGAGACACCGAGGGAGTCCACGCCGATCCCGATCCCGGAGAGCAACGGGGAGATCCACGTTCAGGTGGAGAAGAAGCTGAGCATCAGCTCTGAGAAGGTGAGAGCCCACACTCAAAGTTTAAAGGGGACCTAGAATGAAAATAAAAAGTTTCTCTGGCACGTCTAGATACGTCATTATCACTTTATTCATGAACATCTGTTTCTTTAAATGGTTTAAAAGACAGGCAGCTGCACTTCTGTGTTCTAGGCATTTTTTTTATTACTTCCTGAGACTGAGAACTTCATCTACATGCAGTTTTAAAGATATTGGAATGGAAGTTAAAACTCAACACAATCTCTTGCTAAGAAAACGCCAAAAATATCACCTTAAAGACTGCGTAACTGGAAAAATTGAAAGCCGAGGAGAAGAAGTGAAGATTTAAAAGTCTTCAGGATCATTACAGATCTGACTGTCTCAAAGCCGAGGTGCTTCCGCCCCCAAAGGCTCGCCCACCTCTGGTCATCGGTGTAGACATCCTGCGGTAACTGACTGGCTGACCTTAAGAGTGAGAGTCCAGTCCAAGTGAATCTGAACAGAGACAGAATGTGACCTAAAAACCAACACCCCCCCACCTCCATATAGTTTATGTAAACCAGACCTCTATGCTGGTACATGGGTAAATGAAGGTACATGACTGCTGCGAGGCAGCCACTTTTCAAGTTTCAGGTGAAATCGCCCTCGGTGTCAGGTCTGGCTCCAACATGTAAAGCTGTAACGCCCCAGTTACCACTGAGTTCGAGGAAAAGTTGATACACTCCATTGTTTAGCGATATACCTGAGGTCATGTGAGCGGCACATAGGGCAGCCAATCAGTGTAAAGCTCATGTTTGGTTGCCAGATAAGCACAAAAGGACACTATACCTGTGCAAAAACGGACCGTAATATTCCTACATAGCAAAAATGCTCCATAGCAAGTTCTAAGAAGGTTAAATACACCACTCAAAACCTCTAGGTCCCCTCTAAAAAAAGAAAAGTTTGTGCACCACGTCACCTCTCTTCGTCACATTTCTTTCCTGTGGACTCACTTCTCTAACAGCGTTACGTGTAATGAATGCTCCGGCCCAGGAGAGAGAATAGATGCCCTGTCCGCCTCTATGACACGATAACAGGGGCAGCTGCTCCCACAGGCTCCTGTCTGCAGGGCTGCCAGGAGCCTGTGGGCAGGGGGTCAGCTGCTGGCTGCACACTGGCTGTGGGCGTGAGGACAATCAACCTGGTTGGGCCTGGGAATCAAGGGGACCAGCAGGCCAACTAAACCAGAGGCCCACCCCTGCTCTGCTCTCCTCTCCTCTCCTCTCCTCTCCTCTCCTCTCCTCTCCTCTCCTCTCCTCTCCTCTCCTCTCCTCTCCTCTCCTCTCCTCTCCTCTCCTCTCCTCTCCTCTCCTCTCTCCTCTCCCCGTCGGTCCAGCAGAAACCGCAGAAACCTCTGATTGCGATGTGTGCGCCGGACCTCAAAGAGCATCTCTGTTTGCTGCTGTTACGGCCGCGCCACATGCTGAAACGTGAAGTCAGCAGCAATGACAGGCTGCAGAACCACACCAAAGCCACGCGAGTCTGGGGTGGTGTTGGGGGGGGGGGGGGGGGGGCAAGTTGAAAAAACATGGTGTTGTGTCTGTGTGTGGAAAAAGAAAAAAAAAGAAGCAATCATTACAAATATCTGACATTGCTAAAGCTTCCACAAGAGGACAGGAAATGCTTAGCGTCTCGAGCGAAATGAGTTTTTTTTCTCTCGACCTTTGATGTGTGTCTGTGAAACATTAGGGGCGCATTCTCACTCCGCACTTGTTGTTGGCTCGGCCCTCGCTCTGCTCTTGCTTCCTCGTCCGTCCCCCACTGTGCGTGTGTGCGTTTACGTGCCGCTGAGAACTCGGCACCGGTGTTTATTAAAAAGCACTTGAGGAGAGGGAGAGGGAGAGGGAGAGGGAGAGGGAGAGGGAGAGGGTAGCTGTCCAGTCTGGAACATCTGTGCCCCCTTCAGTGCATCCTGGATGTTTACCCCCGGGGCTGTTTCTGTGCGGCTCCGCTCCGTAGGTGGGAGGAAGGGTTCGTGGAGCCATCGTGGACAGATCCTGCTGTGGTCCCGTCCTCCTCTCTGTCGCTCCCTAATAGCTTGTAAACACATCGTCCGATTTCCCGCCGATGTGACGGGCAGATGGTCGCCTCGCTGGCTGGCATCTGCATGGCCCGCCGGGGCCGGGAATCGAGTAATAACGCAGCTGTGTAATAATTCAGGCCGAGTGTTTGCTCACGACGGTGGCTGGAGGCCGCAGGTGGCCAGGAAAAGGTGGTGGTGGGGGGTGGAACAACTGGACTTTGAGAGAGATATTCATGCAATGACAACAGTGCACTTCTCCTTATGAAGGGGACCTAGAATGAAAAATCGTGGTTTTGTTGAATAACAACAGTCTGTTCCCAGCCAGAGAACACATGACTGTAAAATAGCAATTTGGTGAAGTTCCCAGGGCATGCAGTCCTAGTTCTTCTTCAATATCTGATTCTTCCTCCTGATTCTGACTCAGACATTTGAGGCTGGATGTGTACTCGCTCCACAGCTCTATCGACCGCTTAGTTTTGGAAAGAGTTGCTTTACCAGTGAAGGTAGAGTCGCATGGTCATTCATATGGATGATGAGGAGGACAGCTGGTCAGCATAAAGCCTATGTGTGGTCATAATATTCCCCCACCAGAACACAAGGCTGTAGAAATTCATTTACCCATTTTAGGTTACCTTTAAAGCAATTATATAAGACATATTTGGTGTTTGCTCTCTGTGTGAGAGTTTAAAGGTCAATGGTGCTCCATAGTTAACACGAAGCAGTGAATCAGTGCAACTTTCCTTGAGTTACTGGAGTTAGAAATCACTGTCTTGCCACTTTTGTTTGTTTGTTATGTGTTGATTATTGACTTTGGAGGTGTTTGTTTCGTTACCTTTAAAGCAGTTGGGAGAAGTTATTGCAGATTTCTTCTCCATTACCATGGTAAACAGTTCAAGATGGTGAGTAAAACCACAGAAGACAGGGGTCGTATTTAAGACACTGGAATTGAGCACTTCTGGCATGATTCGACAGCCAATAACAGACATCTTTCGCTCGCTTGGCCTCCACCTCTGTTTGAGGCATCACTCGCTTGTCCCTTTAAATGAATCCTGCTGCTTGAAGGAGACCTCGGGCCGAAATATCACATTCTCATCGCCGAAGCTCGGCCGAGCCTCTTTCCGCTTCCTCGCATTGTTTCCCCCCTTTAACACCAGCGCGGTGCCCGGCTTCTGGCACGTACCGCGCGTAGCCCGCGCAGGCCTCCGGGGTCAGGAGCCGGCAGTTTCAGAGGACGTTTCCAGTGCCTCGCCCGGGCAGAGGCAAGGAGAGCACTTGAGCACAGCCGGGTTACGTTGTTTGCCTTAGGAATACGCGGCGATTGTTCCTGTTGTTTACTTTCGATACTCTCCGCAGATGGCCTAGCGGGGCCGCGGCGGCTGCAGTTCGCCCTGGCACGCAACCCGCGGGGAAACAAACAATAGCTGTCCCCGGCAAAGCCGTAGCGGCCGCTCGGATGTTTAATCTCTGCAGCCTGCCAGACGTACAGACATACGGGACTGAAGTCCCCAAACCGATCACGCTAAAACGTGAGCTCGGGGGACGGGGGGGTTTCTTTTGTCGCACCAAGGCACGGCGTGTGCAAGAGCGAGCTCTCGCAGGCGCCCGGGAGCTGAAGACGCGGCCCGGTCTCTTAAATTGCACTCGGGGGACACGGTTTACAGTCCTGCGCGTCTCTGTGGGGCAGACAGAGGCACCTCAGGGCGTGTTTTCACATCCACTCCTTTAGGAATTTTCTTCCTACATCCTGTCCAGCATTCCTGTGCCGGCCAGTGACACACACACACACACACACGCACACACACATATATACACACAACCCCCGCATAGCACAAACACACTCATGTCCTGCCTCAGGAGACGCACAGGCCGCGGGTTCAGCGACACAGAGGAGGGTTCGAGGGAGCGACGCCTCCTCCGGAAACCCGAGGAGCCTCGCTGAACGTTGCCATGGTGACGCCGATGTGCCGCGTGCGTGTGCGTGTGCGCGCGCGCGCGAGGATGGAGGTAGGCGAAAGTGAGACTGAGCGCAGGGGAGGTGTGAGAGGGAAAAAAAAAAAGAATTATGAAAAAAGAAAAAAAAGAAACGGAACGAGCAGCGATGAAGGTCAAAACATGGAGCGTGGCCCGGGAAGAAAATGGGAGCCGCTGTCGTCATGGTGGAACAAAGCACGCACACACACGCACACACGCACACGCGCACACGTGCGCACACACACGCACGCATAAAAACACATTATCAGCTCCAAAGGTCGTTGTTGTGTTTACCAGCCAGTAAAATTTTTACTCTGTCTTTGTTGAGCGCAATGAAGTGGCCGCAGGCTCTCTCTCCGTCCTCCCTTCGCTCTGCTCGTTTAGATCTACGCTCATCAGCTCATGAAAAGCAAAGGAAGGGGGTTTGCATCCATATCACCGGGCGTTTAGACTTGAAGGATCGTGGCCGGTAAATCCGGCTATCATTCAGCCTGCTTAACTGGGGCTGAGCAAACACTGCCGAACGTGTCGTTTGGCTGGAAAATGCAGAGCAGAGTGCAAGCGGCGATATGCACGTAACGGCGTCTGACTGACTTCAGATCAGGGAATCGTGAGGAAATCGTCCTCGGCAGGAGCCGGACGCAGCCGAGAGCTTCATTCCGTTTCTGTCAAAGCCAATTGGCAGTTTTCAACCTATCCGTCAGTTATTTTAGCACCAAACCTCTACTCTCTCTCTCTCTCTCTCTCCCTCTCTCTCTCTCTCTCTCTCTCTCTCTCTCTCTCTCTCTATCTATCTATCTATCTATCTATCTCTCTCTATCTCTCTCTATCTATCTCTATCTCTCTCTCTCTCTCTCTCTATCTCTCCTGAGAACGTTTGTACTCAATTTGTTTTCTTGCACATGCAAATTAGTTAAGCATGAAACGTTTCATTTCAGGCATAGGGGAAGGAAAAAAAAAACATCCCGCTTCCTCTGGCTGCTTCCACGGTGATTCATAGAGAGAGAGAGAGAGAGTGAGAGAGGGAGCGAAAAGAGAGACTGAGAGCGAGAAGTTTTGGGAGTGTTCCTGAATGGGCGCCTTACATAAACACTAATTACAGGAGAAGAGGAGCGCTCGTGTCGGATGAAATTGACCGCGGACAGATAGGATCTGGTGCACTGGCGTGTGTGTGTGTGTGTGTGTGTGTGTGTGTGTGTGTGTGTGTGTGTGTGAGTGTGTGTGATCTCTGTAGACAACATTACGTAGACGGGCCTGCCGGCTGCGGCTCCTCTCCTCTAATCTCGGCCTCTAATCTGCGCATCCAGATACGGTAAAGCCTGCTTATTAAAAGGCCTCGGCTGCTCTTGCCACACGTGCGTGGCTTCTCGCCGCCATAGAGGGCGAGAGCCTCTCGAGCGGCGCTGGACGCCGTGTTTTCCTTAAACAAATCGTCCTCAAGCTGTTGCGTGGGAGGGCCCCGAGTCTATATTTGTATCCACTTCACTGCGTGGCCTTCGGTGCATGGCTTGACAACAATGGTCCGACTGATAATTGGCTTTTATGTACTTTCCTCCCTTGTCCGAGCGCAATCAATGTGTGTGTGTGTGTGTGTGTGTGTGTGTGCATTTTTGCGAGTATCGCCTTAAGCAAACCCTGAACTTGCTTTCACAGTTTCGGCACTCAAATGCTTTTCCACACAGAGGCAGGACTCGGGATACGGACCTATCCAATGGATTATTACTCAGCTCGAGAGTTTCACGGCTCGGCTCCGGTGCCATCGCGCCCATGTGACATTCCTATCCGTGCCCTGTCGCATCCAGTCCGGGGGGAGGTTTTTCGAGAAGGGCTTTGTATCAGGTCCGCGTCCACTGACCTCTGATGTAATGTCCTCAGCGATAGTATTTCTGTTTATAGGACGGACGTCAGCCTTTGATGGTGATTTATTGTGCTCAGGAGGCAGAAATAGCCACGCCTAGGGTGAGCGTTTGAGCCAGGATGGCCGGGGGCGTGCTCCTGGCGGCCCGGTGCCGCTGCTGTCTATGGGAGTCTTGGCCTGTGCGCAGACCTCAGGACGTTCGTGCCGGTTTCCTGTCATTGTTGTCGGTGGAAGATTTCCCCTCCCCGTCGTCTTGACCCCCCCCTCCTCATCCCCCCGGAGTCCGGGCAGGTCTCAGGCAGGGCAGTAAACTGTAGCCGAAAGGTTACAGGAGCTGTCCCAACATCCCCACATCTCTGGTTAGAAAGAAAGCTTTGGTAGAGCGGCAACTTTCCCCCAGTGACAGACGCTGAACTGTGGCTCGAGCCAAACGGTTTCTCCCGCGGTGTTTGTGAGTTTCAGTGTCGTTGAATGCGCTGCGACAAAGCCAGGTATTGTTCAGGGCCGTGGTTGAGTAATGGAGAGCGGGTCATTGTGTTTGCCTGACGGGATCAGATGTACTCCATGATTCACCCCGACCTGGGCCGCACGCGGTCACCTGACGTTTGCTCACTCGGTGCGTCTCGGACATGAGTCGTATTGTTGTTTGCTCTGCGAGGGTGTATCCCCAAAGTCTGGGAGTCGCCCTCTCCCGCTTTGTTGCTCTTTGTCGATTGTTGGCCTGTGGGTCCCGGGGGAAACGGTGCCGTTGATAAGATGTGGCCTGTTCTGTGTCTTGTTCAAGATTAATGCGTTCATTCAAGAAGGAATGAGAGAAAACTGGAAGCGCAATCTGTGTTATGTAACACACATGCAGCCCGGCGGACAGGATCCTCACTGCCTAGACGCTGTTGTCCTGTTAACAAGAAATAGACAAAAGACTCATTAGGCCGTACCAATCACCAGGCAGATTAATCCTAATGGTAGCGCTGACTCCACTGCATATCTGTGTCAATCCATTCTATCGATCTCTTCCATCTCGAGAGGGCAGCGCAGTCTGAATCAGCCCATTGTTAATGTGGGCATGTCGGCGCCCATCGCTCATTTCATTCATTAACAGCTGTTCAATCCGGGCAAATGGACTCGATCGTGGTAAACGCGCCACAGAGCCGTAATGGAGCCATCAAAATAACGCTTCGTCTCGACCACGAGATGAAACGGCGGCGGGCGCTTCCAGTGCGGCTTTGGTTACATCCATTTGTGTTGGACGCCGCTTGCAGTAGACGGCCTGGGGTTTCAGCCACCGCATTGTGGCGGGCCTCCACACGTTACACACACAGCTCTGGTCCAGTGGCCGTAATTGGATTACACATTTTTGTAGGAGTTTTCCCGTGCAGCTCCTGATTTGTATTGACTAAATGCCGGCCAAGATGATCACCAGAGGATCATCCGGGCGTCGTAAGGCAGTCACGCGTGATTCTTTTTTTAATAGATCGGCCCGAGCTTTTATTGAGCCCTCGGGGAGGGCCCCTCAGGGAAATTCACTGTCTGCTCAGAACGGAGACCAGAAATACATTATTCAAACACATTGTGCCATCAGAGAGTAAGTGTGCGTGCGCGCGCTGAGGTGTCTGGGCTATTTTGAGCCAACTAGACAGCGCAGCGATGACAGGAAATGAAGAGAGCAGAGGGGCCCCGGACGTTCAATACAAGCCTGCGACCGAGACATTGCCATGTCACGGTCTGCATTTCATGGACCAACACGGCAAACCCGGAACGAGCCTCTCCAGCGCCCTTTCAGTCTGCGCGACTGTTTGTGCGCGACAGTCGCAAAACTAGTGACGGGTACAGCCGTTCCGACTGTTGCGGACACAACGCGGTATTGTTCTTTTAACCGGAGCCGGGACAAATAATCGTTGGTCGTCTTTGGCTATCGTGGAAGCGAAACCTCTCGGTGACGTCAGCCCGAACAACGGCACCACTGTCCCGTCCCGACGGCCAAGACCACTGCGGGCCAGGTCAGGGGTGGAACCTGAACCTCTGTGTGTGTGTGTGTGTGTGTGTGTGTGTGTGTGTGTGTGTGTGTGTGTGTGTGTGTGTGTGTGTGTGGGAGGGTGGCAGAGTTGCTGCTGATTGGGTCCCACGGGACGCTGGACGGAGACTCCACAATGCCACATTCCATTTCCCGCTCCATTCTGCTGGAGGTTCACCACCCCCGGCCGGACAATGAGGCAGAGGGCCGCACCCTGCCGGGGGCTGGGAGGGGGTGGAAATGACTCGCCATTGGCCCTGAAATAGACTCGCCCCCCGCCGCACGCCTCCCTTTCC
The DNA here is from genome assembly GCA_029224185.1 of Karalla daura. Lineage (NCBI taxonomy): Eukaryota > Metazoa > Chordata > Actinopteri > Chaetodontiformes > Leiognathidae > Karalla > Karalla daura. Next base: position 14,040,889 of record CM055203.1, on the reverse strand, counting down.
CTCCGAGCGAGGCGAGGACGCCACCCAAGACGCACCGTGGCGCGACCAAGATAGAGCAAATTAATGCACACTGTTGTGTCGACTTCCAACCCCTCACTTGGTGTACAATTGGTCAAAGTCAACAATGGACATCGTGGACTGTATTTTGACTTAAAACACACATTGATAAGTTAGGAAAACACTGATATAAATCTAGTACGTCGGGTTCAGACATTTCTATCCATCTGTAGCCCATTTTTAGGCTGCTAGCAGGCCTATGACAGTAATCTACTGTAACCTCTGTGAGTGACACCAATAACAAACATACCGTTCTGTAGATCGGCGGCCATTATGTTGAGATATTTCCTGTACAGCCGCAAAGAGAGACAAGCTTTCCACGGGCACTAGGCTGAGATTAGATAAACCTCTTCCCACAGTAGACTCAGTAATGCACAACCACTGGGCACATTTTAAGTGAATGGCATGAAGTCCACTATCGGAACTCTTTCTGTGAATTTGACCATAAGGTTGGGCACATTTTCTGCCTGGCCTTCCCCAGTTTCTCCTTAACCTTTTCACGAACACATCCTATATCGTAAACATCTCCTGCCAGCTGCAGCGCTATCTGTGTTTGTATGTGGAAGGTGGATGAGAGACTCGTGTTCGAGGTCACTGGAGGGTTATTAGTTTCAGTTCTACAAAAGGGCGGAGGGTCAGGGACGGAAAGACTGCTTAAGGAGATAAAACCTGTTGACTCTGGTTCTTGGTGCAATCCGGGTTCATAATCGGGTGCTGCTGAGGACGAACTGAAGATAGAGGCTGCTGAACACCCTTGAAGAAAGGTAAAGCCCACCACCTCTATTTTCAGAAGGATCTCCAAGAGATGAAGAGGTGGTCCCGTTATCAAGAACTCCCATTTAGTCTAATCAGTGTCTGAACCCCTGCTGTGATGACTGACAACTTTTCTATTTTCAGTCCCCCTAAACGGTCTTTGTAATGGGAACCCTCGGCAGAACCTTTCTTTGGTGTCTTTTGTAAGGCCAGTTCGTCCCATCCTCAAATGGAGAGCGGAGGGTGGGATGGGGTGGGGGGGGGACAGTAGTGTGCTTTGTTCCCCCTCCCTCTGCCTGCCCTGCCTCGCAGCTGGTTCAATGGTCCGGCTTGAAATCCAACACCCCCATCCCGGCCAAGAGAGTGGTGCACTCCAGCCTCTCCAGAGGCGGTTAAAGCGGAACCAGGTTTACATCAAACATTTATTAAGTCTGTCCCTGCGGTTGTTAATCTCCATCAAAAACGTACACATGACAATCACAAGGTGGCCCGGCAGGCCAAACAGCCTGTCATGTCACTGAGTAACCACGGGGCCTGGCGCGGTGTCACCTCAGCGGTTACTCTTTACTCTGATCAAAGAGGCCAAACCCATGGGAGGAGGGGGGGGTGGAGTAAGAGAAAACATTTTATATGTGGGGGGATTCATTTATCAGGTAAGGGCAGTACAAGCAGAATTGAACCGCCACACACTAGGTCTGGTCTGAGTTGAGATCTGGTCGTACTGTACGCTTATGACCAAAATATGCATACACCCAACATTCTACATCTGTCTGTCTGTCTGTCTGTCTGTCTGTCTGTCTGTCTGTCTGTCTGTCTGTCCGTCTATCCGTCTATCTATCTATCTATCTATCTATCTATCTATCTATCTATCTATCTGTGACAGGTTTCAGTTGATGATTCTCGACACTCGTGACTTCGCCCGGGTGTATCTCGGTGCCAGTTGGACTGTGTCGATGTGCTGCTTATGCTTTTGAAGGAAATTTCAGCATGTGACCTTTTTTCTGGGAATGTGAAACAAAAAACAAAAGAAACCAAAAAAAAAAAAAAACTAGTCGAGTCAGCCTGCCAGAGCTGTGCAGAAATGACACCGGCCCCTAGCCCCGTTCCATGTGCTCATTTCTGAAGGCCTGCAGTTACGCATCAGTCCGCTGGCCCGGGCACGGGGAAAATGTGAAGTAAGCAGGAGGCCGAGCGGCGGAGCTGCAGCCGCTGGCGACTGGCTGGCTCACGCATGGGCTGCTCCCTCCTCGCACGGCAGAAGCAGCTCCCAGCTCCGGCTCTCCTCCACCAGAGAGAGAGAGAGAGAGAGAGAGAGAGAGAGAGAGGGCGTGATACAGAGCGTCAGATCTGAGGTGGCCGAGGCCCAGGCTGGCAGCGGCTGATAAACATGATGGATGGGTATTACGGAGGTGGTTGGCTGCGTTTTAATACTCCCTCCGAGGGCTTTCGAAGGAGCAGATCCATCAATCTGGCTTCAGTCTCAATCTCACCTGTGGGCCCAGAGAAAGCAACAGAGACCATACTGTGCTTCTGGCTGGCGTTTACGTGCAAATGTGCACGTCGGCTCTGAAACGATGCGTTAATTTAACATTTTATTTTCATTGGTTGAGGGATCGGTGTCGGTCAGTCCACCGTTTAAGGCCAGACTGTAATATCTCATCAACCCTGAGGCTGATGTGGATCTTATTCCCCATAGAGGATGAATCCCACTTATTTTGAGATCCACCTCCTCCCACTGTGGTGCCTCCATGCACTTCTGCTCATTTCATGCCTTTGTGCCTTTTTTTCTTTCAGATAACAGCATCGAAAGGTCAAATGATTCATTTTTCTGTGTTAGCATACTTCAAACGGACGGCATTTCCTTCGACTGCTCTTGGAGCTGCTTAAAGTTAATAAGCAAATGTTAAATAAGCACACTGGTTCATAGTGTCAGTAATAAGAGCCCAGCAAGCTGTAATTAGCAAGGGCTTACGTCATCTCTTTAGGTGTGTACACCAACAAGTCTCCTTTTCTATTGACCACGAAAACATCTGTGACTTTGGGTTACACACTTGCAGAGTTTTGAGAGATGTGTGTTTTGAACAATATCTACATCTCCACATACGTACGGAGGTCCTGCATATTCACCCGAGGCTTTTGAAAAGAACTGCGCTTTGCTTTCTTATCTTTCAGTTATCACAGCCCTCTGAGGAAAACCAGTCTCCGACAGGGTTGCATCAGCTTCTGGGTGGGGGACCTGCAACAGAACAGAGTAACAAACTGTGCTTGGAGCAGCAGTGAGATTAACGAGGCAGCGGGGTGACTCAGAAGTGTGTTTTGAGAATATTAACACGGGCCCCGGTATTGTTTCAGAGCGATTGGTATTCAGAGCTCTCCCTGTACATTTTAGTTGCCAAAGCCGTCAAAGTACAATGTCCTGCGAGAGGCCTCGGCGGAGCAGAGCGAAGGTTGTCCAACAGAGAGAGGTCTCGGTGGAAACAAACATGATGCAACCCTGCTTTGTACATGTCAGAGAGCAGTTCCCCTTTATTTGGACCGCTCAGAGTTACTTAACCGCGTACCCACCCACGTCAGTATTAATGCCGTTGCAGCGGTGGAGACCTTTGTGCTGCGAGCTGCTATTGACGGTAGCTATTGGACGGTCAGACCAAAATAAAAAGACGTCTTTCAGTGCCAGGAATAACCACCCGAGCGCACGTACTGCATTTGCATTATCCCACGATCTGCAGAATAAAAGCACAGGCCGTGATGAGCCGTTTAGCAATTCATGGTTAACAGTGCATGTGTTGGCGCGCGCGGACGTCTCCGTCTGGCAGCGGAGCAGCTCCAAATGTGAAATCTCCGCAGGAGTGGCAAGAGGAGCGCACCCAGATGCAGATCGTATCGGTCCGGGTGAGATCATCTCACAGCGAGGACTCCGTCTAGTCCTGTCCAGAGCGCGTCTGAGCCCAACCATTCCCGACACGACTCCAGCTCGTCCGAAGCTCGCTGAACTGAGCGCGTTGTTGTTGTTGTTGCTGGATCAGTAGCATAAAAAAGCGTCAAAGGGTCGCGGCTGTTGCCGGGCAACCACCTGACCACCCCCCGCAGAAGGCGGAAGTAGGAGCGCGTGGCCCCGTCAAACTTCGGATCCGTGTTGTGCCAAGAAGGGAGTGAATAGGGAACCGGTTCAAGTTAATGTAAGGTAGCAGCTCCTGGAATATGAGAGAGAGAGAGAGAGGGGTGCGGAGAAAGTGTTGCCACGCGCTTTGTTGCGACTGTTTGTGTTTTCCACCAGTCCACCACCATCGGGGCATCGTCTCTCCCTCCTCCGCTCCGCTCACACTCAGCCCGAACGTGTCCGAGGCCGACTCTCGTGTCACGGCTCGGCATTCATGCCAGGCTGAAGATGTGTCAACAGTTCCTGTTAAGCACTTCCCTCCCAAAAGGAAAGTTTGTGTCACACAGAGAGAGAGAGTGTGCTCATCTTTAAGCATAACTCTTCTGGTCATAGCGGAACGTGTCACACAATAGAAATAGACAGAAATAGCTTTCATCTTAAAGTGACAGCCACAAGTTTTGGTACAGTGAAACCTTGTGAGAGGCTCAGATCATTAGAGATATTTCTACGGGCCTTAGACGATGTCAAAGGGAACCTACAACATTACAACGTCGCATGGGGAAGTTGGTAATCAACGCATTAAACCAGAGGAAGCTCGACCAAATCAATCTGTTTTTCTTCCACATATCATGAACTTGCATTCTAAACAAAACAGGCCGAGAGGAACTGCAAAAATAGCCACAAATAGCCGCGAGTCTCAGCTGATTTAGAAGAAGTGAAATCATTTTCGATGAATGTGCTCTGTCCACACTTTGACTGCGACCGGCATCTATATACATACATATACGTATGCAGCTCCTTTCACAATGCGGCAGCTGTTCGACGCTGCTGACACATGATGCGAGCGACACACGGACACTCGCCCAGGACCTCGCCTCTCCTCCTCACTCGTGCGTGTTCAGCAGATTCCGCAGATTTCCGACCCGCGTGGAGATTCTTCTGCCCTCCGCTCCGCTCCGACACAGACCTCGCTCTGTTGTGGCGGCCAGAGCCTCTCACGCCTTCTCCCGTCACCCAACGGGGAAGTTTAACAGCAGCCGGGGCTCCCGGTGACTGTCAGACCGGTCGGTCTGACGCCCGGGCCTCAGCCTGTGTCGAAGGGAGCTCTGGACACAGGAACTCAGTCATTACTGCATGCCTGTGTGTGTGTGTGTGTGTGTGTGTGTGTGCGTGTGTGTGTGTGTGTGTGTGTGTGTGTGTGTGTGTGTGTGACAGCCCTGCTCGGTAATGGCTAGCGTGTAATCTAATTTTTGCCAAGCTCGGTAATTTAGCCATCATGCAAATGATGCTTTTTACTCAGTTAGCGAACTCCAGGCTCAGGAAGCTTCGCAGTAATTCATTCCTAGAGCAGCCGAGCAGCTCATTTGGCTAACAGAGAGGAGAGGAAGGGGACCGTCCGTATCGCTCAGGCGGCACGTTTTGCTCCGAATGAACTCGTAAAGGACGGCGGAGAGAGCGTGCAATCAAAAGCAGCCATCTTCTGTATAATCAGTCACCATTATGTCGCCGGGCTCTTTTCAGTCTGATCAGCGGGCTAAGCGGAGACAAAGGTGGCCAATCTGCATCGCTGATGAGGACGTGCCGCTGTCAGCACAGCTGCCATTATGCTGTTATAGTGTGTTAGCTCTGAGGAGGCCTGAGACATGGTCTTCCATTTTTAAGATGTAGTGACACGTGAGAAATCTTTAGGAAGCTTGTCCAGCCCAGACGCCCGTCCATAAGGATCTGTAGGACATTCCCAAGGCCAGCTGAGAGGTATAACGTCTCCACCGTGTCCTGGGTCCACCTCGGTTCTCCTCCCTGATTGACATGCCTGAGACACCTCCTCTGGGAAGCGTCCTCGGGGAGGCATCCTGGCCAGACACCTGAACCACCTCAGCTGCCTCTTCTAAACTCTGGGGAGCAGCAGCTCTACTTTGAGCCGCTCCCACAGGTCTGAGCTCCCCACCTTACCCTTAAAGCCGAGCCCAACCGCCCATTTGGCCTCTACCCACAACTTATCACCATAGGTGCCGGTCCGGACGGGTATTATGTCTCCATTATGGACAAGAAGCCGAGATACTCCTAATATGAAGCTACAAGCAGCAGCTGGTTATCTCAGCTTAGCATAGTGCCTGGAAACCTGTAAAGCTCACATAATGTTTCATAATGTTTGTACCGTCGTATCTATTATAATTCACACTTTTATGCACTCGACTGCTCGCGCCTCTTATCCGTAATTCCTGGAAACGGAGCGGAGAGGAGGAGAGGAAAATAGTTCATTCTCTGCCGAGGCGGGTGGGGTATTAACTCGGAACAATCGTCTTACATAATCCAGCGAGGTGACAATAAGTCACCGCTCAAGTTTCACATGAGGGAAAGTGTCGAGTCAGTCCTCGGCACTCATTAAACAGCGGATGATGTGAAGCGGCCCCAGGCCCGGGGCCTGTGTTTTTCTGAATAAACGAGCCGTTCCTGTTGACTCACCCAGACACGCTGTCGTTGACACAGGGTGTCGGCGCTCAGGGGGAGATGTGGAGGCAGTGCCAGGTCAGATTTGGTCGGCGTGACCAGCTCCTGTTTTTGCCTCCGTTCAGTCATCTCCCTGATGACAACGCCATTCATGCCCCCCCCCCCCCCCCCCCCCCCACACACACACACACACACACACACACACACACACCCACACCCCCCCCCCACCTGTGGTTAAATTAAGAAGCTGCTTCATCCATACAGAGGAAGGGAGGTTCTTGGTTGGAGCTGCAGTTTTTTCCTGGATGACAATACAGCTCTTACTCTTCCTGCCATCCCGGGGCGGGCCTGGACGGGACGGAGGGAGAGATGGAGGATTGGAGGGGGGGGGGTGGTCAGAGGTCAACGCCCAGCTTCCATTGTCCTCCGCATGGCCGGGAGCAGCCAGTGTTCACAGACCACCGGAACCGGGTCCCTTCCTCAGGCCGACAAGGCCCCCTTCCCCTAACTCTCCTCCAGTCCCCCCTCACCGCCCCCCACCCCACCCCCCACCCCCTCCCCACCGCAGCAGACCTCCAATCACATGCCTCCCAGGCTCTCTTCCTTCCTGGCGAATATTTGGCAGTCACGTGGAGTCAGGCAGCGGCTTCAGTTTACTCTGGATCCACAAAAACACAGCATGCAGCAGCCACCTGCATGTTCAACCTCGGCTTTATATTCATGGTGAACGATGAACAGGAGCTCTCCGTGATCTTCGTGCCTCTCGTTCTCTCTGAGCCGACAGACATGGTGGAGGTATTTCTTTCTTTTTGCCTGTGGACGCAGGTCACCTCCGGCGCTCTAACACACTGTGTCTGTTCTCTCTCTCTCTCTCTCTCTCTCTCTCTCTCTCTCTCTCTCTCTCTCTCTCTCTCTCTCTCTCTCTCCCTCTCTCTCTCTCTCTCTCCTCTGGCATCTTCCAGGAGGCGGCCACCGAGCTGAGGCCGCGTCTCTGCGTGATCCAGCGCGGCTCCAACGGATATGGCTTCAATCTGCACAGCGAGAGGGCACGGCCGGGCCAGTACATCAGAGCAGTGGATGAGGACTCTCCAGCAGAGAGGGCCGGCCTGCTGCCCAAAGACAGGATAGTGCAGGTACTCTAATAAGGTCAATCCCAGGACACTGGGACAGCACACACGGCGCGAGGGACATTCAGGGACATCATCACATTCTAGTTTAGAAACATAGCTTATCCTGCGTATTTTGTGGTAATAATGTACTTTTCTGTTAATTTCCAAGACGAGGAGCCCTCGGAGTTGCTCAGAAACATCCACCCAGATAGTGTATCCTGAGTAGGCTGCTGCACTTCCGGTCAAGGGGTTGTTTTGTGTGGCTAAAATTAGAGAAGAATGATTGTTGTGTGTAATCAGGCCACGCCTACACTGTAAGGTATGAGGTAGAGAGCTTTTTAAATTTCTGTGGGAACAAAGAAATGAATGCTTATTAATACTTATGCTACGCTGATGCATTCGTGTAAAACACTTGTTTCACAGTTTGTAGAATTGAACCTCGCAGTTGCATTGTTTACATCAGAGATGCACCAAGCAATAACTGAGTATCAGGCCTGAAATCTTGATATTATTAAGAGATTTATCCCTGCTTTTAGGTTTCAGTTTAAAAGTAAATGTAAAGAGTGTGCAAGTTTTTAAAGAATAAAACTATGATTAATTAATATTGAAAGTATAGATGCAAGTTTGTCTCAGTTATTCAGTGACTCAGTGTGAACTGAGCAGCAAGGTGCAGGTTTAAAGAGTGTCTATAAATAAAATAAGGGTAAGTGTACAGGCTCTATTAGCGCACAATTGGGTTATGAGGTTAGGTTATATAACTATATATATAACATTTGAAACAAGCAACTTTACATTTTCCATCCAGGAAAATGGGGTGCTTAAAGATGTGGATCTGAATCTCATCCACCTTAAAAATGCTCCTCAGCCCTTCCTATGTACACTGCAGTTCTCTGTGGGCTCTTTTCTCAAAGTCGACCCCGTGTGTTCAGAGGAATGTCGAGTGAACTGAACGGCCACTGTGTGGGGTCTCTAACCCCCCCCCCCCCTCCCAGAAGATCTGGTGTACCTGCCACTGTTAGCAGCCTCATGCTGGAATAATCGCCTTCTTAACTAGTCTGGGGTCTGCGGGGCTACAGTGTGAGTTACAGTCATTCCCACGGCAAAATGAATGCGGCCACAACACGGGATCCTGGAATAAAACGTTGTGCTAGGAAGGAAAAATGAGAGTGCGGTGCTATACACGTCTGCCTTTTATCATCCCTGAAACCTCGCGGCTGTAGCGCCGACAACACTTCCTCTCGTCATTTAGCAGAAATAGAAGTGAACATTTCCATCCCATTCATCTAGTTAACAGACGCCAATCACAGTGGGGATGGTACCGCATGCTTCCCTTCGCTGCCTCAGAAACAGGAAGCACAGAATTTAGAGTCAAATGAAAAGGAAGAGGAGGAGGAGGAGGAGGAGGAGGAGGAGGAGGAGGGGGACAGAGAGAGGGGAATTAAAGGCCGCAGTGAGGCTCAGGTCTGTATTAGAGTCTAGCGGAGGCTTTCTAGTTTCCCAGAGGGCCCCAGACAGCCACACCACCCACTGAGGAGCGGGGCTTTGTGGGGAGCGGACAGCCATTGTTACTGTCGTTACTGGCCGAGCCGCTATTGTCCGGCTTCCTCTGTGGGACTGGCTTAGACATGGCAGGTCCACCCTATGACCTAAACACACACACACACACACACACACACTCAGAGACATTTCTCACATGCTTTCCCATGGTGATTTCTATCCCAGCATGCTCAGCTGGTGCAGGGAGGGAGGCAGGCAGGCACCTGACACGTTACTGCGGACGGGAGAGTTCAAGTCCAGCTGTCACACAGTCGGGCCGCACATTACGTAAAAACGTGACCAACAAAAGCTGATCTAAAGGACGAATCACGCCATTAAATTCCTGATTCTGAGGGCAGCGAGCTGTGGAGCATATTGTGATGGTTGTTTGAGAGAGAGAGAGAGGTTGAAAGAGTGTGTGTGTGTGTGTGTGTGTGTGTGTGTGTGTGTGTGTGTATGTGTGTGTGTGTGTGTGTGTGTGAGAGAGACACACAGGATTTCCTGCTCCGGAGCCTCTGGCAGACAAAGTGATAATATTGAGACAGAATTCCTGACGGTGATAAAAAACTGTTTGTTCGTTTCTCAGCGGGAACAAAGACAAGACAGCCAGAGAGCAGAAATCTTTTCTTTGCCAAGGTCGGAAAAACTTTGTTTTTTGTCTCCTCAGGTGAACGGCGTCCCGGTGGAGGGGAAGACGCACTCAGAGGTGGTGGCTGCCATCAAGGTGGGCGGGAGCGTGACCCGTCTGCTGGTGGTGGACCCGGACACGGACGCCTTCTTCAAGAGGTGCCGGGTGGCCCCCACCCCAGACCACCTCACCGGTGCGGACGCAGTTAGCTTCCCTCCAGCAGCACTGTCACTTCTTAGACGTGCTGTCGACCTCACCTCCACCTCCTCCTCCTCCTCCTCCTCCTCCACCTGCTGTCAAACCTGCAAAAGTCTGTCACTGGCTCTGCTCTCCCTCTCCTCCTTCGTTTCATCCTGTCTCTCTCCGACTGTTTTTCTTTTCTCTTTCTTTCGCGCCGTGCCAAGAAACACAGACAGAGACAGAGACGCCGAGCCACTTCCTGCCCCCCCCGCCCCCCCCACCTTGTGTCGATGCCCTGTGGAGAAAGTTAATCTTTTAGACATAAATAGATCAGATCAGACGGTTCAGAGTCGGGCCGAGTTGCAAGCGTTGTTTTTGAACGGCTTAGATGCAGATCTTGGTTTCACACCCGCCCACACAAAGGTTGATATTACATCACGGGTTGATGCTCAGAAATATTAAAAAAACAATAATCGGCTGGTAGCATTTTTGTGGAAAAGGTTCTCGTGAGATGATCCTCTCTCGATGCCTAGAGAAATGGCAGAAAGCTCTAGAAATCATCAGTTAAATGGGACAAAAATGTAGATTCTTCAGTCAGACTGTTTCCAAGACACGACAAACCCTCAAGCCTGATGAGTCGACACATAACAGACCCAAGTCTCCCTCCTTGACTTGTTTTGTTTTTCTCCCTCTTTAATAAATGCACATCGGCTCAGAGGAAGTGGAGCTCTGCTCTGCCTGAAGGCTCCTTTCCCCAGCCCTGGTCCTGATGGAAGCCACCACGGCCTCTAGGGGGAGCTATAGCACAGACTGTGTTTTGCTCTGTGTCTGAGGGCTGTTACGGGCAGGTGTCTGTGTCCTCCGCTGTCTGGCAAAAGGGGGGAGGAGTGGGGGGGGGGCATGGCGGGGTGTTGTCCTCCTTATCTTGGAGAGGAAATATAATCATTCAATTCGGGATTTCACACACATTAATCTGTAACAGTTCCGCGTTGATTATTAACCTGTCGCCTGTGGGCAGCAGGTTCTGTTTGGCCTTCGGGGGCACACGTTGCACTCTTTCCCAGACTCTTAAACTCGACAGTGTTTCAGTCCAGGGCTGCAACCAATCTCCCACAGGGGAGAGATGCCTGCGAGGTGTTTCCCAGGTAACTGGCTGCGCTCCGCTCGCTGCCCACTCACAGGACAGCTGCCTACGCTGACTCCTAACTCCCAGGCACTCATGCACACAGGCCCTCTCGGAGCGGCCCGGCTGGCCAGCCGCTTTGTTTGGTTTCCAAGGCGCTCGACATCCAAGTGGCCTCTCAGCCTGGGTGCTGGAGCGGTGTTGGGACTTGGAGAGGCTCCTCTCAGAGTCACAGACGCACACACAATAACACACACACACACACACACACACACATAAAGACCCAGGGAGGACTCAAATCTGAGATTAGCTCTGAAGGAGCAGCTGCTATCTCCCCTCATACTTCATTAGCTGAGGAAAGTCGTGGTGTGGAGAATCAGAGGGATGGAAGGTAAGGGATGTGCGGCGCCCTGTCCGAGATGTCTTTCTGCTGCTTCCTCCTCTAGGAAATTATGTTAAAACATGGCCGCATGGCAACTTAAAAGCACTATTATGGGAAGCAAGCTGCGGGTTCAGCTGTCGGACATGTGAAGGGATTAATTTGACGATGAGGACCAGGAGGAGGAGGAGGAGGAGGAGGAGGGGTGGAATGCAGGACGAGGAGATGGAGAACCATCTCATAGAAGATGAACCACGTGTGAATAATAGATGACCGGCTCATACCTGTGCTATGTAACGGAGTAGGTGTTGGTGGATTGAAAGGTGAGCTGCGCGGAGACTCTTGATCCAGCACAGTGGAGCTCTGATGCTAGAGCTGAAGGCCCCCTGACGCGACTTTGCTCCCGGGAGGACGAGAGGAGTGGTATTTTTGGAGTCCGGTCGCTGATTCCTCTGTTCTGGTGTCTTCTCTCATGCCTGCAGGTCCGCTGCCCGAGCCCGCCCTGAATGGAGGGATGGAGGAGAAGGTAAGATTCACACAGACCGGATGGCGCGTAACAAAACAGCGTGGGGCGATTGATTCGGTTTGGAAACTTGCTCTGGAGCGGAGCCAGAAGTGGGACCGAGACTTTTGAAGTGTCGGTCTCCCACTGCGGCAGCTTCCCTCTTCTCCGACGGAGCCCCGGCTTCCTGGCACGATAAAAATAATAATAATAATAATAATAATAATAATAATAATTCAGCCTTGTGCTTCGAGTACCCTGTGGCTCCTGGTGCGACACGGGCCAAGGCCGGCCCGCGTCTGGCAGGAGCACTTTCTCAGGTGTGGAGGCCCGAGGCTCTGCCGAGGCGAGGCATTAATCACAGAGACGTGTAGCGCTCGGGCTTTCCTGCGATTGTCTGAACGTTCTGCCGTTCATTGTGTGCCGCTGCGTGGAAAAACCCCACCCAGCTAGCGCTTAACTTTGAATTATTAGGGAACGCTCGAGCAAGGACAGGCCGTGCGCGCGAAACGCACGGGATTTGCGGGTCTGCTGAAACTAGAGCTACGCTACTGAGCTAAAGCAAGAAGACTGAAGCAGCTTTATGTTCCATCCACCAAAGTATTCAGAGAATTGAAATGTTTATATTTTTGCTGCCTGAGTGGTTCCTTGCGAAGAACAAACCACTTTAATTTATGTACATTTAAATGGAGATAGCGAGTTAGCTTAACTTAGCAAAAAGGCTCAAAAGAGCTAGCTTAACGCTAGACAAACATAATCAGCACTTTCTAAAGCTTTATCACAAGTTTTGTTTACTGTTCCACCTGCTCAGGAATGTCCAGCTTTAATATGGTTCGAACAATATTCAAGGTTTAGAGCTAGCGGCTATACCTTTTTATATTTTGGGGCTAATCGACGTGAATCATCAGCATCAGGCGAATTCCCGTGAGTGACAGGACACGGGATTCACCTTGAGAGCGATTTGTCACCGTTTTGCAGGTGGTGTTACCAGACTGTGTCTCGATTTTGAGCAGTTGCGAGGCAACGGCGCGCTCCGGGAAGATGGGCGCTCGCAGCCAAGAAAATAGCCCAGCAACACCTTCACAGCTGTGGAAATTAAATGGTGCATCCACTCATGTAGCGACCACAACAGCATACAGGTCCGGGGTTCTAGAGGAGGTTCAATTTCACATTATTTTAATGTGAAATACATTTCACACCACCGCTACTTATGTTTGATCACATAATTAAATAGGTTAATAAAAGACGATAATGAGTTTCAAGTTGTAGCAGAGTACCTTTACACTGTATTATAGCTACATTTAGTCCAGTAAAAGGTCTCATTTCCAGCCACTGTGTCCTGTCGAAAGTCTGAAGTGTTTGTACCCGTCAGCGCTTTGCAGATATCAAACAATAGTTACAAAGTGAGGCTCTGGAAGCGCTGATAGGCACGGATTGTTTGGCGGAAGGAGGATAAATGTTTCGCCCAAAATATCAAAGCTTCGCCTCACTCTCTGTTCCAAGAAATGCATACGGCCTGCAGGCTGTTGGTGCTTTCCCAACCGGCCCGTGGTCGTTAGCTGCATCACAGAAATGCTTTTGGAGGGTCTCTCAGGTTACCCGGGTGTCCAGTTCTCAGGTGGACGCGCTAGACTTTTATGTTAATCAGCGATGATAAGGGAGAGATAACTCCGCACTAGAACAAAGACACCAGAGCACAAACTAAAATAAACCACGCTGCGGCCTCCCCTGCGGCCCCTCGGCCAAATATGCAAAGTGAAGCTCGGCCCGACCCGCCGGGTAACAGCTACACGCCACCACATATTGTTGCATAACAGACGCTGGTTAAAAGGTGGAAGAGCCGAGGAGGAGGGGTGAAAGCGAGAGGTCACCGAGGAGTCCTCTTGAAACGCTTTAATACATCCTCCAGTGCGAGCAGGTCCTCCCGCTGAAGGAGCCGGAGATGCTGGTGCTGATACTGACACCGAGGATGCGGGACGTCGCTCGACTCGCCCTGCAGCTCCTGCACAGCTGCCGCATTAGGAAAAAAAAAACAAAAAAAACTCTAACTCAATGAAATGAGTCACTCTACCAGGAAGGGAAGCAGGAAGAGTCTCTCAGATTTCCGCAGTCACTGCTTTTGTACTGTAGGTTGCGTAACCTCCACCCGCCCCACAGACCAACCAAAGATCTGTTTTTGGTCAGAACAATGTATTATCAGAGACCTAGGAAAAGTGATGTTTGTTCTTTTCTTTCGCAATATGTGCCTCTTATTAAACTCCACAAAAGCAGGAGGCAAACTTCTACCAGTGGAAAACCCAGGTAAATGCAAGGCTGCCCCCATGTGGTGAGGCCTGGCAGCGCACCATGACAGGAACCAGCAGAAAACAAAACATTCATTCAGTTCATCTTCGCACACCCCAGTCATTCTCACAGCTCCAGGCAGTGCAAAAAAAAAATAGGATTACGTGGCTTAAACCCACACAGACACGGGGGGAATGCAAAACAAAACAGAACAGCAGTGTCTGCGTCCCTCTTGTTGACGTGCGTCTCCCTGGGTAATCAGTGTCAGCAGCCATCGCAGTGACCAGAGGCTGGTGCATGTCTGTGTTGCAGGTTAACGGTCGGGTGGGGGAGGCGGAGAGAGACTCCAAACTGTCGGTCAGTCCGTCTCCATCCAGCGCCTCGTCCAACGCCTCGCTCACGACCCCGCCCACAAACACCCCGCCCGAGGTACGGCCCGGGGGAAATGCAGCACCTTCGTGACACAATCTGGTAGTCTCGCTCTCGACCTCTCACGGTTTAATGTCTGTATTTGTTTTTTCTCCCCCTCCTCCCACCTAGGGTTTGATCACAGACGCCATCCCGGCCTTGAACCTGTCCCTGCAGCAGGTCAAAGAGCTCGCCCACCAGAAACGCTCCAACAAGAGAGCTCCGCCCATGGACTGGACCAAGAAAAACGAGCTCTTCAGCAACCTATAGGGCCCTTCAGATCCACTCTCACACACACACACACACACACACATACACACACACAGATTTTATAATGATTGACACAAGAAAGACGTTTTTTATTTTATTATCACTAGGACACGAAAAACGCTGTTTTGCTCAACTATTGGCCACAGATAAATTCAAATTGCTGTGTAAAATATAATCCTCTTTTTGCTATTATTACTGCGCGATACTATACTGAATATGTAAAATAAGCTACTAACAGGAAAGACTGGTATGCCAATGAAAGAGAACTGGACCATGCTGAAAATGTGTGTGTGTGTGTGTGTGTATGTGTGTGCTTGCCTGTGGACCCTGACTGTCCCTGCTGGCCAGAGTCTGGTGCCTGTGGAAACAACTGGAACGACGCGCCCCACCCTCCACTCTGCTATCTTTCAAACTTTTATACTAACCTATAAAAAAAAAAGAGATTAAAGTGTCTGGAAGAGAGACGAGGGGACCAGCAGGGTTAATCCAGCCTGACAATCACTTCTTTGTCTCTAGCTCTCTTTTGCTTTTAGTTTGTGGGGATCAGACGTCCGACGAATTCACACTTCAGGTCGTTTTCTTTCATCGCTGGTTGTGGATTTCAGATTAGTCGGGGCTGATCTACGATTGTTGTTTTTTGAAAGTGTCCTAAAATGAGGCGTTGCCCCTACACAATGATTTCTCACATGAAACTCTTTTTGGGAATACTCACTGATGACTTTAAACTGGGCAGACCAGTGGATTTTCTTATAATATATGTGTATATATATCATATGTATATTTTTACATTTTTGACTTAATTCCTCTCTTTAACTGAAAATGAGCTCATCTTAATCATGTATATCCATACATCGAGTGAATAGATGATATCATCTTTTATTAAATGTGAACTCCAGCTTATTATGAGTAACTTATACCGTCCATACATTGCCATTATGTTCACTGTAAATGGCTGCTCATGTGACATTTTGAACATATGGGATGTTTTTACTGCTCCAGACGAAATGCCGTCTGTTGTTTTACACAATCAGTGTCTTAAAAACGATGATTCTCTAACTTTTAGACCGTGTTTCTAAAACGAGATGCCTGCGCTTTTAGATTTTATGCATTTGTCCAGTATTGAGAATAGTGACGACTTTTCAAAATGAATGTTTATGACGTTATATGAAGATTTTTTTTTTTTGTAGCTTGTATAAGCAATAAGTGGTCATTTCTATCTTGTAATAAATCTGTCATCACATTAACATCCGCTCGCTTGGTCTTTATTCGGTTATCCGAGGGGAAATAGAAATCTCCAATAAGTTCCAGCTGTTCCTGGGCATGGTGAGCCAGCGGCTGTCAGGGCTGCTCTGCTCAGTGATTCGAAAGGCCGAGAGGAAACCAGAGACATGATAATAATCTTTGATTGCACAATATGGCAGTGGTATTGCCATCTTAATATCACAAGAACGCAGCCTGCACAGTCTGGTCCTGTAATAAATTACCGCATGTGCGTGTTTCTAAAGATGACTTGCATCAAACCATCTCAAATCAGTTGTCGATTTTTGATTTCTGTTGGTATTTCAGCCTCTAACAAATGTATTTTGAGTATGGGGTATATTTTCCATCAGTCCATGTAATGAGTGAATGTTTAAAGCTACTGGTTGAGCAGGTAGCCTCCACCACCAGTACATGAATGGCAGTGAATGTGGCTTGTGTCTGCTAGGCGCTTTAAGTGGTTTTGAGTACTCTTTTTTTTTGGTTTTTAATCATTTACTATAAAAACTAACCAATCTCCTTACTGCGTTCTGCGGCTGGTGAAGGCAAACAAAAGCCACACCTTAAGTAAACACAGTTCATAGAGTGAGAACATTAGAGTCATTTTCTTCAGGTGGCCAGAGACACTGCTCTATAAACTGAGCCGATGTGCTCAGTGAGGAAAGCATCTGTTTGCTGCACCCAAGTGGAGAAAAATCAGCCATTGCAGGTGTGAAATGTGAGGAGAAGAGTGCAGCTGAACAGCTTTCTGTGGGCTGAATCTACAGACAAACCCGCAAAAAGAAACTCTAACGATATCTCAGTTTTACCTCAAACCATGTGAAAAATACCCCATACAGACAAGTTCACTTGAGGAGAATCAATCAAGGAGAATCAATTGGATTAATTTCATCTTTAATCATCTTAACCCCATTAATCTGTCCATCCATTATCCACCCACTGTTTCCAGGAGTCCAGGATCTCCAGCTCACATAGGGCTCAATACACACCGGACAGGTCACCAGTTCATCGCAGGCCATACACACACACATACACACACACATACACACACACACCATTCACTCTCACACTCTCACCTTTGGACAAATGTCTCCTATCGACCTAAATGCGTGTTTTTGGACTGTAGGGGTGACAGCACTGTTCACTAATTCACCAATCCACTTACTAACTCACCAGCCACACAAATGCAAACCATCATTCATTAAATATCCCATCATCCATTACCTGAAGTGGCTCAAAATAAAAAATGCGCAGACACATTCTCTGTCCCTGCCATATTCTCTGTCCCTGCCATATTTGATCATCTCCTCTGGGTTGATATTTATTTTGTACAGGACAAGTGCCCGCAGCATGGTCTGCTCTCCTCATCTGCCCCCCCCATCCCACCCCACCACCCCACCACACCCCCTGACATGTCACTCTGTCTCCGGCAGCTGTCTCTTCATAATGGCCCCGACCTTTGTGCTCCTCCACTCTCCTTCCAGCCCTGCCATCATTATCACAGCTCACTGTCACACCCTGCTGCTCGCTCCGTGTCTTGGTGGCACAATTAACATAATTGGAGCTTATGACACTGATGGACATCCCGGGGAAACGGGGTGAAACAGGGACCCGACGTACAGGGAGAGAGACGACACTCACAACGACGATGGTGGCTGATGTGATTGTCCGCTAGGAGAATAGAGACGCCGCAGTGTGATACTAATGACACGATTGTTCACAGTTTGTGGACTTATCGTGATTAAAAAGCAGGCTGTTGATCCCTTGTGTAAATGTTGTGCACATTTCACAAGCACGCTTGGGGCAAAAGAAAATAAAAAGCTGGAGGAGAAAAAAACTTGGTCGAGCTCCTCCAGTACTGTAGGCCTTTAAAGGTCAACCTGCTTGTCACATTAATGGGGACCTAGAATGAAAAGCCACTTTTGCCTTTGATGAGTAGCGACAGTCTGTTCCCGGACCTAGATGTAGAAGCAGGTCCAAACATATCATCATGTCCTCATTCATTTAGAAACTTCTGACATTAAAATGGCAGTGGGAAAAAAATGGAAGAATCTGAACGAGACAGACTGAGATGTAAAATACAAGTTTAGCTACGCAAGTGGAGGAGAGCATATGGCTGTGAGGTTTGGTGGCATTTCCAAAAATGTCAGATGATGCTTCCTCCTGATTCTGGTTCAGACATATGAGGCTGGATTATGGATGTGCTCTGGAACCTTAACTCTCTCACTTAGTTTGGGAAGAAGTTGCAGAACTTTGTTGTTAAGCAACGGACATAAAGGGAGCATTCATGTGACTAACAGGCAAAACAGCCATGTATTTGAGTGTATGTGTGGCTTCCAGATCAGCATGAAAGGATGTGCAGAAATGTGCTGACACTAAAAACAGATTTTTGCAAAGGCTTGTAAAACCGCATCTGAGTGATTTCTGATTAAACCAGCGCTCCAAAGCTTGTTATGTAAACACCTGAGAACAAGCCTAAATACTCCAATCAGTCATTTAAAGACACCACAAGACTACAACAAGACTACAAGACAAACATATTTGAAAATTAAAAAGATATGACAGGAAAAAAGAAGTCAAAGAAAAGATTTAAATGTCCAGTGTATGAATATATAATATAATTCAAAAGTATAGAGATACGAACACCTGTGGCAGATTTTTACAGTCAAGCTGTGAAACAATGAAAAAATGATTATAATGAACAGTAAGCGCGCCACATTTCACAGCTGCCATCTAATTGATTTGACATCTCAGTCACGGCACTCCGAGTCCATCTAACTTCAAAGCGACATAATCACTTTCTTCACAAATAACAGCGCAGGCACTTGCTCCCATCTCTCCTCGCTGCAGCGAAACATAGCGAGCCACGGTGAAAAGTCAAGCAAGAAAACGGCGGCATGCTGGAGGATGGAGATGGAGCCCGAGATGGGGGTGGGAGGCAGGAGGTATGGGGGTGGGGGGTTGGCGTGGATAATTAAGATGATGAAGGGCAGGTGCAGGTCGTGCGCTGGACCTTCACAGCTTAGGTGCAAACACGGCCGGTTGCTAGGCAACCGTGTCCGCCGGGGGGGTCCTTGTAAGGCCTGGAGCTCGGGGGCGAGACGAGGGGTCGACACAACCCTACCTTCAAACCCGACAGTGTCCTAAAAATAGACCAGGGGTGTGTGTGTGTGTGCGTGTGTGTGTGTGTGTGGAGAAGGGAGTGTGGAGAAAACGGACAGAGATGCATGGAAGAAGTGACATCAAGTGAGCGGCAGAGAGGGTTTGAGGAAGGTTAGACAAGTCGCCGTGTGAAGGCAAAGCGTGACGCACGGAGCTGCGTACGTCTGCTGTAACTCGAGCTTTTTTCTATCCGTCTCCTCTCAGAAAGCTTCATCCCCTTCGGCCTTACTTACCTCATGCGCACACTCTCTCCCTCTCTCTCCCTCTCCCTCACACACACACACACACACACACACCCCATCTCCTTTTATAAAAATACCCAAGGACAATCCTCACTATTAATAGGAAGTGTTGTCAACCGGCTCTGGAGAAATGGGACCTTCTGTTGGGCTAACTATTTTTGCGGCCCTTTGTAGCCGTGACCCCTCACACTGTGAATTACATTCATTTTCCAGACAATGAAAAGACAATTAAAAGCCGCGTCGGCCGCTTTCTTTTCCAGTCATTGTGCCGGCAGCACAAGAAACCTACCAATAAAGAGATATTAGTGGCAGTTTTGAGTGGAGTTACGTGTTTGGGCGTTAAATCGGTCGTCTATCTGTGCGTGTTTTGTTTTCCCAGTTGATCGTGGCGGGTGTTGTTTTCATCACGGGCTCCCGTAGCGGATTGTTCCAGAGCGGCAGTGATGGACTCACTGTTATATTATTTACTTGGTTCCTCTTTCAGCGGCGGGCTCTTTTGGTTTCCAGCTCCGGGGGCGGTAATGGAGGTCCACACATACTGCTGCTGATTTATAGGCCCGGGGTCACCACTCAGAGGCTTCTCCCTCCACCGCTGCCATCTGACTGCATGTCCCCCGCCCGCTGCCACACAGGCGGCCGTGAGTGACGTTTTGGGTCGCATACGCCGAGAGCCGTCTGTCGTTAGCTTGTAAGATCTGTTGAAACCGCTCGCACAGGGCGGACTTTAATATCTTTTTAATTTCTAACCTTTGAAACGTTTAGAAAATGATTTACACGAGTTGTCACAGTCATTTACATGTCCAGCCCCCACAGATCTATGTCGTCCATGTATTTCAAAGAACATTCAGCCATATACAGTATTTTGATTTACCAATCAAAAGTCTTGACAATTTTAGTAATATTAGATCTGATAGGAGCAGTGGTCAGCATAGCCTCTCATTTCTAGCAGCACCTGTTGCTTACATGCACATGTCTCCTTACTGACTGGCTGAGAAGGTGATGACTGGGTTGGTTTTATACTGCAAATGCAGTTCTTAATAACACTGAATAAATATCCCTGGCATTGAATCTTATCTTGAAATGAGTTGTAACAGGGTTAGGGTTAGGATTGTTTGAGGATGAGACAGTGTGCGTGTTTGTGTGTGTGTAATACCCTCTTTTATTGCTGATATAATTTCAAGAATGAGACGAGAAGGCCAATATTGATATCATTTTCATTAATTGGCACTCAGCCTCTCTATAGGGACCATTACTGTATCCACCTTCTGATGAGCACATTTGTGGTGTGTGTGTGCATGTGAATGTGTGTCTGTATGTCTGTGTGTATCTGTGTGTGTGTGTGTGTGTGTGTGCCCGTGTGTATCTCTGTATGTGTGTGTGTGTATACCCTAGGAACAGGGCTTGGGTTGGGACAGCACTTAAAGCTTAGCACCATTCCAGCTAAACACCTGTCATGCAGACACACACACTCACACACACCCTTGCATGTGCTCTCACACTTGGATGTCCCCCCTTCCATCCACCTACACACACACGCACACACACACACACACACACACACACACTCACACACCTGTCTAATGCATACCACAGACTGTATCTGTCTGTCTGTCTGTCTGTGTGTGTGTGTCTGTCTCACATTCGTAGTTGAACATACTGTGACTGAGAGATGTTGTCTGCAAGGTCACATTTCTATATTCTCACACACGGCTGCTGTTACACTTGTCCCACTGCTCCATCCATACAGCAGGCAGCGTCTTGAGCGTGTGGCTGGGGTTGTGCGTGTCGGACATCCACACACAATGGTGGACATTTACCCAAATAGTAAATTTAAAGCAAATTCAAGAAATGTGTAGTTAACTTGAGAATTATTTTTTACTCTACTACATCAATCTGACACCTTTTGGCTACTGTTGAGACTGCAAATCTCAATGCCCTCCTTGTCAGTTCCACCTGCAGCTGGAGCATCTTTCACTACGTCACAGCTGCAAAAAAAAAAAAATCAAAGAAAGTTCAAAGACCGGTTGTCACTGTGCTCGCTCTCTCTCTCTCTGTCTTTCTCTCAGCTTCTCTTTAGTGGACTCCCTGATCTTGCTCAACACTCATCTATCATTCTGTCATCGCTGCTGTATCTCCAGCCCTGTGCACCCGGTCATTCCCGGCCTGCCAGCGGGCAGGCCCGTATATGGTGGGGCCATCCGGCCGGGGAGCCACAGGGTTAAATATACTCTGCAGCTCCGGGAATGCCAAACCAACCAACCTGCTGGGGAGAACTGCAGAGAGAGGAGATCTGACACACACACACACACACGCACACACACACAGAAGTGCAATCATTGTCTCATTAGTGTAAGCATTTTTCTCCAAAAAGTCCATTCACTGTCACCAATTGGTTGAAACATGCATGGTTTTTGGACTGGGAAGAAACTAATGCACACAGAGGACAAACATGCAAACTCTGCACAAAATGGCCCTGACCAGGATGTACAACGACAACCTTCTTGCTATGAAGCAACAGGTACTGTTGCCTCGAGCGAGGCACTAACAAGTGCTCCACCCTGTTGTCTTTGCTGTAAGATTGTCACACCAATTGGGACATACATCAAATATACTCCATTTATCAACAATGATGTGGTATCTACCATCTTTGCAAAGAACACTATGGACAGACCTATCTTTCTTTTTGTTTCACATTTTCGTCTGTCCTGACAATGAATGCCACTCAATGTACAGCAAAGCAATCGTGTTACCTCGGGCAACAGCTTACTGAGGCCTGTTAACAATAAATAATTTAAATAATTAATAATTGAAGTGCCATTAACTACCTCATCCTGAACAGAACTCAGCTAATCGAGTAATATTTTAACTCCTCCGCCAGTAATGTTGCCCGCTGCTACATGTGCTAGTTTTGTGGCCATATGCTACATATGCTACTTTTTTTTTGCTACATACAATTGTATTGTTGCTACACGCTATGTGCTCTGGTATCATGTGCAAGAGCACATACTGTAGCAGTGTGAGCTTTTGAAGCCTTTAGAGATGTATATGTGTATACATCTTGAGCTACGAATGTATGTGGAATGGGAGGACATTATTTATTTGTTGTTGTTTTTAATTTGTAGAGGACTTAGAGCTTCCTTACACATGAAAAGTGTTATATATAAAGCTTCCATTGATTGATTTATTCATTGATTGTGATTAATTACCGCATTATCACGCGAAAACAAACTTTGTTATTTTGAGATAATGACCTAATAACTTATCATGATAAAACAGACTTTGTTATCTTATGATATGAATGAATGTTATCATGAGCAAAACAGGTTTTATTATCCCAAGATGACGTCATTATGACATTATGAAGTGTGAACAGCACCATAAAACTGACCTGTAGGTCTCATCCAAGAAGTTTGTCTTGCAAAGAGGTGATTTATAAAAATATCAAATTGCAGGCATCTCTGAACTGATGCCTGTATTTTGATCTTATGTTAATTGGTCTAATCAATTCAAGCAAGCACACAGTTCTTCAGACTCCACAGACATGAATCAAAAGGACTTAAAATGTGTGAGACAGGCAGAGCCATAAGCAGTGCAGAACTATTTATTGATGTCATACATCTTATAAAAGACCAGGCTCTGTAAACAAAACCGCAACACTGATCTTGGAGACACGGTGTAGATGATGTATATAGTGTATTTATATGGTTGTGTTTGCACGTGTGTGTGTGTGTCTGTGTGTGTGTGCACGCTTGTCTTGTGTGCTGCTGGCTCTGCTTCACTGCAAAGCCTGCGCAGATCTTCTGAGGAGGAAGTGTCTCTTTATCAGTTTCTAGTCTCTCCGTCTTGGACCTCAGAGAGAGAAGTGGGGGGGGGGGGGGGTGTAGGGGGGTGGGTTTGGCTCCTTCAGATTTGGTGACATAACAGAGCAACACGAGAGCCCGGCGTGTGTCCTCACTTTATGTTCTCGGGGACACACTCACTTAAGAGAGCGGACGGCCTTGGTTCACTTCCAGGGGCCGTTCCTCGAGGCACGTGGCAGCAAAGTGATGGAGCAGAGCGGGGGCAGGAGAGGACAGGAATCACGAGCTGGTGAAAACGAAGAGCGGGAGATTTAAGGCAAGAGATTGTTGGGATGTCGGGAGGCAGTAGAGTATTCACACATGTCTAAAAGGAACCAGAGGAAAGTTTCTCAATAAGAAACAGAGTCTGACTAACACTGACGACATGTACAAGCACATAAAAACAGATCAGGGGTTTTAATGGTCATCATCTTTGGAGAGATTAGGTGTTTACATGTGTTGTTTACTGTGCGGCATTACTAATTAAAACCACAACTTTTCAACATGGTACCTCAAACTAGTGGTAATCCTACACAGCCCAGAAGATGTCCAGAAAAGTCAGCTGTGAAAGGTTCTTGGTTTACAACATGGTAGAGTCCAATCAGACCTTTCAGCCCTTTTATGTGGATATTCTCCTCATGCACCTCATTGCCCTCACAGTGCAAAAATATGTATTCAGGTTGATTGAAGGCTCTAAATGGGCCCCAGGTGTGAGTGAGAGACTGACCCCGCAACACATTTGGGTACAAAGTAAGACCACAAAGATGAGCAGACTCCGGAGAGGAACCACGGCTCATAGTAGAGAGGTATATTAGTTTATTACCCAAAAGGCTGAGCTGTGTTTCCCTCAATCATTTGGTAGAAAACGCTGCTCTCCATCAACATGATGAAGCAGGAGAGCGGCCGTTAACACAGCACACGCTCTTTCCCACCTTGATGTCACCTTCAAGCCTCGGTGCAGCATCTAGGGGGGTCTCTGGCTGCAGGGTGTCACATTCTCAAACCTCCCTGAAAGAACACCGAAATTCTGCCATTGTGTCATAACTGCCTGCCCACATGCCCACCGCACTATTTATACCAGAGGAGCACAACTGCTGCTATAGGTACAGTTACAGTGGGGCACTTCAGACCCCAGCTGCCCTGCCTCAGCTAATAATACAATGCAGTATATGCACTAACTACCTACCTACACACACACACACGCACATGGATGTGTGTTCAGCTACATTTGGCCCTTGCCGTCCTCCCTCAGAGGGCTTCCTGTTTCTGTGATGAGCAGCCACAGGCAGTGGGTCCTGACGTGCCCACCTCCCGCAGCCTGCCAACCAGCCTGCCTGCGCGCGCGCACACACACACACACACACACACACACACACACACACACACACACACGCACGCACATTACATCACGACTCCGCCCGTCCCCGTCCCAGCTCCAAACCATTACGCACATAATCATTTGAGCGGGAAGGAGAATGCGGACTGTAATTGCAGGATGTTTGCGACAGGTGCACAGCACGCTGTCAACACTGACAGACGGATGGAGGGAAGGAGATGATGAAGGATCAGACGCGCGGATTAAATCCTTTTTGATTTTTGACTTTTCTCTTCCACATTTATGAGGTGAAACATGATGGTCACGGATGAACTGGCCAACCAAATCAGAATTTTAAAAACATGTTTGATGGGTTGGAAAAAAAAGGATGAAAAAACAGACTGACGATCAGAAATGTTGGTCTTAACTGTGAATTCAACAACGCAAAAAGAGACATTTGACCACGTTTTTAACGTGCAACAATGGAGTCAAAGAAGACTGGATTAGATTAGATAATTCTATTAAACATAGTTAATAAAGTTGGAAGGTTAATGGAGTGAACCTGTCAGCCAGGTAAACATATATATACAGTTATGTTGAAGGGAACATACAGTAGAATGGTTCAGTTAAGTATTTATCCATGCCAGGTGTTAACATAGAAGCCGTGGATCATTGTTTTCATTAGAAATGCCTCACATCATCTTTTGCAAAACGTTTACCATCCTATTTTGGCTGAACGCACACACTTACATTTCACACCAAGCTTCACCAAACCACTGCCTCACAGTTGTGAGCTTTCATTTACTCCCGTATGTGAAAAGACACAGGTATACGTAAACTGTTTCAGAGGTGGGAGGCAGTGGATTTCTGTCACATTCAACATCCAGATCTGCCCTTTTTAACTTCATATCAACATCCAAATATGTATGTGAATAAACGCATGATGATATGGTCTTTCTGCACATCATTACCCAGAAATTACAGCTCATCATAAATCATTGTGATGTAGAACTGAAATGTCCCTATAAATCTGACTGGCTCAGATGACGTTTTGAGTGTGATATGCACTGATCATCCTTTCTGAGTAATGATCCCAAACCAGTGTTTCAAGAATTGCTTCCTCCCTGTGAAATAGCACTAATACGTGTGTGTGTGTGTGTGTATGTGTGTGTGTGTGTGTATGTGTGTGTGTGTGTGTGTGTGTGTGTGTGTGTGCGCGCGCGCCTCTGCACGGGTGGTGCAGCATTATCACTGCTGTGTTTTATTAGTATTAGAGCACAGTGCTTAGGATGAGCCGCAGTAACATGATCCCAAAGGGAGATTGAGCTAAATGTCAGTGAGCCACCTTGAGCTTTGCACTGCTACAGCCGGCCCACAACTGCGCCACAGGTCACTGGGGAAACGCACAGCGGACCGGCCCCAAACACAGACCAGGGCCTGGAGACAGATGGAGGCCACAGGCAAAGATAAAGGAAATAAGAAAGAGAAAGAAGAGAAGAAGGAAAGTGAAGGGGTGAAGACCTGTGATGAAAGACCATACTGAAAACCATACACTTAGGCTGAGAATCTACTTTTATCTGAATACTTGAATTCAATTGCAATTTTGCACAGTCAAGCTTTGGACTTTGTCATCCCCTTGGAGAAATTCATTCTCACAGCACCATCTCCACTTCACAAAGTCCAACCCAGAGTAAACACAGACAGAATCTGGGACCTTCCCACTGTGAAGCTACAGCTCCAACCACTCCACCATGTGGTCTGTTTTAGTGTCTATTCCACAACATTTTGGTTTACTGTCATCAATCTCATTGTCACATAGCAGCAGCAACAGGCACATGTTTGCTGTGACAGATGCTGTGTTCACACTGCAGGCAAAAAGTGGCGACTTTTATACCATATGTCTGCTTTATTTATAACTGCTCACATCCGACTTTCACAAAACATTTACAAATGTTTTTCAAAATGACCTCAGTCTGAACTTTCATGTTCCATTTTATCAGATTTTTATATCATCTTAATGTGGGAGGGCGGAAAATATGACAACAAAACTTTCTCTTAATCTTCTTAGTACTTTAATCACTTGATCACAATTTTTGTTGCTCAGATTGCAACATCTTCAAAATTGACACACACACAAGTGAAAATGTGTGACTGTACTGACACAGCTAGACACAGCCAGTCTTCTGTGCAGGCCAATCACTTCACACTGACAGAGACACAATAATACATCTCGGAAAATCTTGGAGCAAGTTTGGATAATGCCACATGCGCCCAGCCAATCGGCAACAGGAGGCGTTCAGCAGTCTCAAGATCAAGAGTCTCCTCAGCTCACCTTGAAGGAAATGTGGTTGTTAACATGCACGCTCACAACTTGTTTCTGCTGCCCTCCAGAGGCCAGACGGGCCGCTCGGTGCGGGTTTGGAGACTGATCTGACTTGTTCAGTGTCCAGTGTTTTGCATTTGTTCCTACTTTGTGCTTTGAGCATTAGGCTCACGTGTCCTGTCACATGATGTGCCAAAGAGACCAGACGGCTCGCTATGATGGTTGCTCCGTTTTACTACGTTATGAGCAGACTGTAGTTCACATGCTTTCCACAGTAATAAACAGGGCTTAAGTAAAGCACATGCTGTTCATAGATCCCCTCAATGATACTTCACCGAACACTGCTCTCATCCCTCCTCCTCGCTCCACCTAAACTGTCAGTCACTGGTGTGCTGCTGTAGGAGGGCATCTCACTGTCTGTGTGTCACCATCAGGCTCACGGCACAGTTCCTTCACAACAGTTTAGAAATACACACAAGTAACAGTCCTGCATCCAATTTTTCAGCAACAATGTCAGAAAAACGTTATCTCAAAAGAAAGACACACCTCGACTGCTGTTTTATCACATCAATACAATGTTGCCTACTTCTGATGGTGCTGATTAAAGTTGCATTTAAACAGTTACAGTTACAAGTCATGAGACGACTGATCAGAAGAGTCGTTCTGATCTGTCCTCATTTGTCTGTGACCTTCTCTTGGGGTTTTCTCCAGGTGTCATACATGTTAAGGTCAATTTCAGATTCAAATCGCCTATTGTTGTAAATGTGAGCTGAATGGATGGATGGATGAATGGATCGTGGATAGATGGATGGATGGACAGATGGATGGATGGATGGATGGATGGATGGATGGATGGATGGATGGATGGATGGATGGATGGATGGATGGATGGATGGATGGATGGATGGATGGATGGATGGATGGATGGATGGATGGATGGATGTGGAATTGTTTGTGCTGTGTAAGGGAACCTGAATAGTTTGGGACAATGTCTTTGATGGAAATAAGAATAACTGATGAACGTACATATTGCGATGGGGAGCCGCAGGCTACAAATGTTAAGACGCATTTAATATTTATGGAAAATTCCCATGTGGGCCTACTATAGCTCAGTGGGTAGAGCGCAAAAATATATGTTAAAAAGTCCTGATGGATGGTCCGATAAACTTGCAGTAAAATGCAATAATGCTGTGAAATAAATATCCCAAATTAATGTAAATGGTAGCTTCTAAAATGTGCCTGCACTGAGAAAAGTATCATCATCTATCCATCTCTGGAATGTTTTTTTCTACTCTAGTTGACAAACGTGTGCTCTCTCTCACGCTCACAGCACTACGCTGTCATGTGTCAGTCAGTGTCCCCTACCTCTCATTCAGAAAGCCTTGATGTCGCCCCCTCCCCTCATTGTCCTGCATGTTCTCTTACACACATCTTATTTCCAGCTTGCCGGGCAGCGGACCCCTCTGCAGTTGTTGCCCTCTCTCACCCCCCCACCCCCCCATCCTCCCCTTACCCCTCCTCACCCACAGCCTATTCTTTACCACAGGGTCCCTGCCCACCTATTTGTGACGCTCCTGGCCAATGGGGGGTGGGCATAGGGTGAGCGAGCACCAATGAGGCCGCTTTTTCATCTGTATAAAACTTTTCCAAACACTTTGCCGGGTTGCACTTTCTGTCAGTCCAGGGCTCCGAGAGGAGAGCAACAGCCCAGAGAGAGAGAGAGAGATAAGGGGGTAGAGAGAGAGCGAGTGTGAACGCAGGGGGGTTGCCAACTTTTCATCCCAATCCCACGCTTCAAGAAAGTGGTGGGTGAACCGCCGGCTTGGGTTGATCCCTAAACATAGAGCAGCAGGCCGCTCAGACTGACTGACCTGAATGTTTCTCTGTGTTTTCTTCTGTCCCGAAGCCTCTCCGTTTCAGTGAGGATGGAGAACGCACACACCAAAGAGTCTGGGGACGTCCTGTCCTACTTTGGCGTCACCGAAGATACCGGCCTGTCTCCCGATCAGGTGAAGAGGAACCTGGACAAGTACGGCTACAATGGTGAGGGAGAGAGAGAGAGTGGAAGAGATGGAGTCATGGATGCATGGATGGATAGATGATGATAATGCATGGAGTGGTACTGGTCGATTCTCGTTGTTCAGGGGTTGCATGATGGGAAGGTCCAGCAGGAGGAGGACACAGTACGTGGATGACAGGTTTAGTGAGATAAAAGAGCAACAAGTGTCTCTAAGTGCAGAGGAGGAGGTGGAGGAGAAGCTGAGAAGCTGACTGAGCAGCTCTGCCAGTGGCTTCTGGATGAGGGTCCAATCAAAGGGAAACTATCTGAACAGCACAAAGGGCCGGTGATCTTTGTGGAGCAGGTGCGGTAGAGGTTCAGGTTTCTGCACATCGTCGCTGGCTTTAGCTCAGATTGGAGATTCTTAATTTATCTTTATTTTGAAACTAAAGCGTGACAGTTCGCTCCAAACTTTGGCGGCCAGTCAAGGTCAACTTACTTTGTTCCCTGGCTCCACACAACCAGGCCAAAGACAGCTGTGAAACGCAGCTGAGAGCAGGGCACCACGGAGACCTTGAGTTCAGAGTCGGAGTCTGTGCAGCTCCAAAGAAAAACTTTGATCTTTCAGGCCATTTCAACTCGTCGCAGCAGGTGGAGAACCAGTGCAATTAAAGGCCTTGACAGTGGGTTTAATTCCAGTGATGAAGCCATCTTTGATGCTTATGTTACAAAAGTCACTTTTATTAGAAAACAGGTGTTTTTTCCACTCTATTGTTGCATCAAAACAGTGCAGGTTGCAGTGACAGTATTTGGAGTTTCTCTGCTGACGAATGGATGACAGAGTATAATATCAGAGTAATTGGGGTGGCCGCAAAGGTCACTTACTAAAGTCAAGGTGTTTCGTGTCATGCGCTGGCTCAGGGACAAGGAGGCCTCAACAAACCAGCTGCTACTTAACGTCAATTAATTGTCCCGCTCAGAGATGGATGCGAGGTGATAGTGTCTGTAACGCGATGCTCACGTTGCTGCGTGCTCATGCCTCCGAGTGTCACAACTGTTGAGTCCTTGATGACCGTACGGCATCACAAAAAAAGCAGCAAAAGTGGGCAAACTTTGCTTTACTGATATTTTTCCATCTCTTTTCATCCCCACAGAGCTGCCAGCAGAGGAGGGTGAGTTCAGCACTTTAAACACTCTGTGCTTTAATCACTTACCTTTAACTACCCAGGCACACCTGTTCACGCTCTCACTGATGACAAGCCATTTATTCAAGCTGTCGTTGGCTTCTTTCGCCATACCAACCAGTTTCCTTGGAAGAGCCAACCTTTGTCTAATGTCTCCACACACACGACTCGGCTTTGGGAATAGATTGAACCACAGCCAATCAGATCCTGTGGCTCACAGCATTTCCATCACGCATGCACTACAACAAGGCATACCTTAATAGATCTGGCCTGAAGACAAGCTGGAGCATATGGTGGAAAAGTTTTGTGCATGCAAATTACAAACATTTATCCACAGCTTCATTGATTGACTGGTCTTGCATGACTTAGAGATGTTCTATTCATGCCACTTAGCATCAGACAGGCGCATATATAATTGTGTTGACATCCAAGGAAAGAAATATGAGTCCCCACACCAAAGCACACTGAAGGGCTCTTTTGTTTCCCCCACCAGGAAAGACAATCTGGGAGCTGGTGGTGGAACAGTTTGAGGACCTGTTGGTCAGGATCCTGCTGCTGGCCGCCTGCATCTCCTTTGTGAGTTTCCACACCTTTCCCCCTTCACGTGAGGCAGAGAGTTTGAAACATCCCCCACACACAGCCAGGACAATCAGGGAGTGGGAAAAGGTTTTGGCGAATGGTCGCTGCGTATCTGAGAATCTTGAAATAACGTGAAATACACGTTAAGGTCCACATAGGTGCATAAGGCACTTCTTATCCAACTTCATACTTTATTAGATCATTTACACTTTATAATACTTAACTGACATTTGGCCTAGCTCAGGACAAACGTTCTTGGCCAGACAAGAAATAATGCAGTGTGTAATGATGCAATCCGCACTTGAAGACAACAAAGTCAAACCTCAAAGTCATGACGACCGAGGCCACAGTCTTGCCACTGCTCCTCAACACGATCGGATCGAGTGACGGGAGTGGAAGGAGCACGGTTATGAACGCTGGTGTTCAGGGACAATAAAGAACCTGCCGGTGATGTGAGAATGTGCAAACTCTGAGCTGCAGCTCATCTGACCCTTCGCCTGTTTTCTTTGTGATTACACTCGTGCACTAAAACAGACCCTGCACATCGCTGTGTTATTAAATTACACTCGGACTCATGTCCTCACTCTCATTTACACAAGGAATCCCTCTCTCTCTCTCTCTCCCTCTCTCTCTCTCTCTCTCTCTCTCTCTCTCCCTCTCTCCTCTCTCCGCTGTTGCTCTCTGTCCAAAACAGTTTTGTGGAGGAGTGCAGGCTGGACACATTGTCTTAATCCTCCATTTCTGCCCTCTGGCCTCCCCACACAGCTGTCACTATGGCCTTAGAAGGCCTGACGGCTGTGTGTGTGTGTGTGTGAGTACTAGAGAGAGAAAGAGAAAGGCAGGACGGCAGCTTTGTGTGTGTATGTGTGTGTGTGTGTGTGTGTGTGTGTGTGTGTGTGTGTGTGTTCGCTCGCGTGCACATACAGTATGCAAGGCAGGAGATTTATTTTAAGAAAGTCTCAAGCCAGGACGAGAAACTGTATCCTTGGACAAAGGTCAGGGATGGGAGGAACGAGGGATGGCTTGCAGCAGCAGCAGTGGGAGAGAGTGAAAGACAAGGAGGAGGGCCTGGGTGGGGACAGAGTGGACAGCGGGTCGGGGATTGGGTTGCACAATGGCATTGTTTGTTACAATGACAAACGAGAGCGATAGATATATACGGTTTCTAAAAGAGAGAACACTAAATACTGCAAATACACGGTCGGCCTATTCATACACACAGGAATGTCCCGCCGCTGCAGCGCGCTGACAGCCCCTGCCTCTCGTTCTGGGGGATCGATTGTGTCTTTGAAGAGAAGCAGGGCGAAGACAGACGGGAGAGAGTGAGCAATACAGCCTATTTTGGGGAAAGGGTGAGAGCAGATGTGAGATCAAAAGGCAGGTGAATGGAAAACAGCGTGATAGAGAGGATAAGGGGGAAAAAAATTCACAGAAAAGGATGTGAATTCTTCCTCTTTTCTCTCTCTCTTTCTATGGTTTCCTACAGTATGTGCTCCGCTGGCCTGCAGCTAATCTGTGTCAATGTCAACACAAAGCCTTTCCGAAACAGTCCGGCCCTCGTAACTCAGGACCCCCCGGCTCACAGGGGCACACACGTGTTGGACTATAGGTTCAGGAAAGGGAGTCACATGTAAAGATTTCACACATGGGATGACGAAAGGACATTTGATCCAGTGACGGTAGCATTGTGGTCATAAATAGTCCCTCGTCGTGACTACTTCATGTTTCTGTTTGATGCTGGACGTCCCGGGCAACAGGTGCAAAACAGACTTTAAGATGCTTGACGCTCAAGACACACAGGATGAGGCAAATCTGCACCCCACAAAGGAAAGTCAGTACCATCAGCTAACTTCAAAACTAAGGGAATAACATAGGGTGATGTGTGAATATGTAAATCTGAGACAAGACTTCTCCTGTTATGAGTTAATTTGTATGTTTGTATCAGCATAAAAAATTGATAAAATACACTATCCATGAATACGGTTAAATTAGGTTATAAAACATGAGTATAAGAGTAGAATTATCAAAGTAGGATTGGAAAAATAGGAATCTCAACACTCTAGTTGGGCTTTTGTTTTGTACATACAACATGAACATGGACAAGAAAACCATGAGCTCAGTAGAGCAGATGATGGATATGTCTGGCAGCTGTTGGAGTGCGGGACCTGTAGTAGATGTTCTTGGTCAGATGTTCTTTATCGCGTTGTTTGTTGATAAATGAACGTTTAGCTGACTGGAAGTGAATGATAGTGTGTCACTATCGCTGACTGATAGTGTGTGTGTGTGTGTGTGTGTGTGTGTGTGTGTGTGTGTGTGTGTGTGTGTGTGTGTGTGTGCGTGTGTCCTGAGCCACCATCTTACACTGCACACCAGCTCATTTGTAGTTTGCTTCATTTAAAGGCAGAGATGAGCAAACCCCGCCCTATAAAAAGTTTGCACATCTTAAATATAGATTATTTTGTCAAACCAGGGAGAGGAAAAGAATTTAGAGTCACGAAAGGAAAGACCAAAACCAAAGAGGATTTGCTTGATTATTTGCTCTGATTAAAGCAAAAGCAGTATCAACAAATGGGTTTGACATGAGTTCATCTGCTGTCGGTCAGGCAGGTACAGACATCTGGCAGTGATGGTGCAGATGATGCACAGAGCGTAAAAAGTTTGAGAGCTGAGAGACTTGGGAGTGAGAGTTTAAAATCGGGAAAAAAAGTGAAGTATCTTGCTTGAAAAAAGTTGTGAATTTAATCCATCATTGTGATCTGTCTCTCGCAGGTGCTGGCCATGTTCGAGGAAGGTGAGGAAACTGTCACCGCCTTTGTCGAGCCCTTCGTCATCCTCCTCATCCTCATCGCAAACGCTGTTGTTGGAGTGTGGCAGGTCAGTCACACACACACACACACACACACACACACACACACACACATAGAGGAACAATTGGCCATCACAAGGACACATACCTGCCCGTGAATGCCGTCTTTTACACACACCTAAATAGCCTCTTAAACTTAGCAACAGTCACGGTCGATAAATCACACGCGACGGCGGCCCGTTCAGGTCGCGGACTGTGTCCTTTACGCCGAGCACACGCTCCATCCTGAGCTCAGAGTGCAAGGCAATCCGGCCTGACGTCAGAGGTGAAAGGTTAAGATGTGGTCTGGGGGGAAGGAGGGAGGGGGGTGATGGTGGAGCGAGAGCCGTCACACTGCAGTCTGCTTTGTTACAGTCCACACTGTGCAATCCACAGTAAAAATACAGAGGGACGATCAGATTACCACAGGCCTGGTGCGCGTGTGTGTGTGTGTGGCAGCGAGTGGGGGGGGGGGGGGGGGGGGGGTTTCATATCAACCCTGTGGCAGTCATTTGGAAACTATGCACAAGGATTCACACATGGGGGGTATGGGGGAGAGCGCAGAGAGGCAGGGCGGCTGGCATAAGTTGGGCTTTACACTTTGAGGCGGCCGCGGGCAGCCTTGGAAGGAACCCGCTCGACTTTGCTGTCCCAACGCTTTGTTCCAGACAGAACCGTCGCCCTGCCAACACACGTGGGCGTCCCTGTAGGACAGACCTCACACTCTCTCCATCGTGAACCGTTTTCAGACTGGCCGGTAAAACAACGTAAAATAAAATAAGTGACATACCTAAAATATTGGGTCTCAGCAACGCAGAGAGCTCGGCGCATGAGTTGGGGTCGTCTCTAAAAAACAATCCCAGGGAAGACGGCAGGAATGAACGGAACTCTGAACACTGACATTACATATTACCCCATAAAACTAAGGCATGTTAATCCAGACGAAAGCCTCTTTATGCCATGTGAGTACATCTCAGCAAACACCACACATATCTAGCCCTACTCCTCCTCAACTTGATGTGTTACCTGAATATTGGACTTAGTGAAGGTGTCATATCTAGTTCAGACTTAAAGGACTGTGACAAATTGTGATTTAATGCACATGCAATGGACTGTTGATATACTCAGCGTAACTGACCCAAAATGAACCAACTGTTTGGTTTGTGTGTGTGTTTTATGCAACAGGAGCGCAATGCAGAAAGTGCCATTGAGGCTCTGAAGGAGTACGAGCCTGAGATGGGCAAAGTTTACCGGGCAGACAGGAAGAGCGTGCAGAGAATCAAGGCCAGGGAGATCGTCCCTGGTGACGTGGTGGAGGTTTCCGGTAAGACTCCTAAAGCCGGAGAGCACCTCGCTCCTCACTTTGCTTGGCTCCAGCTGCGATTTTTCATGGTCTCAGAGCACAACTCAGCACAGTGTCCGTGCAGAGGTCAAAATAAGGACACTGGGCAGGACATGCTGTAATCTGTTTTGGAGGTTAAAGGCCAAAAAGCAAAAAAAGAGCCATTCACTGAGTGGTTTAATAAAGGAGAGAACGCTTCCTCCTCAATTAAAATACAAAATACAAACGAGAGACAAATCACGCATATGAGCAAACTCAACACAGTGGATAACACATAGTGTGCATATGAGAATATTCTTGGCCGTGGATCTAAATAGCAGGTGTTTCACAATATTGCAGTAATGCTCGACTCTAGTCAGATACTAGAAACCAAAGACGTGGCTGCAGTTTACTTTTCCATTCTTTCTGTTTGCTTGGCTCCTGATTTTTGATTAAAAAAGAAATCCAGCTCAGCCCTGTGTCCTACAACGACCCACCTCATACTCTCAGGAGAGTCACGTGTGGTGTGTGTGTGTGTGTGTGTGTCGACATATCTGTGTGTGTGTGTGTGTGAGAGAGAGAGAGAGGGATAGAGAGAGGGAGAGAGGGTACACGGCTCCCGACGTCCTTGAGTATGAATGTGGGCCCTTTTAAGGCAGTGACAGAATAAAGGGGTGGAGGGGAACTGAAGCAACTTGCTGCAGGATGAAAAAAACAAGCTTGAGTATAAATACTCTTAATATCAACGGGCGGACTCGCTCCTCTGTCTCTCCCTCTCCCTCTGTTTGCTCTACACCTGTTCTTTTCACTTCATGGCCTCCCCAAGGTCTCCCTCTCCCTCGTTCTCTGACTGTGGTGTCGGTTTTCAACAACAACACTGTCCATCCCGAGCGTTAAAGCCAGTCAATCATCCCTGCACTCACACCACCTCACCTCCCTCCCTCCCTCCCTCCATCCATCCTCGCTTTTATCACACTGTTTGCTGGAAAAGCTGCACAAACGACGGTCTCAGCTGAATGAATCTCCTCAACAGGTCCGAATTAAACATTTAACAGACTTTGTTGGTGTTTTTCTGTGTGTGTGTGCGTTTGTATGGACACTAGTTGGTGACAAGGTGCCCGCTGACATCAGGATCATCTCCATCAAATCTACGACTCTGCGCGTGGACCAGTCCATTCTCACTGGTGGGTGTCACAGGAAGAAAAACAAACAAACAAAAAACAGATGTATTTGCGAAGCCTCTCTCTCTCTCTCTCCAAAGCGCCCAACACTTGTGTCTCTTCCAGGTGAGTCGGTCAGTGTGATCAAGCACACGGACGCCGTGCCAGACCCACGCGCTGTCAACCAGGACAAGAAGAACATGCTGTTCTCTGTGAGTCTTTCTCCCGCCTCCTGTTTCATTTCACACCGTTGTGTTTCCATCAAACTGGCCTCCACCTGTCATCACAATCACTCCTATCATAATGGTTAGAGCATTCATGTCCCATTCAGGTAATACCAGTACAAAAGGTTCAAGCAAATGGACTTCCACCATTACTGATGTTACTGATATCACTCCCATCCATCCATCCATCCATAACATTCGTACCCAACTTTGAACCCAATGATGTGGCGGGGCTCTGCGCGACAGCTTTTCAATTACAGGAAATTAAATGCTATTGTGCTGAATCTAATGTCCAGGCACCAAATATAGCCACCTCCGTGTGAATAAATAATTTGGCCGGCGATCAGGCGTCACTGGTGGCGGTGCCAGTGATGTGGCAGGAGTGAAAGCCAGCGAATCACTCGCCACCATTACTGCATTTTATCCTGCGGTGGATGGCCTCTAACAAATTAATAGCAGCCAATCCAGCTTCATTGGGCAGTCCAATCTCAGTGTTAGTAAAACCAAAGTCAGATAGGTCCATCTTTTTATCGATTCGGTACTGCAGGTCACTCCCTAATGGTTTTGTCCTCCTAAATCGCAGGGCACCAACATCGCTGCTGGCAAAGCCACTGGTGTTGCTATTGCGACCGGTGTGAGCACTGAGATCGGTAAGATCCGTGACCAGATGGCTGCCACCGAGCAGGAGAAGACGCCCCTGCAGCAGAAACTGGACGAGTTTGGAGAGCAGCTCTCCAAGGTGGGTGAAGCACAAGTAACTTGAAGGGCTTTTTTGTTTCCAAATAGCACAAAGTCCGAACTTGAGCCTCACACACACTCCACTCTCTCATCCTGAACTTCAGGTCATCTCTCTCATCTGCGTTGCTGTGTGGATTATCAACATTGGCCACTTCAACGACCCCGTCCACGGAGGCTCCTGGATCCGTGGTGCCATCTACTACTTCAAGATCGCTGTGGCTCTGGCTGTGGCTGCCATCCCAGAAGGTAGCGAACTTTCTCTTGTTTTAAGACTGTCATATCTAGAATTCATGTTCAGATCTGCATGAGGGCCACAGCTTTGAGGTATATTAACCCTGCAATTGGTTCCATTTCATTATTTTGTGGGTTCATGTTTTGAAAAAGGATAACAAAGAAGTAAATCTATTTAAATGTTTCATTTCTGTGTCTTTTTGGTGGTTGAGAACAAACAGAGCAGCCCAGCTGTTTCATTCTTATTTCATTTAGGTCTCTGACCCAGCATCTCTGCCATATCACTGTTGAAAAACTAATGCGTGTAAAAGGAAATCCTTTGTTGAAGCAGTTCACATCTCCCCTTAGAGAAGCAGCTCTTTACTACAGCTGTTCATCTTGGTCTGATTCTTTTGGTCACTGCCCAACTCAAATAAAAATAGCTGGAGAGGTTTGGTAGATATAACAAGACACAATAAGAGTTTCCTCTCAGCATCTTTTGATCTAATTG
Source organism: Karalla daura (assembly GCA_029224185.1). Lineage (NCBI taxonomy): Eukaryota > Metazoa > Chordata > Actinopteri > Chaetodontiformes > Leiognathidae > Karalla > Karalla daura. Next base: position 14,003,201 of record CM055203.1, on the reverse strand, counting down.
ACTGCCCTCGGTTGCAATCAGAACCTAAAGAATCGTCAGTCTAGGGCAAGTTTTTGTCCGCCTGTTGGGGACAGAAACAGTCTGGCATGTGGAGGTGCCCCCTCACGCCAGTCAGCTGCAGACTGTGCCAGTGTTCATCAGAGACCAGAGTCCGATGATGCCAAACAGACAACATCATCTGCATGCACAGATGCCACCATAATGTCACTAAACTGGACTCGCTCCAGACCCTCTCCACACCATTGTCAGAGTTCAGTTTTGCCAAGAATCTGAACACTGATCTGTCTGCATGGTGGACTGCAGCCCCCTCCCCCAGGAATGGCTGGGAGAGCACAGCAGACTGGGTGAACTCCAGCTGAGGTGTTAAGGGCTGTCAAGGGACCACCAGCATGTGATTCTGCCCAGATTCCCTACAGTCCAGTTGGTTTTGGACAAATGCGTTAGGTCGTCTGTTATTGTCTCCCGGGTTCTGTGGCTCAAGATGTTCCTCTTAACACTTGACCTTTCTAATAGAGGACTGGCATGGTATCATACATGGAGAGGGAGACAGAGCCAGCAGACACTCCCATCAAATGCGCTACAGCTGGAACAGTGTGATTATAGTTTCAATCCCCTTTTAGTCCTCTGACTTCTCACTTACTACATGTCTTGACTCTTCATTGAAAGTGACATAAATAAAACATAATGTCTGCATTCTTTTATTTTTCTATTCTATCTTCTATCTTGCTATTCTATCTTCTATCTTCTAGATCTTTATTTTTTTACTATTTTCTCCACATTTTAATTGCGTAACAGTCTGACCTCTGAAATTTAAAAAAACTTGGTGTTTTCCCCACCTTTCAATCTAATTGATTATCCCGATCGATCAACCCCTCTTTCCAATCGCTGCAGGCCTGCCCGCTGTCATCACCACCTGCCTGGCTCTGGGAACTCGCCGTATGGCCAAGAAGAACGCCATCGTCAGGAGCCTGCCCTCTGTGGAGACCCTGGGCTGCACCTCTGTCATCTGCTCCGACAAGACCGGCACCCTCACCACCAACCAGATGTGTGTGACCAAGGTAGGCCTAGACCTGCAGGTGTATGTTAAACACATGAACATGGGGGTGGATATAATGCTGAAGCTGCTTTCTATTTCTCCAGATGTTCATCATCGATAAAGTCGAGGGAGACAGCGTGAGCCTTGGTCAGTTTGACATCTCAGGCTCAAAGTACACTCCAGAGGGAGAAGTGTAAGTGTCAAAAGCGTAATGTTAATGTGTACACAAATAACCAAGAACAAGAAATAACGGGCTGAATATCTTTGCCAATTCTTCCAACAGTACCAAGAACGGTTCGTCTGTGAAGTGTGGACAGTTTGACGGTCTCGTTGAGCTGGCCACCATCTGCGCCCTGTGCAATGACTCTTCCCTGGACTACAACGAGGTCTGCAGAGCAGCACAGGAAACACTCCCGCTCATATGTCATACGCTTCCGCTCTGCCAACATTCATTTCTTCTTATTCCCGATGCAGTCAAAGGGCATTTATGAGAAAGTGGGCGAGGCCACTGAAACAGCTCTGTGCTGTCTGGTGGAGAAGATGAACGTGTTCAACACTGAAGTGCGCGGTTTGTCCAAGGTGGAACGGGCAAACGCTTGCTGTGGAGTAAGTCCTTAAAAGACTCTAGGCAGTGTTATGTTGTCTTGCATACAAAGATATTTCACTGTATCTTCAAATCATAGTCAGACCTAACGGTACGCACCAATCCAATATCTACAGGTGATCAAGCAGCTGATGAGGAAGGAGTTCACCCTGGAGTTCTCCAGAGACAGGAAGTCCATGTCAGTCTACTGCTCTCCTGCCAAGTCCGCCAAGGCCCCTGTGGGAAGCAAGATGTTCGTCAAGGTGAGTGTGTGACCCAAGGTGTGTGAAACACCATAAACCAGAAGAGATTTCAGACATATTGGCAGCTAAACGTGACCAATAGCCATCGTCCAAAAATCATCATAATAAGATGCTGTGATTTGGGGATAAGGGATAATAAATAATAACATTGGTGGTATTACATGCAAGGCAGTGCTTAACACACAGCATAGATATGTACAATAGGAATGTCATTAGTTTTGACAGTCATTTAGTTGTATACTTGTACCAACACATTTTTGGCTTAATGACTATAAAGATGAAAAAATTAGTAAAAAATAAAGTTAAATAACAATGACTCCAGGTGAGGGTTCATGAACATCTGAAGACATGTCATGGCAATTCAGCCAATACGTTTTGAGGAACTTCACTTAAGGACCTAAAAACATAGGACAGGTTGTGTTACTTTGATACAATGGATACCATCACAATGTATAGAAAAGTGTGGTGGTGTCAGAGGCAAAATAAAACATTGAAATTTGCTCAACGTTGCACTGTTGTGCGTCTTCAGGGTGCCCCAGAGGGCGTCATTGACCGCTGCGCCTACGTCCGCGTTGGCACCACCCGTGTTCCCCTGACCGGCCCAGTCAAGGATCACATCATGACCGTCATCAAGGAGTGGGGCACAGGGCGCGACACGCTCCGCTGTCTGGCTCTGGCCACCAGGGACTCCCCACTCAGGAAAGAGGAGATGAACCTGGAGGACTCCACCAAGTTTGCAGACTATGAGGTGAGGGACAGACGAAACAGTGACGAGACAGTGAAAAAGTTAGACAAGATCTGACTGTAAAGAATATGGAATTAAACCTTCTTGCTTTGCTCTAGACTGACTTGACCTTTGTGGGCTGCGTCGGCATGCTTGACCCCCCTCGTAAGGAAGTCATGAGCTCCATCGAGCTCTGCAGAGCTGCTGGCATCCGTGTCATCATGATCACTGGTCAGTAGACATATTGTAATCGCCTTGTTATGCAAGAAAACCAGGCAACGTTAAAATGTAAATCTTTGCTCCCACAGGGGACAACAAAGGCACCGCAGTGGCCATCTGCCGCCGCATCGGTATCTTCTCTGAGGATGAGGATGTGAGTAACAAGGCCTTCACCGGTCGCGAGTTCGACGACCTGACTCCATACGACCAGAAGAACGCTGTCCGTAAGGCCTGTTGCTTTGCCAGAGTGGAGCCATCTCACAAGTCCAAAATCGTCGAGTTCCTGCAAGGCTTCGATGAGATCACTGCAATGGTGAGAACAAGATGCATTTGTTCCTGTTTCTTCTTCTTTAAAATCTAGGTAGAGGGTGTAAGTGAAGCCAGGTAACCTATCCGAGCTTATTGCATTTTTCCTCTCCACCCTCTGTTAAGACCGGTGATGGAGTCAACGATGCCCCTGCCTTGAAGAAGGCGGAGATTGGCATCGCCATGGGCTCTGGCACTGCCGTTGCCAAGTCTGCCTCTGAGATGGTCCTGGCTGACGACAACTTCTCTTCCATTGTGTCCGCTGTCGAGGAGGGTAGAGCCATTTACAACAACATGAAGCAGTTCATCCGCTACCTCATCTCCTCCAACGTAGGCGAGGTCGTCTGGTGAGTCCACAGCACGGCTCCTGATCACATTCGTTTATAGGTACAGTAATAAGAAAGAACACAAGTCACAAACACTGTAGAATGATGTTATGTTGAACAAAATAACAGGTAATTAGATAGTTGCTTCGTGAAACTTTACTTTGGTATTTGTAATAGTCTCCACCACAAGAGGGAGCAAGACTTTTGTGTTGCTAAAAAAGACATTAAGTCTTGTCACAGCAAGAAAAGTACAGGTAAAATACATTTTATTTACAGTGGTTTGGTCCTGTCAGGTGTACCAGACTTCCTGATAGCACCATAGTCCATTGCTCTGGAACATTTTCTTTTCATGTGTTCCAATAACACGCACCAAAGGCCCAATCAATTACATTCAAACTGCTCTTTGCTTAAGACATAAAGGACAACAGGAGTGAGTGTGTCATCACTCCCCTCTCTCTCTCTCTCTCCCTTCTTCAGTATCTTCCTGACAGCTGCCCTGGGCCTGCCCGAGGCTCTGATCCCCGTCCAGCTGCTGTGGGTGAACCTTGTGACTGACGGTCTGCCCGCCACCGCTCTGGGCTTCAACCCCCCTGACCTGGACATCATGGGCAAAGCCCCACGCTCCCCCAAAGAGCCTCTCATCTCCGGCTGGCTCTTCTTCAGATACCTCGCCATTGGAGGTACAACATCCTCCGGAATTTCTCTGTTACACCTTTGAACTTGATTTTGTCTTTAGTTTGATTATGGCTGATACTGGCTAGTTAGGTATTCTGAAGCAGTCATCACTCAGACAATCCAACATGGCCGCCAGCCGAAAAGAAAACACTCTAAAAACTAATACCGCCACCTCAGGAATAGATATCACAGCTCTTCTATCCTCATGTTTATCCAAGAGTTTTGATACAAATGTCTGTGGCAGGTCAATAGTCTCTCTCTGGATGACTTTCCCTCCCAGGTTATGTTGGTGCTGCGACAGTGGCAGCAGCTGCCTGGTGGTTCCTGTACAGCGACGACGGCCCGATGGTCACCTTCCACCAGCTGGTTAGTGCCTCACCCTCTGCACCTGTGGCGCAGCCTATTAAGCTCCTCTCCTTACCACCCAGAATCATTTTTAAGTTTTTCCCAAACACAATACATATCTACGATGAAATGTAGAAAAATGTAGGAAATGAGTAAAGGTGCAGTTAGAAACCTGTCTGTTGCTATTATTGTTATTGTTATTGGTGTTGTTGCTACTGTTGTTGCTATTAGCCATGCAACAGTCTGTGTGTGTGTGTGTGTCTCCCCCATCAGTCTCACTTCATGCAGTGCAGCGAGGAGAACGAGGACTTCGCTGGCGTCCACTGCGAGGTGTTTGAGGCCGCTCCCCCCATGACCATGGCTCTGTCTGTGCTGGTCACCATCGAGATGTGCAACGCCCTGAACAGGTCTGAACACACTCATACTGCCATAGAGGAACATGCTGACTATTAGCACAACTTTCCCCTACCTTCTCTTCAATGCAAAGATACCATCTCTCACATGCCCTTGCACATTTTCGAGTCCGCACTGACAATCCCCTCTGCCTCCCTCCACCTCCAGCTTGTCTGAGAACCAGTCCCTGGTGCGCATGCCCCCCTGGAGCAACGGCTGGCTGGTGGGCGCCATGAGCCTCTCCATGTCCCTCCACTTCATGATCATCTATGTCGACCCCCTGCCCGTGAGTCCCGCCCTCTGCACCTCCCTCACACACTCCTCACACACTCCTCCATGGACCGTCTCACATGCTCATCACTCATTAACTTACAGAGGTGCTATGAGTTATTTTCTCCCTTACTCAGTTGTTTATTCGATAAAATGTGCTTGTTTGGATTGTCCAGTCATCAGAGATGTGCAGTTTGCTGTCATAAAGTAATATGATATAATATAATACAAAGTAATAGTTGGAAATTATTTTATTATTCTGTTTGTTGATGAACAAACAAAGTGGAAATGACCAGAAATGAAGTGTGAATTCAGTCCGATCTTCACTGCAAGGTAACACATCCATATAATACAGAGTACAACACTATGTGCACATGGAGTGCAGGGTATTAATAGCACAGCGCTGCTCTCGCCCACAGATGATCTTCAAGCTCACTCACCTGAACGTGGAGCAGTGGATGATGGTGCTGAAGCTCTCCTTCCCCGTCATCCTCATCGATGAGGTGCTCAAGTTCGTGGCTCGCACATACCTGGAGGGTGAGTTCAGCACCTTTCCTGTCCTCGCAGCACACACTCGACATAAAAAGAAACAACGTGATCAGAGACTCTCAGCCGTGATGCACAGAGCCTCTGTGTAGTGACTGTAAATGAGATCTTCCCTCTGTTTCTGACTTAAAATATCTACCTGTGTGGTTTCGTCCTCCTCTCTTTAACTAATTTCAGCCTTTCACCAGATTGTTTCCCTCCCTCCTACAGATTCTAAAGGAATATAATACAGATTAATGGACTGAAATGGAATAATTCACCTTCCGTGAAATTAAATCTCTTAATGTTTATTGAACTTATCTTTCCTTTTTTCTCATCCCTGACAGTTTTAATTCTCTCCCACCCTCTCTCTTCCTCTAATCTCTGTTGACTCCAATGACATTAATACAATTCTTTGTCCTCTCCTTCCTCCTCTGTCCCCATTTCCTGTCTGACACTCCAGTCTAAACCTGTTCCCTCCCCCAGTAACTCAACAAGGTATTCCCCCCTCACCCATGTAAAGCTTTAAAAGCACTTTGCAAGTCCTGAAATGGTTCTCTGTGAATATTACTGTGTACACGTGCTTTTTCCCTGTCTTGCAAACCTCTGTGTTGCATTGCATGCGGATCCTGAGCGTAGCGGCCCGTAGAAACCTAATAACTGGCCTCAGCATCGTACAGTAGTGCAGCAAAAGATGGTGTTGTTTTTGGAAATATTGCCAAATGCCGTTTGACTGTGCTTTCACTGAGATGCTAATAGTACTGCAGCCAATATTTGGCATTTCCCTTGAAGTTAAACACAACCAAAATGTCTACGGATTACCTTGGATTATCTCTGAAGTACACTGTGTGCGTGCGTGCTTAGCTGTGATTATGCAAAGCGGAGTTGCTTTCCAATAACGTTTTGCCAGTGCTCGTACAAAATCCTGAAAAATGTGGCTTCCTACTGACTCGGCATTGACGAAATATGGGAGGTTTGAAGCTCAGTCGCTTTAGTATTTTGAAGGGGGCCCAGAATGAACAAACCTTGGCTTTGTTGAATTACTAAAGTCTGTTTCTGGACAAAGATGTGAGGCAGGTCCAAGAACATCATCACATACCCATTTTCATATAACTTTTAGATACTGAAATACAAGCCACCTCCAAAATATTTAGCATATACCCACCTCCATTCAGGTAAGAAACTGAAAGCACACAGTTTGGTGAAATTTCCAGTGATATGTCACTATATGTGGTCCTGGTTCATTCTCAGTATCTGATTCCAGCTCACACACACAAGGCTCAATGTGTACACACTCCATAGCTGTAGTGTTTCAATTACCCACTTAGTTCAGGAAAGAGCTCAAGCTCCATTGTTTAACGACAAAACATAAAGTCACATGATCATTCGTGTGGGTGGCAGGCAACACAGCCAATCAGGATCAAGCCCTGAAGATCGCTAGATAAGCTTGGATCTTTACAAAAAAGACTCCCATACCTTGAAAAGAAGGTTTACAAAAGGGCTGTAAGACCCTGTAAACCAATGTTACATAGCTTCTATATTGATTTCAGCCATTCTAGGTCCCCTTTAAAGGCATTTTGGATTCAACCTTCCTGTCTGCATGACACAAATTTAGTACAGCATCTTGGAAATTTATAATTTCCGTATTGTAGCATGAAACCATCCCTAACTCAAAGCAACAAAGCAAATCGGCGCGCTTCCCAGAAGTGTTCTTCAAATTCGCCCCGGGCGAATTTGTCCGCGAGTGTCCTGAGCCAACTCACCCTTTAACCCGGCCGCCTCAGCCCGCGAGCTCACGCCTGACCGCTGCCTGTGTTTCCATCCAGGGAAAGTCTAGAGGAGCGGAGAGCGGCCGAGGTCTGAGGCCGAGAGCCAGCTGTGGCCCGGAGGACGGAGAGCTGAGCGCTGCCCACCCCAGCGAGAGCTGCCGGCCTCCCCCCGTCCACGGGCCCCCCCGCCCCCCCCCCCCGAAAAAAACCGAGTGGCTCCAAAAGCGAAAAGAAAACACACACCGGCCACCTGAAAATACACCAAAAAAAGCTGCAAAATATTTTTTTCTCTGTATGTACTGAAGTTAATATATAAGTGAGAGTTATTAATTATGTGTTGGTTCTATTCTTAAAGAATAAAGATATGTATTTAAAACAAGGTCGGAATCAGGCGTCCTGTTGGATTTGATGTGAATGCATGTTCGGAGGAGCTGCTAAATGTTTAAACGCGTGACTGCATAGAGCTAAAATCTAGGATTCTATATCTTCTTCTAGATCAAGCTGACTGGATTATATTAAACTCTAGTTCATTATTGTGACGTAATATCACACCACTCCTATTATTATATCCACTCAAATCCAGGGTGCGCTCCCGTCCTTCACCCTATGCATGTATGTGCTTTCCCGCAACACCATAAATGTTTGATTGTGAACTCAAAATGTTGAAAAAGAAACACGCAAGTCCATCTTTACAATTCAGTGTGTATTAACTTAAAACAAACAGGCCAACAAAGAGGTCACACGTTCACATTTCTTCATTGGTCTTTACTTCTCTCCTCGCCATCGCGTGCTTAGAGTCTAAAAGCTGGTGTGTGGTTGTAGTAAGAACTGGAAGAGTTAACGATACTTAAACTACAATAAAAAAAAACACAACAGCTGAACGCGTATAAGAAAATATCCCGTGTGAAGTGCAGTTCATCTGCTTTATTTCCTTGCATCGCTTCATTATTGCACTGCGATCCTTTGCATGTCAAGGTCCTTCCTCACAGAAAACGCTTTGCTCTGGACCGGGTCCTCTGTACAGTGTATAAAAGAGTGGGACCGCTGTTGAGTGTTTTACTGTCAGTTCTACCTACATGATACTTTCAGGTATGTATAAAGGAATAAACAGGTTATGGGAATGTAATAGAAAGAACCTGGCAGTGACCTCTACAGTGTTCATGATTCATCAATCATTAGTTTGGTCCTAGAGAGCCAGCCTGAGGCACTGACACCCGACCCCAGGCCCGGCCGTGACGCCTCCAGTGCTCTGGACAGACTGGTTCATGTGGCAGCAGCCGGCCGCCCGCTCCCCGCCGGCCCCTCCTCTCTCTTGGTCTGCGCTCTTTGGTCCCCCGGCGACTCGGTCACTCAGGAGGCGTCCGCGGGCGGCGAGGCGGCCTCGCTGGCTCCCTCCTCCAGGATTTCCTTCACTTGGTCGAGAGTCTCGGCCTGCCGGATCAGTTCCAGCTTCACCTGGGGGAGAGGCGGGTCGGAAAAGTCCGTCTCAGAACGGCGGGGAAACTTCACTGAAGTCACTCACACCTGCTGACTTAGCAGCAGGCAACTTGGCGTCCGCCGGGTCTCACCTGCAGAGACTGGGAGAGCTGCACGAAGTCCCTCTGGACGGTCTGGCTGGTGTCCACCTGGGAGCGCAGACTGATCACCTGGCTGCGCAGCTCCAAACACTGCTGCTGGAGGGCGGCCTGGCAGCCACACACAAACACACACGCACACACACACACACACGCTGAAAAGCTTGTGAAGACGACGACCTGGCGACGCGTCACCTCGTCTCTCCGAGGTCGAGGCACTACGGACGGCGACGTTTGCTTTGGCGAGAGGCAAAAAGTGGATTTACTTTGTCGCTACCGAGGCCCTTGCTGGTGCTCTGCACGTGGGAGAGCGCCACCCGCAGGGCGTCCAGCTCGGTGCGGCAGCTCAGCAGCTCGGCCTGCAGCTGCTCCTTCTGGCTCTGGATCCGCTCCGTCTCCGTCTTCAGGCTGGACAGCTGCACTGCAGCCGAACACAAGCAGGGCCCGTTACAAAACACCAGACACCGAGTCCTAATGCGGCCCTCTCTAGGATCGGCCGGTCCGAGCGCCACCCTCACCTTCTAAGACCTCTGGCGGCGGCGGGTTGCAGGCGGCACCGGGCAGCGTGAGACAGGGGCAGAGGGAAAAGGTTTGAGTTTGGAGACTCAAGTCTCGACGCGTATTAGCCGAGCAGACACCAACGTCACCCACACACCGTTCTCCTCCGTCCGCGTGTCCAGCTGCTCCCGCAGGTTCACTATCTCGATGCGGAGCCGCTCCTCGCAGTGCGCCCCCTGCGGGTCAGACTGTGGTCAGAGAGCGCCTCCGGGCAGGACGACGGGCGGCCGGAGCGGCACTGGTACCTGCAGCGCTCCTGGGAGCGCGGGGCTGGCCTCCGCTGCCTCCTCCTCCACCTCCTCGCCCTTCAGCCTGGACAGATCGCTGCACATCTTCCTCTGGGAGAAGGACAGCTCTGCCTGGAAACACACACGCGCCACTTTGAACACCCACTCCCGGTGAAAAGGCTGGGAACAAACCGGGGGGCCTCCATATTGAAAAACTTTCTGTACTTTCGACAGAATTGCCCAAATCATCCACTTGAATCTGTGCGTGAGGGACGATGTGAGTCATCACGCACTTGAGCTACAGAGCAGACTGGCGCACTTACAGTATTCAAGTTCTCACCTCACTTCTTCTCTTGGGATCTCTAAATCAGTATGACGGACACATTTTTTTTTGCCTTTTACCTAAGTCTCACTCACCAGCCGACTCTGGACTGCAGTCTGCGATTGGCTGAAGGATTTCTGCAGATCCTGGAGCAGGGCCTCGGAGGTCTGGACCTGAGACTGCAGCATTGATACCTGGACGCACGCACACACACACACACACACACACACACACACACACACACACACACACACACACACACACAGAAATGAGGGCGTATTCACATCTCACACACCACCTCCATGGGCGTGTGACAGCTGCTGTGTGCTCACCTGTTTGTGCGTGTGGTTGGTCTGTGTATCCAGCTCTTTCTCCAGGTCCTCCTTCTCCGCCTCCAGCCGACTCACCTCGGCTCGCAGCTCCGACACCTGCCCCACACGCACACACACACACACACACACACACAGATGAAATTCAGATGAAAACACTAGTTTTTAACCCTTTACTTTCTCAGGCTATATGGATATGTTGTTATATGTCTTAAAAATTGGTCAGAAAATGCCCTGTCTCTGCACGCCCTGGCCCCTTTTTTCCAGGGGTATTTCAACATTCACTTTCAACACCTGGTAGTTAATTGTTGCACATGATAGGGAAGTACAAGCAGTTCAAACAAGGAAAAGCACAGAACCTAACTTGATTTTTCCAGGGTTTCTGATTTGACATTCACATACACAATCAATTCAAGTCTTTTCTTTTAGTTAGGTCCTTAGTTTTGCAAAAAAAAAACAGTGCAAACATGGACTTTATCCATAGGGTGGAGTCTTCAACGTATTGATAAACTGAAAGTGCACCCCTCTGAATGAGAACATGATGATGTTCTTGGATCTGTTGCACGTGATGCCTTTTTCCAGCGGACTCCAGCCGCCCTTGGAGGGCGTACCTGTGCGTTGAGGGCGTCCCAGTCGCTGTGCGTGACCAGCCGGTGTCCGGCCGGCGGCAGGTAGATGGCCTCGGGCACCAGCGTGCCCGTGGAGAGCAGGGAGTCGGTGTCGTCCTGGGAGTGCAGCTTCCTGGGCAGCGAGGGCGTGTCCAGGGAGAAGGAGGACAGCGAGGCCGAGTCGCAGTGCCGCAGGGAGAAGTATCCCTCCGCCGACAGCGCCGCCCCGTCCCCCTCCGCCGCCGCCGCCGCCGAGGCGTCCAGCTCGGCCGGCTGGCTGCTCCTCCCGTCCATCAGCGCTGCCCCCTCCTGGTCCGGCAGGCTGTTGGCGGTGGGAGCGGAGGGCTCGGCTTCCATCCTGGCCTTCCTCCCACTGATCTAACCAGAGAGGGGAAAACGGTTAGGGTGGAACCCCGCTTTAAAGCAGCTAGCGAGAGGCGGGAGGTGAAACACCGACCATGTGCTGACCGCTGCCTCTCCTCCACTCGGCAGGCTGTGACTGGAGAACTGCTATCCTGGCCTCATACTGGGCCGCCGTCTCTGCACACACAGCACCAGGGTGAAGTGATGGAGGCATGGCCTCAAAGAGCACTTCAGACGCACGCGCCCGCCTCCACACACACACACACGGACTACAGACCAGACTTTTACTTTAGAGGTGTCTGGGGTTCAGAGGTAAACCCTGAGATGTCAACACACGTGTCCTCTCACGGTTTCCTCGGCGTGGCTCCAAATATGCTTTATAATTCATTCTGATATCTCACTGATTACTCTCAAAGCTCTTCGAGACGCTTTGAGTTCCTCAGGCAAAGGTCTATTCCTCAAACTCCATTAATATCTACAGAGGACAGACTGAACTGGATCCAAATTAGTGACATATCTTTTTTTAATATTGAAGGCCAGACTGTTTCTGACTTCTGACTTTATGAAATTATCAGAATGTGCTGTTCTATTCTGTGAAGCACTTGGTGACCTTTGAAGGAGTCCCTAGAAAACAGATCATTACCATTACAGGCGTCAAAGTTTCTACTGTCTGTCTATCTTGCCACATTCTTCATCAAAGGAGGCTAAAACTTTGTCTTTTCTTAAACTGTGCTACATCTATGTTTACTTTCATCTAGGATCCTATTCATCAAATAATTATTTGAGGAAATGCCAGCTTCCAGTATTTCAAGATTCATTTTACTGGTTTGTGTAGCTCTTAATACGGAAGCTCAACTTATTTATCAGATTTTGCTCTCCATGTTTGAGCCATCCAGAAATCTCAGGTCTTCAGATCGAGATCTTCTAGTAATCCCAGGAGTTTAAGCAAAAGCTCACAGCAATGGAGCATTTTATTGCTTCTTCCTCAAGGCCTGAGTGCAGTTTAGAGAGCACTCTGCTCAGCGACTTATCATATAATTCTGGTTGTTATATCACAATGTCCTTACATTAATGTTATCTTTCTATTCTGCTTGTAGCACTTTTGTGCTCCATTCTGTCTGAAACATGTTGTACAAATAGTGTCTGATTGATCGAGCGAGATGTTTATCTCTGACTGACTTACGGCTATTTGCATTTCCCTGAGGACACACACACACACGCGCGCACAAAACAAGAATTACTGTCTTGTTACGAAGATTTATGCACACACTGTGGTTATTCACACACACACACACAAAAACACGGCGACATGTACTACACTTGGCCAAACACGCACACACGCACACACACACACAGGCTGACCTCTGAGAGCCTCCTGCAGAGACTGGATCTCCTGGTCACATTGTTTCTGCAGCTCTGCCAGTTCCTCCTGTTTGCTCAGCTCGCAGATCGTCGCCACACCCTGCCAGTGCTCGACCTGAGCTCGACACTCCGCCAGCTGGGCCTGCAGGCTCGCCTCTGAAAACCACACACACACACACACAGGTTGAAGCAATCTGGCTCGATTAGATTGCTTCGGGGGACGTTCGCACATTTAGATCAGCCCGGATCCAAACAAGGGGTGGGCCGTGTGACCACGTTCGGGGGACATGGCAGACATTTCGGGGTATTCCTGCGGTAAAATAAGCCAGCCGTGCCACCTGCTTTCTGCCTTTGCCGTCGTCCTGCCGTGCTGACATAGCGCAGGGGGTTGCTGTGCTGACTCTGACCTTTTGTGAGCGAACTGAAGTCACGCCTCCTTTAGGTTCCGACTCCTGTCAGCCAGTTGCACGGTCTTCCTTTTTTTCCCCCCCTCTTGATCGCATCAGCACTGAGACAGTGGAGCGATGTGACAAGAAGGAATCTGCGCAGGACAGACTCTAAGATAAGACGGCGCCTCACGTGAGCTCATCAACCAGGGAGCAGGGCTGCCCTGGTTGACTGTGCATGCTTGTGTGTTGTGTTGCACTCTTTATGCTTCCAGCTAGAGATGCACCCGCCCGTCGTAGTACAGATACACGATGATGAAATGCATGGATGCATGAATGCATTTCTGATAGATTCTTCGCACGGCTCAGTTGTGTGAAGCTGTTCAGGGAATTCTTCAATCCTTCAATTAAAACTGTCATGTTATAACACTGCAACGAATGTGGATTAAAAAAAAAAGACCAGATGTATGTTTTTACATTAAAACCCAGACTGTAGAAACCCGGGCAGTCTTTTGAAACAAAACACAAAGGCAGACGTCTAAAGCTCAATTGTGACTAAATACATCTAAAAATAAATGTGACTTCTGAAGCCTATGATCACAACGAAACCGTTCAGTCATTCAGTGAAAGTTAATACCAAGTTTCTGTGCAAGTTTTGGTACACATCTGTCAGGTCCACGGACCTCTGACAACTTCACAGAGCCCCACTTTGTTGCCCCAGTTGCGGAGCTGCAGGGTCTGTATGCGCCTGTGAATAACTGTGCCTGCAGCAGCGTGTGAAAATATTAACGGAGTCGTGTCACAGTGGCCAAACCACTGAATTAATGAAGCAGAAGTGAAACTGTCGGGGTTGAACCCTCTCCTCCGCTTTTCTCCTCCGCTGACCAGCGGCTACGGCGTTAGCTCGCAGTTAGCCGCGTCCGTTCATTTCAATGGTCAGCGGTGCTAACAGGCCGACTAACGGTCAGTATCAACAGGTTCCACCCGCAGCGGCAGAGGCAGCGAAAACAGGTTCATATTTGGGAGAAACGCCTTCAAACGGGACGGTGTCGGCCCGCAAGCTGACCAATTAGCTCCCGGGCCGGATTAAAGTTTAACACGTTCACCTTTTTCGGGATCATTTTATTACCTGCGTCTTCGGTCCCGGAGCTCGTCATGTCCGGCAGAGCTCAGTCTGTCCAGACCCAGCGTCTATGACAGGTCCCGGGGGTCCGTCCCAGGCATTTTATCCCTCAAAATGAATAGAAATGGAGAGAAAAGACCCAGCCGCGGCTGAGGTGTGGAAATGATCCGCTCAGTGTCAACTTCAGGAAACTACTTTCCCCGGTCTGAGCCTGCGGAAATCACGTCAACCAGCTTCCTGTTCGGGAATACCTCTCCCACTGACCAGGACCTGTGGCCTGTGCTGATTTTAACTTACTTTAAGGTCTTGAAAAAAGCAACAAAAGTGACCCCCCCCCCCCCCCCCCCCAGTTGCTCTTCTGTCTCTGCCACACCCTGGTCCTTCACTTTCCAGCCCTGTTGCCGTTTAGTGATCCCTGGAGGTCACTTGGACCCCCTCAGGGCCACCTTACATCCACTATCATGTCACATTTTAAATGTCGATATCTGACCTATTCATTGTTTTTTAATGATATTATATACCGTCAGTAAATCATTAACAAGTCTAAATAATGATACCCCCTGCTGGAGAAGTGGCATCATTGTGGAGATGAGGCGTTAACTTGAATTTTTGTACACAACACTGGCATTATTACTGTGTGAAAGCTGTCTGAACTGATCAATAGAACAATATAGAATGTCCAAAAAATTGATTTTTTTGGCAGTTGTTGATAAATTCACGCCTCTACCCCTTTTTGAGTAAAAATTACATGTTCATGCTCAGGGGCGATTCTCGGATCAGGATCTAGGATTTACATTTTAAAAAATGGTAAACTCTCAAATTTTAGGGGTGCTGGGATTCCTGTACCCCCCCCCCAAAATGGCTGAAAAACGCCTATGTTTATGCTCCTGAGCTGAATCATTCATTCGTTCAAAGTTCCCAACCCTGTCTATTTGTGGTTGACTACAATGCTTTTTATAATAAATGGCATGTACTAATAAGTGGGGGAATATACAACCAATGGCATCTCATTGTCTGTATCTATTACCTTAGTAGTTTTGTACCCAATGGTGTTGCAGTGGTTCACAATCAAACTAATATGATGTTGCAGAGTACATATGGGGCGAAGGCAAGGAATGAAACATGGACAGGTCTCCAGTCCACCACAGGACACACACTCACACACACACCATTTATTCTCACACCTGGAGGTGATTACGAGTCTCCAATTGACCTAAACGTGTATGTGTTTTGACTGTTGGAGGAAACCAAGGTGCCCAGAGTCATCCCACATATGAGCAGGGAGCACACACAAACAGCTCACAAAAAGGCCCTCTGTCCAAGCAAATGACATCTCATTTCTCCAAATTATTTTGAATTACACTCGTTAATTCCCTCCACATCCACTTTATTCTTGGCAGTTGAAAATCTTGCAGTTGACAAGTTCATCCAGTCATGGATTCTTTATCTTGTTATGCAAAGTCGGCAGTTTTAACGGCCCTTGTAGTTTCTTTTTTTTTCCGAAGAATGTGTCTGTGATGATCTGCCATGCTTTCATTTGCTTTCCACCACATGACTTGTGAAATTCCTGCATCCAACAACTGTTCCCACAGCGTAGCTGTTAAGTACAAGGGTGTAAAATGAGCTCCGTCGACGTTTTATCAGATCTGAGCTCTACTACTGCGCTGGAATTCTCCCTCTGCTGTAGGCAGGTCACTTTTCATACTGCAGCCAGATACGACGTAAAACGCTTGGATGTTTTTAGCACATGTAAATGACAATCATGTTAACTTCACAATGCCAGAAATTGGAAAGCAGTTACAGGGTGAAATAATTCACTGCTGTGAAGACTTAGGAATCCGCAAGAAACTGCAACACAAACTTTCCAGCTCGAGTCATCTTTGTGACTGCAGTGAAATAATATCTCGATGCTGTGGTCCAACCTCTTGAATCTATTTATAGTATGGACACAACTTGAATTTCTAGCTCTTGTAGTCTTGCATTCCTGTCTTCGATTTTTGTCCAGGAATCTGATACGCAGGAATGCGTGCATCCTGCATCAGCCAATTCCATTACCAGACACAGTGGGCAAGACAAAAACAAACAGTGCTCGCAACACAGGGGTGAGCAAGGAAAGTCAAACCTCTTCCATCTTCTGCTTTGTATTGTTCTTTAATTATTCAAGTAGGTTGTAATTAAAAACATGGTCACAATGTGAAACAGGAGAATAGAAAAAGCTGAATTGGTTATAAAATGTTCAATTGCTGTCTGACAATCTACATTTTCCACAGCAGGAGTTGCGTGAACAAACTCTAGTTATTGTTTACACACAGACATTCATGATGTGGTAACAAAACTGCATTATCATGGTCGTGGACAGGTTAAGTATTGTATAAAATGCTGGTGAAAGTCGTCAAAAAAAACACCAAGTCCTGCAAAGTGACTCATGTAAAACAGTGCTTATAAGCCATTTAACCAAAATAGGTTCATAGATACAGTAATATAAATAGTTTGCACATTTTTAAATATCTTTAAGTGGCTTATGCCTGAACTCCTTTGATTGGAGCAGAGGCACGGTATAAACGTGTTGAATGTTCACAAACAAGTAAGTGATCAGTAACAACAAAAGCTCCATCGCCTCCCAACATCTAACAGGTAAACAGGCTTTACAGTATCTGAAGTACTGGGATGTGGCTGGGTTTCTACTAGAGAGCTATGTGCATACAAGTTCACATCCACACACTCAGGCAAGATGCAGAGCAACATGGCGGCTGCTCCGAAACCTTGGCATTGATGTCACACTGGTCCGGGTCGGTGCGGGGTGCGCTGGACGTCACAGACTCTTTACAGGCCCATGTCGTGGTCGCTGACGCTCTGGCGGAGGTAGTCCTCGTAGAGCTTTTTCTAAACGGTTCAAGAACGAGAACGTTAAGCACACGTCGTCGGCGCCATCTCTGCCATCACGCGTTCAGACAGGCAGACACACACGATACCTTCTTGGTCTTGACCACCTCCTGGACGTACTCCAGCTTCTCCTGCAGTTGCCTTTTCTGTTTGCCTGTCAGAGTCGATTGAGTCCTGCAAACAGTTCAAAGGGGGAGAAGTTGATGAGGAGGAAAAAAGAAAAAAGAAAAAAAAAGGAGCAGACGATCACATGCAGCTGCTTAACACTTCTTTACTCCGCAAGAGGAAGTGAGAGCGCCACAGAAGTAAGGCATGAGAAATAAGAACAAGTACAAATAATACAAAGACACTGCACAGAGGTTAACGTTACTGAGCTGCAGCGACTGCTCGTTATCAGTGAAGCCATTTATCGAATTGCTGAGATAATCTTGTAAGTCTTATAAAATAAAAGCGGCCATCTACAGCGGCAGAAACCTGCGGAGAACTTATTGTCGTACTTGAAGGCGAAGCGGGCCACGAGGAGCAGCAGGAAGGAGAGGAGGACGAGTCCGCCGCAGCTGTAAAGCTGCTGCTCCACGGACAGCGAGTCAAACACTTTCACCACAGGGGTCTGAGGATGGTGAGAACACGTGAATGAGACCCGGCTGCTTCAACTCTGCCGCAATGACACACAGCGAACAAGTGTGTGTGTGTGTGTGTGTGTGTGTGTGTGTGTGTGTGTGAACTCTCACCAGGTAGAGAGACAGAGCCTCGGTGCCCTGGGGGCCCAGAGCCATCTCCAGCAGCTCCTGGGACAGAGCGCCCAGCACCAGTAGGGCCATCAGGGCCATGGGGATGAAGAAGCCCAGCAGAGTGAGGAAGCAGCTCTTACAGCGCGCCCGCCGGTTCCCCGCGCTCGTCTGCCTGTGAGGACACAGTCAGGGTTGTTCTCCGAGGGAGGACGCTCAGGACTAACCTAATCTAGCCTCTGCTCATATTCAACGACAACCAAATTAAATACTAAAGAGCTTCTGTGTGTGTGTGTGTGTGTGTGTGTGTGTGTGTGTGTGTGTGTGTGTGTGTGTGTGTGTGTGTGTGCGTGCGTAGGAGGTTCCAACTTTGTGAAACCGACGCCTGAGATGAGGTTATCTCTGCCATGACTTCATGTCTGGCTCCTTCATGTTGAGCAGCCCGTTCACCGGTCATTGATGAGCGTGTCGGTGATGGCCTCGCTGATGAGCTCGCAGTCCTTCTCCAGCGAGTTGAGCGTATTCTGGACCGTCTGGTTGATGGTTTTCTCGACGGTGCGACACACCTCCTCGATCTGGTTCACGCAGCGGCTCGGCTGACCAGACAAAAACAGCGATGTCAGGAGCAGGTCGAGGGGGCAGATGTGAGGGCCTGCACAATGTTTAATGTGTGTGTGTGTGTGTGTGTGTCTCACCTTATTCGGATTAGGAATGTAGATGGTGGGCATGTCGAAACCACACTTGTTGAGTCCCGGCCGTTTGCAGAGCTCCTGGACGATCTGCATCATTACTCTCTGAGAGAGACAGGCAAAGACAAGCAAAGAGAGACTTTTAGACTTCTTGCCTTGGTGCATGATCCAGAACCTCATGATTCTCTTACAAGAGGCCATTACAATGGTGGCGTGGGTCCTCTGTATTTGGACCAACTCTTTGAAGCTCCTGTGACTTCGTATAGTTAAAAATTAAATACAGGCCTGGCCTCCGGCCGCACCTGTCTGTCCGACTCTCCTCCGGCCTCGTCGGCCTTGCTCAGGTAGAAACGCAGTCGATCCCCGTGTTTCTCGTTCAGGCTCTCCACTATGTTGAGGGTGCGCTTGCACAGAGCCTGGCCCATGGGGTCAAAGAAGACCAGGATCAGGTCACAGAGATCACCTGGGAGAGGCAGAGAGAGGGAACATTATCTTCCAGGATAGACCAACTCCTGTTAGAAAAACAGCCTTTTTTTCAAAACGTGAACCGATGTCGATGTGCGTCTACATTCACTTTTGAAACTGAAATTAGTGCCAAGTCACAGTTTGAACACATTGCGCTGATATGATTCTCGGGAAAAATGAAGTGATTCGCGAGACTGGGATGTGAGCCGGCAACTTTCTTTTCCGAGTCAGTTCCACTTGCCAACTTCCAGTTTCTCCTGAGCAGTTTCACTTCTGCCTTGAGGGCATCTGAGCCTCGACTGATCACGACAGAGCTGCTTCACACACACGCACACACACACAATGTCATTCCAAATGTAGTAATAACCCACCCAGCCACAGTATGACCTCATCCACATCAAAGGGGTACTTCATATCGCCATCCACCAGCCCGGGCGAGTCCACGAACGTCACCAGGCTGAACCGTTTCTGTCTGGAGGTGCAGATCTCTGTGCTCAGGTACTCTGAAACACCTGGAGAAAAAAAAACACACAGAGAAACGGATCACTTGGCATTTGAAATGCACCGACATGGAAAGCTGAATGCTTGCGAGGCTGGTGCAAGTGTTTTTCCCCGTCCGCACTGATTGATTTGTGATGCTGCTGCTTTTCGTCTCTGGCCCGCGGGCAAATCACACACATCCAGCTGCTCGAAGCAGCAGCGGAGCGGCAAAACTGGAATCACAGTCCCGGAGGTCCGGGAGATGACGTGCGTTGAAACCTTACCTTTGAATTCTTGCAGAGGCTTGAAGTGTGGATACAAATGTAGCGTGGCATTTCCCTGACAAGGACGGAGAGGGAAAAGTTTGCAAAGCAGGTATCGGGATCTACACAAAACATCCAATAGAACCAATTTGGCTTAAGTTGATGCAATAAGTCCTCATCACGAGGAAGGGCTGAAGGGGAACGCCGGCAGTTGACGGTAATTGGCGGTCACCGTCTCCTTTGCTTCTGTACAAATGTGGGGGGGTTTTTTGCACTCACTGTGAGGGACTCTCTCTTGCGCCCACTCGTTACAAAGCTGAAGCCTTGGGTCTCGATGGCCACTCCAGTGCGCTGGATGTGCTCCTCCACATACCTGACGGCGAGAGCGAGGGACGAGTCACATCAGTACCCGGTCCGATCTGAATGAAAACCCTAGACTAGGTGTGGAGCGTCTCCACGCCTGCAACTCCTTGTGTGGAAAAAAATATATATATACATATATAATCACACTGACCAGTTGATGAAGGAGCTCTTCCCAGCAGAATGGTTTCCCATCAGCAGCACGGTGATCTTCTTCCTAGGTGCCAGCAGCTTCACACCGACAGACTCTGCTACCGAGATCAGCCCTGAAAATAGGAGCACAGCCCAAAGCGTCGCTGAATGCAACTTGGCCAACGAGACAAAAACAGTTCACTGTAGATGTTTGTTTGTTGGTTTTGGGGAGTATTAATAATCCCTGTTCCTCGGACCTAACTTAGAAACTTCGGAACATCAGTTTCCTCGGACGCTATTGTACAAGCGCTTTTGAAATCGCATTTTCAAGGCAAAATACGACTCCATTTAAGCACAGATCTGGCACCCTTTCATGATTAACTGGCAATAGGCTTTATGCTGCCTGCCACTGGCATGACCAACCACAAGACTAAAAACAGAAGTGCATATGCTAAGATTTCACAACAAACTTCAAATTGCAGCTGGGTGCCCGAGGTATTTAGTTGAGTTATGAGGGATATGCAAACTATTTTGGTGACTTGTCATATTCTGCCACTGTCGAGATGCACCTGTTGTTTAGCTGCATTTCTATAGCTGCAATGTATATGAATGAATGAATGAATGAATGAGGTTTAAGGACCTGCTCTACATCTCTGATCAGGAACAGGCTGTCCTAAAACAAAACCAAAGTAAACGGTGTTGTTTCATTCTAGCTACACTTTAAGTATCATTTCGGTGACGTGTACCTTGAGAATCGAGTGCAGCTAAATCAAAACTTCGTACGCAACAATGCAACAGCCGTGCAAGCCCGCAGCTGACGTGTAATTAGTGAGTATCTCGGTGTAGATCGCTCTAGTTTTGCACGGTTAACTCAACTAGCTAGCGCCAAATCACCAAATCCGTGCCAGTCACCCGGCTAACGGTTAGCATCCAGCATCCCTCCATGCCCTCACTGCCCTTCGGCTCCATGCGAGATAACTTTACAGGCAACTCTACGGTCAGGAGGGTGGAAGTTGGACGGGATCCCAGGGCGGGATTAGCTCCAGTGAGCTCCAGCCGACTCACCGCTGTCAGGATCGGTGTAGAGTTGGTGACAGTCGCGCAGGATGCGCTCATCGCAGGACACTCCGCCGCTTACAGCGTCCGCGTTGGCTGCACTTCGGCTCTTAATTTTCCCAGACATTGTTCGGCTAAACGGCGACCTAACGAAGCGTCAGCGGAGGCTTGTTCCCACAGCGAAAGTTCCACGACGGTAAAGCGGTGAAGAAAGCCCGGCTGGCCTCGGTTGGGTGGTCCCGGCTTGCTCACTCAGACACCGGGTTTGAAAAGTGCCTCGGCCACGTCGTCAGACGCCGCGGCTTTAGTCGCAAAGGCTTGTGGGAAAAGTAGTTCTCGCCTTGAGTTTATGTAACGCAATCAATACATGTAAATGACCGTGACGATGCAGGCAGACAACCAAATATTATTTGTTTGCAGAGTTGTGACCAGGGAAAGATGAAGGAAAATGAAGATTTCTGATATTTTTCTTCTCAATACATTTGTGTTTAAGGCGCTTTTAATAAAGATACCAATACATTTGCATTCCTCTCTTCTCCTCATTAGTCAAAAATAGGCGTTCAGTAATTGTTCAGTTTGATCCCCAGGCCAGCACGCAACATATAAGAGACTGGATCAGTGGATGAAGAAATCAAATCTCAAAAACTTTTTCTAGTTTTAGATTTGAATTACGAGCCAAAACATTGATCACCTGGGGAAAATATGGTTTCATTATCCAAATAATAAAGTGACCGAGGGGTTTAGCAATATCTAATGAGAATTAAACCCATAAATAAATTAATAACTGGGAATGACTCTAGCCGACCCCTGCAACATTGTTAGGGTACAAAGCAGGTAACATCATGGATGAATGGATGGATAATTGCAGTTTGAGTGAAACACCCTATCATAAAGTCAGAGATGGAAAGAACTGATAAGAATGTACCTCAGCTTGGGAAAAAAAGCTTTTAATGACTGCAATGGACTCTAATTGTCAAGTGGCTATATCTATCTGGTTTAAGGGCACTGATATCGATATTGCACTCAGTCTAGTCAATGACTGCAGAACCCATTACACAAAAGGACCTATATACATAAGTGTCGTCCTGCATCAAGTTGGTCCACGACACCACACAATTCAATAGTAGGCAAGTGTAACATGGAGAAGTTTGCATGCCATTTATCTTGTAAGACACAATGAGTGACAGACACGTTGAAGATATTTATTTAGGGAAAAGCAAGGCATACAGAATATTCAGATGCTATGAAATCAGTTAGTTTAGTTATTAACTCATCAGCAAATGGAGCTCATGCACAGTTAGCAACACATTATATCGGTGTAAAACATCAAGTAGTATCATGGCATATATGAACCACATAATGTACAATACTGCATTCCTTGCTTGTTTCACAGTGTGCCCATGGTGTGATGGCCCCTTCTGTTACCCCCTCAGCTTCAGCCAGTCTGAGCCCATATTCAGTGGACCGCTGGGCTGTGTGGGAAGCTTTAGCACCTTTCCACCACCCATTCACGTGTTAAGATCAAAGTGCATCTGCACTTTTTTGATTCGATTATCCCTGCATCTCCCTTATCACACTTCAATTAATGAAGGACCTTTTGTGTATTATAGTGCATTGTGTCAGCACTTGTATGATGATACTGGGCTAATGTGATCTTTGTTAAAAAGTGAATAAATTAGCATAATTTGGGAGCAACAGAAATAATGCGGTTTGCCACTCAGCAGCATCTTACGTGTTACAGGCTCCTTCCAAGCAGTGAGTAAAAATCTGCAGCCAAGCTCACAACCTGTGAGTAACATTAGTCTAACACACCATGGTCTTTATTGTATAATGGACATCCTATGCATGTGAGTAACTGCATTCATTTCAGGGCATTCATTCTTATAACCAAGATTACAAGGCTTGAATGGCAATCTTTGAATAGTGGTTCAATTTTTTAAAATGCTCAGGCGTAGACCAGACACCACAGAGCAATTAGACTCTTCACGTTTCCTTCATTGTAAAGAATGGAGTCCTTCTTGCTTGGTTACCAGTGGGCTTTTCTCTCTTTAGCAACCAGCTCCAGGAATTGGGAATGACTTGCATATAGTGGGAAAGACGAATCAATATCAACCCATTGGACTTGTCCTGCGTCATCGCCAGCTTGCAATGGCAGCTCGCTCACACTGTTGCCTGTGGTAACAGCAAAGATATGTCATCACCTAATAATGCATTGTACTGGTGCCAAACAGACAATGGCTTCAGAACTGGAACAAAGGAAACAAAAGATGAAAAAAAACACATGAATTGTAATTATAAACACATGAGAAGTCTTGCGTAGTTGAACCATGCTGGGTCAGATTGTTATTAGCAGGGAAAGACTGGCTGCAACTTTTCTCTGTCTCAGTGAGGGGGGAAAAGGGCATGGACTTGCTTGGATTTCTTTAAAACTCTTCTTCTCACCTACAAATCCCTTAATAAACTCGCCCTTTTGTACCTCTGGGATCTCAACCCCACCCGCTGCCTCAGGTCCTCAGACGCAAACACTCTCAAGACCATGAGGACTAAACCCCACGCCTGCGGGGGCAGGACACTCGCTGCAGCTGCCAAACCCTCTTCCAACCATATCAGACAACTAACCTGCACACCAGCCTTCAAGCTAGGCCTTAAAACCAATCTCTACAAAAAATCGTATTATTATTAATAATAAATGCATCTACTGTGGCATAAAAATGGCAGACTCCCAATACAAACAAAGGTAACTACTGCTGGATATGTTTTGCAACCAAAGTAACTTGTTGTCGTTTCCCACGGCAACAGAGACAGTGAAACAGGAACACAGATGGTGGATACTCAGATATAACACAGTCTACATGCAGTAACTCATACCTTGTTCATCATGGAAGTTTACAGCCACTGTCTCCATCCAAGCATTGTCAGTGTTTCTGGGATCGTCCACATAGCCTTTGTAGACCTGAGGGGCCAAAGAAATTAGCTCATCCACTGGAAGCTCTTAATGACAGACAGGTGGCAGCAAGTAAGTGCGCTGACCTCGAACCCTTTTGATTTAAAGAGTTGAGTGATGCGTTCACGGACTTTTGCCCTTTCTGCTGGCGTGGCAGCCAACGAGTTCAATGCCTCCTCTGAGAATTCCCGCTGCAGCGTGAGAGAGACCTGCTCCCCTGGATCTACCATACCCTGCAAAAGAATCGCATAGAAACAATCTCACATACCATAAAGAACTCATACCCTGAGCCCAACAGCAATGTTGAAAAGATATCTTAGAGGCTTAAAGTAGCTGCGGAAAATAAAAAGACCTCATAGATAAAGCAATAAGAACATCACTTTAAGTAAATGCCACTGACCCCGGGAATGGCCCACTCTCCACAGTCTTTCCTCTTGATGGACACAAACTGCAAGATTGGCAGTTTGGAGGTAGAGTTATGGGTCTTTGCTCCTTTATCGTTTACTTTCCATCTGCAGTACAGTGATTTACAGCCAGTCGAAAGTTAATTACTTGGAGACCGTGAATTGAAGCATGTATAAATCCAGTGAGTAATGAACTGAGGCGAACAGTCTGAACAGCATTGGTGCATTATGTTACCTGGTGACAATAGGATCTGCTGCATGATTGGGTCCCCATCGTCCCAGTAAACCTCTACCCGTCAACCCTGTGCGTCCATGGGGATTTCTGAATGGATTTTGTGAAAACATATTCATCAATTACTTAAAATTCAAAGTTATTATGGGAAATACTCCAACGGACCCAAAACTCTTTAGTAAACAACATTCAGGGCATCGCCAAACTACTGGTTCAAGGGCTCACTCATTTGTGTTTATGCATTAGCACTGAAGTGTAACACAGTAATGTCTTTGGCATTAACTTTTAATGTAGGTAGATGATATTAGCACCCATTTAGGCATACGTATTAATGTTATTTGCACTCAGGACATGAGGAGTCTTTTTGCCCAGACAAGTGGAAACTAAAACCAACATGACTGCAGCCATAACAGTCTTACAAAAAGAAACTGAAAGAATGAGACACTGAGAAAAGTATATTAAAAAAAAAAATCAGCCATGAATGTTGTTTAAAGCCTCAGGGGGGTGTAAATGGAGGTTTGAGTACTCTAAGAAGAAATCAAATAGACACTTTAAGTGAGAGACTAATACTATAGACACATCATGCTGGAGAAACCAGTTTTCGAGCAATTCCCACCAAGACTAGCAACATTATCTAAACAGTGGAGCTTTTGCAGGAAAGACTTCTCCTGATGCTTGACACTTACAGTGGCTTTCCCTTTTCCACCCTGTACTTGCCCTCGAAGCTCGTCCTGTCCACGGGACCATCCACGGTGTTGAACTGTGGTGAGAAAGAGCTGGAAAACAAGCAACATCCATCAAAACCTACATGAAAAATCTGATCCTTGAAAAGAGGAAGCATGTATGACAGTCTGGATGTCTGGATGTCTCTTAGCTTACTGAGTCACAATTCAGAGAAACTGAAGAACTTGACTCGTGTCTCTCACCCAACTTCGGGATCTGCCCATGCTGGCTTATTTAACACTGATGGGGCGGTGTAGCTGACTGGACTGTACTGAGGCCAGTTCTGATTCCAGTCGACCTTGTCATCGGGCACTGGGAAGCGCTTAATTTTGGACCCTGGATACTGGGGGCATCTGGACTTGACGTGAGGCGCCGCTGAGGCTGGCATTGTTCTAAAAGTGCTCACGTAGAGGTTACAGAAGCCGGTACTGATGGGTCGAAGTTTTTGACTGAAAGGATAGGATGTGGAGCAGGAGATGGCAGACCTGCAGGGGTAGACATATGAGACAATAGAATACAGTAAATCAGCCTCATTCTGTATTCCCAGGCGTAGTGTGATCCTAGCATCAGCCCACACATGCGTCCTTCTCCCCTCCTGGATTTTCTTTCACAGTTATGGAGAACCTTCCCCCTCCACTGTTGACAGTACCACTGTTGATCTATCCACATATATACATAGGAGCAAAGCAGGCACTTAATGGATCATGACAGGCTGAAATGACAGTTTGACGGTATACTATAATACACATCTGCTGAAGACCTTTGAAATAATTCACACAACTTCTGTGATTTGGTAGCCGATTAATATGATTCACTTTACAGGAGAGTGCGTTTAAAACGAAACTGTTCTGTTCTGTCAGCAGACATTGCCGGAAGCTTTTACCTTTACTTCTCTAATTTCGGGAAACATTTATGAGCCAAAATCTCCCTGAAAACATTTATGCTAAATTAGCTATAGAGCTGACTTTTTAAAACCCTTCATTTATTTTTTTTTTACCTTGCTCCGGGGGAGAAGCACAAGGCACAGGGCAATCCGAAGAGGGTGAGCGCTAGACGAATCCGGCCGATCCAGTATGGTCTCAGTGGGGACGAAATCATAACCCTCGGACTGAAACACAGCAGCACATCAAACGCAACCCGCAGCGCGGAATATCCGGGATGAACGCCGCCCGGCGTGCTGACGTCACGGAACGAACGTAACTACAGCAGTGGCTCGCGTTTCCATGGTGATAATGTTTCAATATGTTGGTGGTCTCTCAAAGGGGAAAACGATGGCTCTGTTCGTAGTAAAAATCATGTAAAGGCGTATATTTTGTTCAAATCTTATCAAATTATGCTCGATTCCTTGTGCCTATCTCGTGTTATCAATCGCACCGTAGGGTAAAAACCCTCTTCGGTTGTGTCTATTGTGCTTTAACATAAAGTTAATGGGCGCAGCAAAGGGTGCACATGCGTGCACCCGGGTCGCAGGACATGAAAAGGAATGGATGAAACAACGATTTGATGGTAAAGTCCGTGTTTCTTGTCACAACAGGCAGCAGCAGGCAAGCACGGCACGCCTACTCACGGCTGCTGCCTGTTTATTTTGCTGATCGCGCTCGTTTCGCTGTAACAATGCAGCTGAGTAGGCGGTGCCTCGGGGACAACTGATGCGACTCCGCCCCGACGAATCGCCCCAGCGCTACATATCAAACGCACCTGTATTACCGTGGTGACCAAATCCGATCTAGCGCACGAAATCCGTTTACTCCCCCGTAGGAGAGACACCGAGGGCCCGGGACGAGTCTGCCTCGCTCTGCCGGTCGAGCTGTCCCGTTGGGAAAAAAAAGCAAGAAGACGTCGGGAATACGGTACATAACCGTGCTGGGAGCGGCGGCGAACACCCCCCCTACTTCGCTGACACACAAGCAGAGCAGGAGCACAGCTTCGGAGAGGAAGAATGGCGGATGAGAGCAGCGCTGCGGCCGTCGGGGCCGACGGCTCCAGCGGCGCTGATGCCGCCGTGGCTCCGGGCACCGGGGCCGGAGACGTAGCGCCCGCCGTGGGGCCCAAGCCCGACTGCGAGTCGGTGAAGGGCCAGATGTTCGACGTGGGGCCTCGCTACACGAACCTGTCTTACATCGGAGAGGGGGCTTACGGGATGGTGTGGTGAGTATTGCGCCCCCCCTCCTTCCCTCCTTTCCCCTCGTTTGACCAGAGCTGCTCGCTAGCACTGTTAGCCGCGTAACCGCAGCTGTTATTGTCAACAAACGGTGTGCAGACGTTGTCAGTGCACTCATGAGGCGTACGTTTAGCAGCAGCTGTAGAGATTTTAAAACGCCTCGGTGTTGCGGTTAGCAGCTTTTAGCTGGCTGGCTGGCTGGCTGGCTAGCTACAGGCGTGGCTTTAAGCTTTACAGGAAACAAGAGAGGGAGTGTGATTGCGTAGGATGTAGTTGCTCTCCGATCAGGAAATCTACTCCTTGCAGGCTGCGTTTCGCCGCTAATGTGAAGATGTTATCGCCCTCTTCACTCTCCCAATCGCCCCCATCATTTCGTGCACTGAAACACTCCGCCTGCAGCAGAGCTCGGCTCTTCTCGGCTGCTGCAGAGGATGCAGCAGAGTGAGGCCTCTCCTCGTGTGTGGACGTGTTGAGCAGCCCCTGTTGCACTTGACACCGATGCCTAGTCATTGCTACCGAGGCCCCGAACCGAGACCTCGATGGGATGTGACAGTAAAGCACAGCAGCGTGAGAGCAACCACCCCACCCCACCCCACCCCATCCCTCCCCTCCTACAACACACACACACACACACACACACACACACACACACACACACACACACACACACACACACACACACACACACACACACACACACACACACACACACACACACACACACACACACCACATTGCATTGCATTGCAGAAGCCTGTCATGTCTGTAAGGCGCAGGGCTGTGTGTGTCACCACGACCATGTCAATCTGTAAGCACTAGTGTTTGTAAACATGGTAAACACTCACTAAATGAGGATGGGACTTGGGACCCAATCATCACCCAGGTGTCTCTTTGTTCCAGCCACTGACAAAGCTCCACAGGCCCGCGGGCATGTCCATTTTATGCAAGTGTGTTGTGCAATCACTGAAATACACTTTTACTATGAGGAAATGTGTGATGTAACTCCTTTTCTTTCCAGCTGAGAGCGATCACTCAAGCCAGAGCTCTTTTCTTCTGTTTCCAAAGTTAATCAGCAATGGGTTTTATGATATCCATCCATCCATCCATTATCTTACCCACTTATCTCCAGTGCCTATAGTGCAAAAACAGGGTTACACCCTTGACAGGTTGCTAGTCCATCATAGGACATACACACACACACCAGCCACTCTCACTCTCACGGTCACACCCAGGGTTCATTTGGAGTATTTAATCAACATGAACATGCTTGTTTTTGGACTGTGGGAGGAAACCAAACTAGGCATGGGGTCAACGTGCAAACTCCACACAGAAATGCCCTCGATTCAAGTAAGATTCCAACAGGAGACCTTGTTGCTGTGAAGCAACAGCACTCACTGCTGGTCTACCGTGTGCCTGGATGCTATGTCATTCTTGATGGTAATTGGCAGCCATGAATTATGTCGTTCAGACTGAGGGACACTTTCTTTGTGACATTTGCATGTTTCCCCTGTGTGTGTGTGTGTGTGTGTGTGTATGATTGTGGTTTTGCTCTGGTTTCCTCCCACAGCCCAAAAACGCAGATAGATGGATGGAAACCTTATCAATCCATCGGAAGTGTTCCAGCGTACAACACCGTAATTTGGACAAAGAAGCTCTTATCTATCAGAGGCGGCAAAAGAGTAAATGGTGCGAAGTGTAAACATACATGTTAAGGTCCGCTGGAGAACCATAATAGGACTGAGTGTCCTGTGATGGGCTGGAGAACTGGTCCAGGCTGTATTTCCTGCCTCCGCTCTGTGTGTGTGGGCACTATTGGGTATTGGGTACTACGTGGGTGAGATAATGGATGAATGGAAACGAAGGAGTCAATGAAACACACCATCTGCCCCCCCCCCTTCCCCTCACTCCACTCTTCAGCTACAACACACTGAGATCGAACCTGCACCTTCACAATTAGCGTACCACAGATTGCCTCAGTACGAAAGGTCCCATGTGCGCCTTCGCCGTCTGCAACGCCCTTTCCGGAGCCTGGCATTAGCCTCGTAACCGATAACGTCATTTTGTGTGTGTGTGTGTGTGTGTGTGTGTGTGAGAGTCGAGCAGTGTGTAACGTGAGACCCGCTCTCCTGTGCCCTCTCTCCTTCTGCGCCGCCCGCGCCCCCCCAGCTCTGCTCTGGACAACATGACGAGCCAGCGCGTGGCCATCAAGAAGATCAGCCCCTTCGAGCACCAGACGTATTGCCAGCGCACGCTGCGAGAAATCAAGATCCTGCTGCGCTTCCACCACGAGAACATCATCGGCATCAACGATATTCTCCGGGCGCGGCACCTTGACCACATGAGGGATGTGTATCCTTTTTGGCGCTCTCGGAGAGGAGGGCCTCGCGCGCTCCGCAGCGGTGCGGACCCGAGCCGTTGATCTTCGAGTCGAGTTTTCTCAAGAACCCTCTCAGGTTCTTAGAAAAACAAACACTTGAACAACCTTTTTTTTTTTTTTGGTATGAGCCAATACAAACATCTGGTCACACGTCCTTCGACAACCCACATTGGCTTTTGTGCAGGACTTTAAGCGAGTCTTATCTCGATTGTAGCCGTTTTGTGCCTGTGTGTGTGTGTGCGCACGCTTGTGCGTGTGTGTGTGTGTGTGTGGGGCTTGGACAATGCCGCTGTGTTCACGCCAGTGATAAAGTTGCACAGGCACTGTGTCCTTGTGCCGAGGTTAAACCAAACAAATCAACAAATAATGCAGCTCTGGGGGCACCATACTCTTGTCATGGAGCTTTAAAATGAGTTGGACACTTCATGAAAACATTGAAAGTCAGTAGGTAGGTAGGTAGAGTATAATGTACGTGTGCATATTCAGCTGTTACCCAGTGTGACATCTAGATACTGGCCAAACATGCCCAGCAGCAGAGAGTGGTCAGTGCCCCTCCCTCCCTCCCCCCCTCCCGTCCCCCCCGTCCGTTCGTCCTCCTTGACCGCTGCGTCCGTCCAGCTACATCGTGCAGACCCTGATGGAGACGGACCTGTACAAGCTGCTGAAGAGCCAGAAGCTGAGCAACGACCACGTCTGCTACTTCCTCTACCAGATCCTGCGAGGACTCAAGTACATCCACTCCGCCAACGTGCTGCACCGTGACCTCAAGCCCTCCAACCTGCTCATCAACACCACCTGCGACCTCAAGGTCAGCCCACACACACACACACACACACACACACCCTTATAAGGACTTTGCTTTCGTGATTGGTACAGGAAAGCACCATTATTATTATTATTATTATTATTATTATTATATCTTTCCAGCTGGTCTGTTCAGCAGCTTAGGCATATAGTAACGGGTCTGATTTGCTCTTCAAGAGGTGCTGTTCAGCGTGCCCCACCTGTCGCTGGAACGGTCGTCTCATTATTTATTCAGCCACTGTTTGTTGTTTCGGTGGATGCATTGAAAGAACTGGACCAGATGGGGATGGAAAGTAGCGAAAGAATGGACCGGGTAGAACAGCAACAATAACAGTAGCAGCCGCAATAATGGATCTGTTGCAAGCCATAGACCACATCGTGTGTGGCGTTTGGCTTGTTATTTTCAGTGCTGATGCGTTTTCCATCACAGGAGATCCGCGCGTCCTCCCACACAATGCACAGTATAGTATAGCAAAGCGTGCAGGTCCAGGTTCAAGACGATCCGATGACGTGCATCTTTATGTCAGCTGGAGAGCCCTAGGTGAGAGTGAATGGTGCGTGTGTAACGCTGCGGAACGGGCGAGGCAGAGCGGAGGGCAGCGCGACCGCTGAGCCGCTCCTGGAACAATCGCAGGCTTTGTCCGGAGCGACCGCGGTCACCGCCCGGGGCACGGCGGAGCCGACCGGCAGGACTCCAGGGGTTACAGCGGGGACCGCGGAGGAATCTGGGGATTGTCGGGCGCGTGTGGCGAACCGACCCGAGCCCCTGCCGGTGGAGCTCTTCCTGTGAGCGAGACGCCGCCCAGTCCCGTCTAAACGTGAGCGAGCCTTACGGTCGTTAATCTGGGGTCAGTCTGCTGCAGGACAGCTGCTCGCCGGGCGGCCTGCCCCGCAGCAGATACTCCGAGGGTCCGCCTCGGAGCTCCGCCACCGGGACCCGAACGCCGACGGCCCCGGGCAGGCGGCAGCACGTCGGAGCGCCGCGCTGTTGGTCCGACGCAGCATCTGCGGGCTGTGTCACGGCGGACGGGCGTGGCCCCGCGCCTCCGTTCCCCGCCGCCGCTTCCACCGCCCGCCACACGCTCGCTTTCCCCAAGGAAATGAGTCGGAACCTGTCGGGGCGTATGTGAGCGGCCACATTTTTCTGTTTCCAGGCAAAGGCTTGTCATCGAGGAGTGCTGAAACCAGAAAAGCCCTCAAGCAGCACAAATGAATAATTAAATGTCGGCGTTAATTCATTACTATATGTTATTATAAAAGAAAATATTTAGCAGTATGACAAAGGTCCAGGTTCCCGTTTTTCCTGTGAGATAAAGCTTGTGCTGGTGGATGGAGGATAGCTGGTCATGGCAGCCACTGGCTCCCTCATCGAGGAGTCATTGTAGTCGTCCTGCAGTGTCTGCACACGGACAAATGCACCTGCAGCCATCGTTTTATCAGCTTCACCCAGAACTTTCCACAGATCAGCTGAGGAGGCAGATCTGGCCCGTTGAACCGTCTGTGCAGAGCTTGCATGTTCTCCCAGAGTCTGTGTGGGTTTCCTCTCTGTGTTCTGGTTTCCTCCCACAATACGCAAATATGCATGTTAAAGGCCAACGGGAGACTCATTTCCCATACATGTGAGAGTGAATGGTATGTGTGTGTTGATGTGACCAGGGTCACACTCCCGCCAGTGCTTGAGATGAAAGCTTGACACTCTTGCAGAACCCATATGTGCAAAGCAATGAGATAATGGTTGTCAGATCGAGAGAATAGAGGAGAGAAAAGAACAGAGCAGAGCTCACTAATCTAACGGACAAACAGGATGGGTTTACTTTGAGCTGCCAAGGTGGCTCCTGATCCCAGGCCAGCTCTCAACGTCTCGTCAGTCCTTCAGACCGGAGGCTCAGTTTGACCGGGTCTCAGATAGGTCTCTGTGTCGCCCTCAGATCTGTGACTTCGGCCTGGCGCGGATAGCCGACCCCGAGCACGACCACACAGGCTTCTTGACCGAGTACGTGGCCACGCGTTGGTACAGGGCTCCAGAAATCATGCTCAACTCAAAGGTAGGTGCGACCCAAAGTGAGGCGGAGCCAGCGCCGGGCGGCTCGTCCTAACGTAACGCACCTCCTCTGTGTCTCAGGGCTACTCCAAGTCCATTGACATCTGGTCGGTGGGCTGCATCCTGGCCGAGATGCTGTCCAACAGGCCCATCTTCCCCGGGAAACACTACCTGGACCAGCTCAACCACATACTGGGTGAGAGGAGCCGCTCCCTGCTTCCCTGTTGGATGCTCAGAGTGGTCCGGTGTAGTTACCGATCTGTCTCTCCCACCCCCCTCTCTCTCTCTGTGCAGGCGTCCTGGGCTCCCCCTCTCAAGAGGACCTGAACTGCATCATCAACATGAAGGCCAGGAACTACCTGCAGGCCCTGCCCGACAAACCCAAGGTCCCCTGGGAGAAGCTCTACTGCAAGGCCGACTCTAAAGGTACGGCAGCCCGCATTTCCTCTCAAATAAGAGTAAACCGTATGTAGCCTCCTGAGGGGAAGAGTCTGACTGACTCGGCCGACTCTCTCCTTCTGCCCCGCGCAGCTCTGGACCTGCTGGGCCGCATGTTGACCTTTAACCCCATCAAGCGCATCAGCGTGGAGGAGGCCCTGGCCCACCCCTACCTGGAGCAGTACTACGACCCCACGGACGAGGTACGCCGCCCCGAGTTTTTTTTCCAAACTAGCTCGGACGCTCACGACCTCGGCAAGGCGACGGCAGCGGGCCGCCGGAGCCGCCCCGACGTCGGCGCTGCACAGGCGCTCGCTCGCTTTTCAAGCCGCCGGCCAGGCTTTAATTGTTGAGCCCCTCCGCTCTGTGCGGGGGGAATCCTCTTAGCTGTGTTTGGAATGCAATTAGCATTAAGTTTTGCGGGAGCGAGGCGAAAGAATGTGCCGGGCTTAATCGCGTGGGGCGGCGTGCTGTGCTCCGGCGGTGGAGGGGGGCGGACGCGGACGCACGCCTTCACAGCCGCCGATTAGGTTCTGGACGTGTACCACTCTGCCCCGGCTCTGGAACAAAGCTGCAGCTGCCTCCCATTAACTTAATGACACTGCGGACGCACGGTTCCGCCAACCTCTGGGACTCCAGTGTCTAATTGAAGGTCCGTGCAATGTGTTTTCTTTGTGTGTGTGTGTGTGTGTGTGTGTGTGTGCGTGCAGCCGGTGGCGGAGGAGCCCTTCACGTTCTCCATGGAGCTGGACGACCTGCCCAAGGAGACCCTGAAGGAGCTGATCTTCCAGGAAACGGCTCGTTTCCAGGACACCTACCAGGGCTCCTGAGACGGGGCAGGTGCGTGGGTAAAAGCCTCGGCTCGCGGCCGGTCATGCATCTCTCTCTCTCTCTGTTCGCACGAAGCCGAAGTGCCAAACCGGTCCGTTTGGTTAGCGTCGCAGCGTTGTGTTTCTCAACCAGACCCATCGGGATGCGTGCGTCCCTCGCGCGGCAGCCCCGCTCCCCCTAGTTTTAAGTTCAGACCTGCGACGAGCAGTCGGCCTAACCAGGAGCACGCCGAGGCTTCCTGCCAAAGATGGGGGAGAACCAGAACTGCAGTGAGAGCAAAGCCGACCACTGCAGAGTATCAGATCAAAACGTGTGGCTATGACCACACAGACTCAGGCTGATTCTTATCCTGGCATAGCCGGTAGCAGAGCCGCAACCACACCTCTTGATAGAAACTCTCCCCTGACAGAAAGTGTGCGAGCTGTCTTGATCTGCACAACATAAAGTCTGTTTCTCTTCTGTCTCCTCTTCCTCTCTCTCTCTCTCTCTCTCTCTCCCTCCCTCCTCCTCCTCCCCCACAGCCTGAAAAGTCCCGCTGAGGCTCGGAACAAGAAGACACCCCCGCCCCCCCACCCCCCAAATGACATGCTAAAAACAAAAGGAAAAAACGCATCTTCAAGCAACCGACAAAACGAGAAAATACGAACATTTAACCGCTTTATCGTTCCATTTCTACCGCAAGAGAGCTAAGTCTGACTTTTGATTTCCGTGGCTGGGTGGGGTGGTGGGGTCTGGCGTACTCATACTGTTTCAGTTCTGTCCGTGTTGGACTCTCCCCTCCCCTCCCCTCCTCTCACCTCACCTCCGTTTTTTCTTTCCCGTTCTTCCTCATCCTGTCCCATGCGCTCTAACTCCTCCCAGTCGGCTCCTCTTTTGTCCCCCCCTCCTTCCTCCTCTCCTTCCTCCTCTCCTCCACCTGCTGTTTGTCCGTGGCCAGCGCTCATGTAAACGCATACTACCGTATTAACCGACACCGTGACTCTCTCCCGTCTTGCTCCATGTGATTTTTTTTCCAACCCGGGAGGAAAAAAAAAAGAAAGAAAAAAAATATCGAGGGCTAAAAGAACGGGGGTGGGGGTGGGGGTGGGGGGGTGTATGCTAATCGTGTGTGTGAGTATGTATATACAAAAGTATAAAAGCTTCTTTTTTTTTTCCTTTTAAAATGTGCTCGTTGCAGTTTGCGTTTTTTTTTGTTTGTACACCGTTGTTCGAGTGTTTTCAGGTCAGTTCCGAGTCGTATTTGTATGTTTTCCGGGGGTTTATATTTGCTAGGCATATTTTCAACTTTTTTTTTTTTTGTTTCTTTTTTTGGACAAACATTTTTACTGGCATGTTGGCAGTTTTGTAGATTTCTTTGTCGTTTGCTCTGTTTTTTTTTTCTTCTTCTTCTTCTCGCCCCCGCCCCCCCTTTTTAAAGAAAAGAAAAAAACAACCTGTGTACGCGATGTTCACATGAATGCATGTATTCCTGAAATGAACCAAAGTGGCAGAGAGTTTGCGAGGAACGTGGCTGGGGAGCAAGTTACTAGGGAATATCTGTGGCGGATCATTGGACTGAACCTTCCGACACGCTCCTTGACCTTTGACCCGTAGCAAAGCGGGACGAAGCTGCACCCCCCCCCCCCCCCCCCCCCGTCTCTCTCTGAGAGCCAATCATGTTTCTAGATATCTAGGCATGTGGGACAGAGCGGATAGAGTTGGATGGCATGAAACTCTCATTTCTGTGAGTGTGCGCTCGTTCAGTCGTTGCAGCAGCTAAACCCGAGCCCCATTTTCCAGAATGTCCGCCACACGTTTTCCAACCCGAGACGATTAGAAAACGTCAAAACTTTCAGTTTTTTTTTTCTTTCTTCCTTTTCTCTTTCCGCTCGCGTCGCATCCAAGAATCCCGGCGAAATCTCCGTATCGTCCCGTAGTCGTCCCGCCCGTTTCTCCCTCACCCGGTGTCGGTATCAAGCCACGCCCGGTGCGTCAGAACGGACCAGACCGGCGGTCCGCCCGTCCCGGGACGTCACCCAAGCCCTCGGCCCGACGTCCGATCGGTGCTCTGGAACCCGGGGCCTGTGCAGCTTCCGACCCGCGACGTTGACGCCGATTCTCACTTCCTGTTCAAATGCCTTCGAATGACGATCGCGCGCTAGAAAACGGCCTGAGCTCCACATGCGTTCACTTTGACAGGAGACGTTTTTTTTTTGTCTGTTTGGTCTTTTTTATGAGAGAAGTTGAGTCACCGACGCGTCGCACGCTCCGATATCAATGCGGCACGACCGTCAACTTAAAAAACAAAAAAAAAAAAAAGAAAAGGAGAAAAAAAAAGCCTGAACTCAGTAAATGCCCGAGTGCTGCTGCGCAGTTGTCCCTGCCCCCTGCACAGCCAAGCGACCATCCGAGCCCCGTACTGTTACCCCCCAGCACCCGCCACCCTCCCACCGTGTGTGTGCTTCTCTGCCTGCCTGCCCCCGCCCCCCCCCCCCCTCCTCTAACATGCCGCTCTCCGCTGTGGTGATCTGTGGTCGCCTCACTGGGACTGTCGCCCTCTGCTGCCTCCCTCTGTCCACCCCCCCCCACCCCCCCCCTCGCCTGTCTCATTGTTCTGGATGTGACTGAAACTAACTGCTGCTTGTTGGTGCACCACCTGTGGGTCCAGCTCAGCTTGCACTAATATTGGCCTGTTGCACTGGGACCAGTAGAGGAGCCCACCCACCCTCCGCCTCCTCCTCCTCCTCTTCCTCTCTCTCCTCCCCTTCCCCCCTCTCGTCCCAGACTGGACCATCATGTGCTCTGGATCGTCTGATGCCAAAAGACCCCAGAACATTGATTTGTCTGAAGTTTTTTCTCAGAAGCCATAGCCAGCACTCTGGAACCGGTGTCAGGCTCTTGTTTTTTTTTTGTTCTTCTTCTTTTTCTTATTCTTTCGGTGCATGTGGTGATTCTCATCTTTTTTTTTTGTTCAACCTCCCGATCTCGAACCACGCTTTACTCAAAAGGGCTGCTCCCCCTCCCCGCTCCCCTTCCCCCCTCTCACCTGCGTCTGCTTCCCCAGAGTGGGACTGACTCTGCTGCCACTCTTCCTCCCACCTCCTCCTCCCCCTCCCCCTCCTCCTCTCTCTCCTCCTTTACAACATCATTGCCTGGATCATAGATCATGGACGGTCACACAAGCAGGAAACAGACTGCGATCATAACTCAATCAGCACGCCTGCACTTTTGTCTTTCCAGCCACGCTCTCGCCCCCCCCCCCCCTTCGAGGTCTTTGTTTCGGCTCCCCTTCCTGGCTTGTGCCCTCCTCGTTCAGCTTTAAGTTTCACCCGATGTGTGCGTATGTGTGTGCGTCTGCGGTAATTTATGTCTTTGTACAAGTGTTTGTGTATCTGCACCTCAGTAACATAAAGCCAAGGCTACTTTTGTCCTCGTGTGTGTTGGAAGTGTCTATTGTTTCCTCGCTGCTCGGGCCCTTTTTCCCTGCAGTTACCTGTGCTTTTTTTTTTTTTTTTGCATCCCTAAGATTTTCCCCCTTTGTTTTTTTTCGAGCACCAAACCAGTGGCACAGATATTTTGTATGTCCAGGCCCTGCTTGCTTTCTTCCTCTTCTTCTTTTTCATCTTCTTCTTCTTCTCCTTCTCTGACCTGCCACCAGACCAAACATCTCACTGGGTAACCATGGGAACAAACCAAGAGGACCACATTTTGCAATCCTCCCAATACACACACACACACATACACACACGCACACACACTCACGCACACACTCACGCACACACTTCCCCTCTCTCTCTCTCTCTCTGATTGTGAGGGGGCGCATTTGTGTGTTTGTGAAAAGTTGCACTTAAACACGCCACATACATTCACACAGTCTGAGGCCTGTCCGTCACGAGGCCTGTTTCCAGATATTGTTGTTTTTGAATGGCTGTTCTTATTGCTATTGTTGTTATATTGGTGAGTTGTTGTAATTTCTTTTTTTTTTTTTTTTTTTTTTACATAAAAGGGAGTTAATGTTGTCATTTTTTTAATTAATAGGACATTTTTATTTTATTTTTCTTTATTTCTCTTATGGGCGTGATGATTACTATTGGCAGTGTTCTCTTTCTGAAACGTTTCTTTTTTCTTTTTTTTTTTTCGTCTTCGGTTTTCCCCTCCAATATCTTAAGAGGAATTATTTTAAAAGAAGATCTAAGTAGATTGTCAAAGAGATATGAGTTATTGAGGGTTATAGTCTGTATATTCATGGGTATTATGACTTAAACGATTAACAAAGAAACAGAATTATATACATATAATTAAATAAAATTTCCTGATACTGTTGCAACCATTTGCGGGTTTTGTTTTTTTAGCCCCACGTCACCGTCGGCTTCATGTTCTGTCACTCTCTCAGAGGTTTGCCTTGGTAAACAGTGAGGTCAAGATTCACACGAGGAACACAAAATAACCTCAAAATGAGTTCAGTCTTCTAAAATGTTTTTTTCTCAGGTACCCTAGTTTCCTCCCACAGTCCAAAGCCTGCATGTGTAGACCATTCAGAGACTCGTCTCAAAAAGAAAAGCTTTTTGGCATCTAGGTAGAGGCGTAGGTGTCATGTCCAGGAGCATATCTCTCGGAACCTGTACCGTGGCACCCTCTCCCAGCTCGTACTGGTCTCCATCTTGAAAGCACTGTATCTCACTGTATCAAGGGAAAATACATTCCTGCAGAGCGAAAGTTGTGGCCGCTGTGGGGCAGGCCTCCCCGTCAGGCATCAGTCAGGGTTCACGCCGGCAGCCGCGCAGCAGGCATCACGGCCCGTTGCCATGGAAACAGCGGTCGGCGGGTCGTCATTGTTTGTTGCCGTGGAAACGCGGCTCCCCTTTTCCCGAGCAAGCCCGGAGAGCAGCGCTATCGAACTTTATGGCCGTCGAGTGTCTCTCTCTCTCTTTCCTGTTGCAGCTGGCAGTGGCCGTGATCTCAGAGCTGGCGCCGGGCTGAGATGTGCGTGAAACCTGCCGCCAGATGTAACCTTTTAAGATCCGAGAGCCACGGCAATGCACACAATAACCTCGCTCTACTCGCCGAGCAGCTTTCAGAATCTTGCTGCATAACATGTCTGAGCACAACCCCCCCCCTTCCTCCTCCTCCTCCTCCTCCTCCTCCTCTCCCGCTCCCTTCCCACTCAGCCGTCCCTGACATTCCCAGAACCTCCATCCACCACTGGAACGGCGGCAGCCTGCGCGCTGGAAAACAGACAAGTGGGTGCACG
Organism: Karalla daura; assembly: GCA_029224185.1. NCBI lineage: Eukaryota > Metazoa > Chordata > Actinopteri > Chaetodontiformes > Leiognathidae > Karalla > Karalla daura. Next base: position 13,963,674 of record CM055203.1, on the reverse strand, counting down.
CTGTCCATCTGTCAAAAAAAAAAAGACAGCTGCAAAAAAAAAGTGAGAAAACGCTGGAAAAGTCCCCCCCCCCCCCCCGAGCCCGGGCCTGTTGTAACATTTTCAGAGGCGGCCGCGGCATTGTTTGTCACATTCCAGCTCGGCTATTGAAGCCAAACAATGCGGCACATGCTCTCTGCTGACACCGTGCTGCATCTAACAGAGAGCACGCTCGCATCTAGACGTGCGATTGTTTCCACAACTGCGGCTCAGGGTCGGCTTTACACGCCATATCTCCACACACACACACACACACCACAGCCCCATTAGTCAAATACACACAAGCACAAGGATCCTGCTGCAGCTCAGGTGCTTCCCACATCACACCTGGGAAGGGCCGCAGCCACCTCTGAGGTACTCATTCCGGCACCGCCTGTGAGAAATGGGTTTGTTCAGTGTCACAATGCTCAGAGCTAACACCGCAGTCCTCAAACAAACGGAGCGGGATAAAAGAGTTCCTAGAAAGGTGTTGGAAAACATCCAGCGCCCAGGTACGACACAAAGCTATGGCGGTGTCATACCTGCCAGTCCAACAAAAGCCGTCTAAAGAGAGTGGAATAGGGTTGCCACAGGCAGGGGAGAGGCCCGGTGAGAGAGCACGGCGAGGTGAGCTCTGACTTATGTGCCTGTGCTTCATTAACTGATTTTTACGACTCTCAAGGATTCAGGTGTGTGAGCAAGAAGTGCGTGGCGGGGGGGGTGGGGGGGTAGACTGTCTTCTGTCCTACCAGTCAGTCTAGTTTTATCTGCTCTTCCGAGGTGAACGCCAGAGCTGACTGTCTTCAGTCAGCCTCTCGGGTTTGGATAATAAGGACAGCAAAAGGCCACCGTTGTGGATCTTTGGCGGAGCCTAGTTACTTATTGCCGGACGAAGGACGTTGTGGGATCACTGCCGAGGCGTGTTGATAAGGAAGGATGAGCAGCTTTCTGTACTTCATCCTCCCGGCGTTGGGCGGATACACCCTCACCTCGGTGTACCTGCTGAAGAACCCGCTCATCCTGCACAGGAAGAAACGCATAGCCTTCCACGCCACACACATCTCGCACAGAGGAGGTAAGGAGAAGACTGAGGGTCTGCGAGGTGACCCATTTGGGCGTTTTTGATGTACGTTTTCCACATCTTAGAGGCTCATTGCAGTCTTAAGTTTCACACTGTTGGTCAGAGTCCAAGCAACAGCTTTCTCACAGTGAGTCTCATGAGCCCACACCTTTGCATGAGATGGAGTATGACTTAACTTTCAGCATACAGCTCAGCTCAACACATATGCAAAGAGTCAACCAACTAGAGGATCAGATCAGCATCTAGAGCAGCATTCTTTTTCAGAGGAGATACAAATATCAAAAATCCTAAGCGTTGTATTAGATAAGATGATAAAGAGGTTTCCTAAGAGGTTTGAATGAGGGACTGTGACAAGGAATGTGGCAGGGACTTCATTCAAAGCCTCACACAGATGTGAGTACTTACTCAAGGCATAACAGACCATCATGACCTGAGTTGTGAGGCCACAAAAGGTTTGTTTGACTTATCTAATCGAATCATTACTATCCTTAGTTGTCCAACAACTGTCCAGCACAGATTGTTGTAATAGACATGTTTTAAAAAAAAAACAAAAAAAACAGTTTATTTTGGAACTAATGGAAACTACTGGGAAATTCCTTAACGGAAGAATAGGTCCTGTTGGGAAAAACACCGGACATGCCATTATAACCTGAAGGCTGATTGTAGAACTCATACGAGGTGACATGGAACAACATTGAAAACATGAAGCCAGGCAAAATCATTTTACAGGAAAGTCACATTATTTCCGAGGCAGGAATAAGATCAAAAACGACAAAGCGAGTCTCAGCTAATCAGAGAATAAAGACGGGGGACTTACCTCTCACAGACTATGATAAATGCAGGGTTCTGGACCAGGATTCAGTCTGATTCCTGGACAGAATCGAGTTCACTTTGTATTTGAGAATCAAACAAGAAGGAGAGGAACGGTTGATGTGTTAGGCTTTTGACTAAACTGACGAGCTACTTCAAAGTCTGAAACACGCAGGAACACATCCTGGTCAGGTCACCTGTCCATCACAGGACAAACACAAACAGCATTCACTCTTATTCTCACACCTCAGGAAACAAAATTCACACAGTTTAAGTTAAAATTCAAAAGTCAACAAACTGCAGTGCACTTGTTGAAAATGGGAGTCAGAATAGGAGAATAGGAGTGACTGGATGACTACAGAGAGTTTACAGAGACTACAGAGATGTTTCATTTCTGGTTTCACTGTAGTATTCTCAGGAATCGTCGCTGCATGTTCCTGTTCATTTGGGTCTTATCAACCCTTTTGTTTGTCACCAGGATGTGGAGAGAGGATCGAAGGCACAATAGAGGCGTGTACAAAGTGAGTTCCACATCCACACCCCCTCAGAACAACCATAGGACCAAAAATGACTCTTGGTGCATTCAGGCTCCATGATGGTAAAAATATTACTAAAATATCTAGTCATTATGAAGAAGTCTTAAGATGTCATCTGTAAGATTAAAAAGGTAATGGGGGTAAACTCAGAGAAACTCAAAGTAGCTTTAACATAGATTTTGCTTAAATAGACTTTTCCAGAGCTCAAAGGTTGAATCCTACAGAGGAATTATTTACAAAAGCTTTATAACCAATAGAAAACAGGGGCGGCTCCTCTACCGCTAGGACCAGTGAGACAAAAACAGACTGTGATGCTCACATGTTGACTGGTGTGCCACAATAACAAAAAGAGCAGTGACAGAGCAATCCACCAATTCCATCTTATTCCTCCGGCATAATAGTAACCATATTACGTAGCTTCATAAAGAGCCTCGCTGTGTGAATGGTGATGGAGAAGGTTGGCCTCGGTAGCAAATCCTCTGATGTTTCACGAGGAGCTATATGGAAACTGCTTTGAAACTGAAATTTGGAAACTGACTGTTGTCATCCACCTTCGCTCCTGCGTGTGTCCGCAGTGCGGCGGGGCAGGGCACGCAGATGCTGGAGCTGGACTGTCACATGACGCGGGACGGACACGTGGTGGTGTCGCACGACGAGAATCTGCTGAGGGAGACGGGCCGCGACGTGGCCATGTCCTCGCTCAGTTTGCAGGTGGTTGGGACCAAAGCATCAGAGCATCAATCAATAATCTCATGACTTTACAGTGGATCAGTATTATGACTGTTCTTGCATTTATACAACTCTCTCAGGACCTGCCCTTGTATAAGGAGAAACTGGAGGTGACTTTTTATGCAGGTCAGTGCGTGCTCTCATCCTTTAATCCTCAATCATTAACAAACCAGAAGCATGTCAGTGTAGGCTAAGTTAGTTAACGTTTGCAAAACTCGCATTTCCTCCCCTCCCTCCCCTCCTCCGCCAGGTCGCTACAGCAGCGGCGCAGACAGGAAGTTTGCTCTGCTGGAGGACCTGTTCAGGAAGTTCCCTGAGATGCCCGTCAGCATCGAGATCAAAGAGAACAACCACCAGCTGATAGAAAGGGTAGAGGAAACACAGCAAAGCAGCTCGGAGTCCACCTGGCCCTGATCGTACCGCACACATGCTCTGGGTTCATTGCTCAGCCTGTGCCCCCCCCCCCCCCCCCCCCCCACCCCCCCCCCCCGCCCTCCATGCTCTCTCTCTGTGTGCAGGTGTCAGACCTGGTGAGACGCTACAACAGGGAGGAGATCACCGTCTGGGCCTCTGTGGACTCCAAGATCATGAAGGAATGTCGCACAACGGTACAGAAACCACCTGGGGGAGACAAAGACACCCAAGCAGCTTTTCTTACCCCAACACCTCTCTGATTTCCTCATTGCTCAGTCAGAGTCATGAACACTGACAATGCATCTGTCCACCCCCCATCCCCCCCCCACACACACACACTCCTTGCAGAATAGCTCCATGCCGTACAGCTTCACTGTGAGCAGGGGCGTGGTCCTGCTTCTCCTCTACTACAGCGGCCTGCTGCCCTTTGTGCCGCTGGGAGAGAGTTTGCTGCAGTTCTACCTGCCCCGCATCTTCAACAGGTGTGTTTCCCATTCTATCGACTCTAACCATGTCTCACATATCTCCTTGGAAAATGACTCATGGTCACTTTTTCTGTGTTTGTCTGCACTGAAGGACCTACATCCCTGAGAACCACATCCTGAGGAACAGGCTGGTGGTATTTTTACTAGACAAGTGAGTCAAGTGCAGGACAGCTGAGCCTGTAAGCCGTGGCTGGTGTCACTGGTATCTATGGGATATACTTGTTTTACGTCACGGCAAGATCAAATCGTCTGGATCGTTTTGTGTAAATGATGAATTAGTCACACGTTACTGTTTGCTGTCATTCCAGAGTAACTATGAGAAAGAGTCTTTTTCGCCACCTGGCAGCTCGTGGAATTCAGGTATGAGACCAGATGTAGATACAATACGTTTACTGTGCTATGATACCACAGGTCATTAAAGCATCCATCCATCCATTAACTTCCCTGCTTTCCGTCAGAGACTGTCTCCAGTGCACATAGAGCAAACTAGGAAATACATTCCAGAGTACCAATCCATCACAGGGCACACAAAGACATACTGTACAAACACACAGCTCACTCGTCATCTCACACCAGTGTTTTACAGTTAATAATCAACCCGACCATGCACGTTTTTGTACTGTGGGAGGAAACCAGAGCATATGGAGAAAACCCTTGCCCTAACCCTTCAGGTCCAAAATGCATGTCTGGTTCAGATGAGCTTTATCCAGAATCTCACACGAGACAGCATATCGCGGGGTTGGGCTTAAAACTGGCGAGGGGTGACAGAGCTCTGGAAGTCACAGTCTAACAACACAGTCTAAGCACTGCTGCCGAAACCGTTTGACACCTCGCTGTTTGCACTGAGGAGGATGGTTAATGTGTGAGAGCCTCTTTGAAGAATGGTTCCAGGATGTGTGCTTTGCAAGAGTTTACATGAAGTGATTTGTCGATCGATGTAAGGAAAGGAACTTAATCTGCAAACAGAATTTTAACTACAAAGTTGATTTTCAACCACAATGCAAACTCCACAAATAAGCCGGCACTATTCACAAAGGAAATGTTAGTACAAAAACAAACACTCCAAAAATCAAGGAGAGAATGAATGCCATGAGTAATATGAAAAGTTCATGTTCTTTACCGTAGGAAGATTCCCATATGCAGAGAAGAGAGTTATAGAAACGCTTCTTTTTTTAACCAGTGTATTTGATGGTTTAATGCATGTTACACTTCAGTGTTTGAGCGGAGACAAACCATAGACTGTGAGCGTCTTGAATGCATTACCTCTGTCCTGATGTGACCAATCTCTGCTGGGATGAGCTCACCTCCCTCATCAGACCATGAGTGGCCCCTAAATAGTTTATGCGTGAGAACAATCACAGTCCTTTGTCAGGGCCTCGTCGGTCATTGCGGGCGTCTCCACATTTCCAAACTTGTGAGTAATTAGTCACGACTAAGAAAAAATCTTCCCCTCATTATCTACGTAAATCCAGGAGAAGGCATTTCGTCACTTCTGGGAAATTTCTGAGAATTTGTATGAGCATTGCAAATGAGACAGCTGCAAACAGCTGCACCTCCGGTGTTGATCACAATTTAGCAACATACAAACCCGAAGAGACAAACATTTGTGTCATGGTTCACAGTGTTTCTAATATAAAAAATGACAATAAATGATAAGTCTACTGGTGAGTGGATCAGCAGTTTAAGATGTTGCCTTGCCTTGACTTTTTTGTGTGGATGTACTGATGAAAATTCACCATGGTTCCATATAGTATTTATGCAGTAACCATGGTTTTATTATGGTACCTCATAGTGATCAACAGTAGCACTTCATGGTAGCTGTGGTACCACTATAGTTCACTCACTGTGGTATTATGGTTTTGGAACCATGTTACTGCCATACACCATGGCTACCCAGAAAAACATGAAAACCATGAAAAAATGGGACACCATGATGAATCATCGTAATCATAGTAAATATTGCGGTTTTCATCAGGTAACTCGTTTCCCCACAGTCCAAAAACATGCTTGTCAAGGCTGACTCTGAATTGTGAGATTGAATGGTGTGTGTGCCCTGTGGTAGACTGTGACCTGTCCTGGATGTATTTCTCTGACTTTGATGAAAGGTGTGAGCAGGCCTCTGTAGCACTGTTGGGTACAAAGGTAGGATGACTGGATAACAACCAGTCTGTATCACCAGAATCTGAGTTTATCTAAACTAAACATGCTGACATGCTATGACCGAGACATAGCCTGTCATGTTTTGGGACTGTGGGAGGACATGATGTGTGATGTTCAAAGAGGGCAGATCATTACTCCTGTCATCATATGATTAAATATCTGTGACTGCAGGTGCATTTGTTTGTGTGCAACACTGATGATGACATCAAGGCTGCGTTTGACGTTGGGGCCACTGGTGTGATGACTGACTACCCGAGCCTCCTGTCAGACTACCTCCGCAGAAACCACAGTCAAGACTGACCCCAAACACATCTGCATGTGGCAATGAATAGCTCATGACCTGAGATGATGAACGGTGGTTAAAAACAAGAGACGCCTTCAAAAGGGAAGTGAGAGAAACCTAGGGTATTAGTCGTTGACACCTGTTGATGGGATTATCTGAATCCAGTTCGTGTGTATTGTACCTTCAGCCTCAGTCTGGTAGACACAGCCCGGTGCTCTGAGACACAGTTTTTGATTGTCCTGAGCAACAAATGTTACAGTACTGGAGTGGTTTTATTGTATTTATCCTGAGTGAAATGCATAAAGGTGCGACTAAACAGACCTAAACTGAATTCACCTGCTGATTTGTAGTTGTTTACGGATGAAGTATACATTTGCATTTTATATTGTTGTGTTTCTGTTAGCGTGTGAGAGATCCTTAGGCATTAATGTTTGTACAAGTGCATGTAAGAGAAGGCTTCTCACACTTAACATAAGTGCAAATCAATCTCTGAGTAGCTGACATTATCAACCACTCATTGCAAAGGCGTGGGGCAAACCCCCTCCTCTGTTTCAATGCCTCCTACAAAATGTGATTAAAATGGACCTGTTTACCTGAGGAATGATCCAAATAGGTGAGAATGGACTGGATCTTATAAAGCACTTTTCTAGTCTTCATGACCACTCAAAGCTCTTTACAAACACAAGTCATATTCAGCCGTTTAATCCCATTGATACATCGGTGGCAGAGGCCAATGTACACAGTACATCTGCTCAGCCAAGATTTCTAAACATCCACATACACTTGAACAATGATGACACAGAAGTTCAGTATCTTGCCCGAGGATACTTCAACATAGGCTTTGGGGGCTCCAGGATCCTCAAATTTCCTGTTTTTCTGCTGCTACTGAAAAAACCTGCTTGAAATATGTCACTTATTATGTTTGTAGAATCACCTGTGATGTAATAAAACAAGAACTTGATTGTTTTGTGCCGTTTTCACCGTGCTTTATGTCAATAAGGATAAACAAACGATCCCGTTCTGTTTTATTTTTTTGTTTTTACGAACTTTCTGGGGAAATCAGGGTTTTGTGTGATGGGGCTGGTGCAGATTAGGGCACAGGATGTCTGGGCTGCCACATCCTAATGCTTATCTCCAGTGAGTGAACAGTGGATTAGGTTTTCACGTAATCGAAAGTTTGGATGAATCTTTTAAGAAAATAAATAAACTGCATGAAGGGATATTAATAAAATATTAAGATGAGCATATTCTGTGTACGTTATATCAAACTGCTTCACAGGCTCGGACACAGAGCTTCATTCAGGATTTTATGTCTGTGTTGATGGGTAAACTCTGAGGGCTGTTGAAGTGGCCTCTTGGTTGGAGTTTTAAAAGAGCTGTTGAAGAGTACACAAACCTGGGGGGGGATTTCTATCAGTTGGTGCTAGTTTTGTTTTATTTCAGTCAGTCTAATAATTAATTCTGGGATGGTCTGGTATTTGTAGTCTGAGTTAATATTTAACATTTTCATGATAAGACCGTGAACGTGACTTTGTTTTGACTGTGACCTGGGATTGTTATTGATCATTGTTACTTCCACTCAGCGATACGGATGACTGACGTTGATTCTGCGACACCAGGTGTTCACCGTGTCATAAATGGAGCATTTATCCTCTTCTGTGCCTCTGTGCTTTTGATAGCTGGTTATGCACCACACGTGCATCAACACAGTCCTTTGCATGTGCAAAAAGCCTCACCTGTGCCCTTGTTTACACCGCCTGTGGTCAAAGTCTTACCACCCTGCTGTGATAATGATCAACCAGTGCATTGGTGAAATGGCTGTATTTTTCTGACCTGCTTGGCTGAGTTTTAATCTGTGACAAATAAGTTAATGGGAAATAAGTGGATCAGTGCAGACTGACGTCTGTAATACGGTAGACATAAAGAGCAAAGGTTTGATCCGGCTGAGGAATTATGCTCTTGTGATCATATAACCAGAGCTCTAGTTATGAACACACAGAGGGTATGCCATCAATCTTCTCAGAACATTTTGAGAGATCTTGAGGAATTATTTACACAGGTATGGTGGGTATTGGTCATTTGGCAGCACTTTTAGCTCATACCCTGAGATGATCTCTGTCTATCTATCATCTTGCCCACTCTCTACCCAACAGTGTTGCAAAGTCTGTTGGAGCCAATCTCTAATCCACTCAAATGTGCAAGTTTGAGGGGTTAGGAGGAAGCTGAAGTACCCAGAGAAAAGCCATGCAGACCCAGGAAAAATATGTAACTAACCCTAACCCTCTCTGGCTGTGAGGCAGCACATGTTATGAATAAAATAATCTGACTGTCACTGAGCCAAACTTCACATTATTGATGTAGAACAACAATGCAGGATTTCATATGTTGTGTGGACCTCCTTGGGATTCGAGAACCACTACACACTCTGTGCTCCACGGACTAAACCACACACACAATGATGCAATTGGCCCTCGATCCAGCCTGGGAGACAAAGCTGAGGCCTTGAATGTGACTGTCGATCATGAGCAGAACAGCTTGAGGGTTTGGACTGTTGATGATGTCACCATGTGCTCTTGGAACTTTTTAGCTTCTTGTTTTGTGAGTAAAACATTTATATGGAAGACTAAAATCCATGTATTGGTGAAGAAACAGTTGTGCAAACAGAGTGCATAAACTAAAGAGTGGAAAACTACAGGTGGTGCATGTATAGAGATAGCAGCAGCTGATACAATAAGCAGAAAGACTGCAACGTGGACTCAACCCTGTAAAGAATGGCCTGTTGTGATTTTATCGGACACTGTTGAGCTTTTGAGTTTGCCAATGTGAAATGTCTTGGGTTAAATGAGTGCTGTCGCTCTGGGGAAGCATCAGATGAAGCACTGGTTTCGAAGCCTGTTGTCAATGCAAATACACGGTGAAACCAAAACAAACCACACCACCTCCACATCCTTAATGCCTCCGGATATTACAGATTTCCTGATTGCCTTTGTTGACTTGTGCGTGCGTGTGCGTGCGTGCGTGTGTGTGCTTAATTTGCGGCCAATGTCAGGGACTTGAATCCACAAGTAGGACACGAGTCCCGATAATAGCCCAACGGTACCCTGCTCCTCCGCTGGCTCCTCGGCGCCCACTGGTAGCCCTTACGTGCTCGTGTGAAGTGGCCTCTGATTGGTTGACCCACATTCTCCACGTCACACGCGGCCTCCTATTGGTGGAGAGGGTTTGTTTTGCTCTCTCCAGACTTCCTCCTCGGCTGTGTTTTCATAAACAAACCACATTTTTCTCCCGCCGGGGCCGCAGCGCAGTCGTCTTGTCAGCCTGCCAGCATTGTCGCATTTCAGCTGCAGTTTCCACCGACGTCGCGGAGGAGCTTTGGAGGCTGTTTAAGCTTATAAAAAAAGAGAAGGAGAGAGAGTGAGAGAGAGAGAGAGAGAGGCAACGAACGAAAACGCTGCGGTTACCACAGACTGCCCACCTCCCGGGTTTTGTCTTTATTGTTCGAGCGGTTAGCGCATGGTGGGACCGAGCCGAGCGCAAACCCCTGCTTTAATCGGAGGCTCTCCCGCTGTCAGTCGACTGTGAAGACTTTCTGTATCACAGGTGAGTGGACACACGCCTGGACATGTCCTGCAATGCGCCTCCGAGCTGCCGTGTTGTGATGATTACCTCAGCGAGCTAACGCATTAGCTGCATCCGAGCTAGTGACACACACACACACATTTGTCTGTGTGAGACCAGCACCAGGCCATGTTTTCAGCCATGTGTGGGGATACTCAGCTGCTGTCTGTGCACAGAAATGACGCAGACACGATGCAGGGGCTCGGATCTTGACTGATCGCTGCCGACGAGGGGAGAATGTGTTTGCGCAGGCTGATCAGGAAGCAAACTGTGCTCCAACCAACCGGTTCCCCAGCATTGTTGACAAGTCATTTTGATCATTTGTCACACAATGCATGTATAGTCAAATGTCCCTCGCTGGTATGGGAATCTATGCAAAGCAGTAAGTTGCAGCCTGATGTGCTGATATCTCAGATGTAGCATGCATCGAAGTGAATGCCATGTGCTGATAACCATGTTAAACGAAAGTAAAATTATAGTGGGTAATCAAAACAGCATAACTTCATACGTGCAAGTTATGACAGATAGAGTTAAGGTAGGTCACCTTTTATTATGATATTATTGTTTTGTAACATTTCTCCCTTTTTGCATTTATTTGGTGTAAATAAACTTTGTAGTGTGTGGTGGGTTAACATGGTTGATAACCTTGACCTTAAGGTTGAATGTTATCAGTTTCAAGATCCCCAGAGGTAAATTGTGTGTGTGTGTGTGTGTGTGTGTGTGTGTGTGTGTGTGTGTGTGTGTGTGTGTGTGTGTGTGTGTGTGTGTGTGTGTGTGTGTGAGAGAGAGAGTGTTTTGTGGCCAGTGAAAAGATAAGATTGTTTAAAAGTCTAAATATTCAGAACAGGCGACTGTTCAGAATGTGAATATACAGATGCCGGTTCAAAAGTATACAACTAAAGGATAAGAGGTCTGTATTGCACAACTGGGCTATTTTAAGAGGTTTGTTTCCCCCAGTCATGTCATGTTTTGTTTTCGTTTCTTACTTCCCTTAATTATGTGTTAGAAAGGCAACGCTAACAAATGATTTACAAAGCTGTAACCAACACGTACAGCCAGAAATACTAAACTTTCTGTAGTATGCAGAGTTAACCAGTATCTCCGGTATCTTAAGCGATCATTTAGATAGATGGAAACTTCACTGATGTCTTAAGGAGGTTCATTCAGGTTCCTGAGGGGTAGCGAATGATTATTCCAGAAATGCAAGATTGCAGGTGGTAACTGTGCCAAAGTAGTAGCCCTTGTGTCTTGTGCGTGCAAAACATTACATAAAATACATGTGTGAAGTAGCAGTAATCAAGATCGCGATAGATTGAGGAAGTGCTCTGCAGTGTTTGGTCGCTATTGCCAGGCATGTTCAAAGTTAATGGAAAACCTGTCGGTGCTTGTGTTCCCCCACCTTATAACCGCTTCAGGTGAATGCCAGGGCAGAGTCAATCCACCGTCCCTGCGTGTGATTAACCAGGAGCTCTTGAGAAACGATTAAGCAACGCACGCAACAGCGCGCCTCATAACTTCCTCTTGCCCTCTTCCCCCTCAGACATGGTGAAGCTGACAAAGGCCAAGACCTTCCAGGCCTACCTGGACTCGTGCCACCGCCGCTACAGCTGCGTGCACTGCCGCGCCCACCTGGCCAACCATGACGATCTCATTTCCAAGGTGAGCGCGCCGCCACCCTTTGTTCTACACAATCATCTCTGGCCGCGCGGGGACAGCAGTGGCGAAAGCAGCCGCACTGGAATAACTGCTCCAACGTGAACCCAATCAGGGAGACGTTATGTAAAGCGCTCAAAAAAAAAAGTGTGTGATTACGATGACGTGCTTTTTTATTTAAATCTGATTTCATTTTCCATCCATGTCTCCCAGTCCTTCCAAGGCAGTCAGGGCCGAGCCTACCTCTTCAACTCCGTGTGAGTGTTTTATTTTGTAATATCAATGCCTCTCTCCATTATCACTCCAGATGTCTTTTATGTTTACGTTCGTCACAGTTTCCCCAGTGTTCGCCGAGCCCCGTCATCACACTTCGCCCGACGTGGGTCGTGGAAATGACAAAAAAAAAAACAAAAAGCAAAAAAGTGGTCAGCAAGTCTGTGATCTCCTTTTGATCTCCTTCTAAAATGGTCAGGTTCTCTCCGAACACAAATTCCCAGTATCGAGACATGTTTGCACAAGCCACATTGTCAACAGATGATTCGATTTGCGCCAGCGTGGACCTTGAAGTTGAGGCAGTTCACTTTAGTCACGCTCCTCCTGGGTTAGTGGGTCAGAAATACACAGGCCCTCTGTGAGGCCAAGACGCGGGCCTATTAAATAACTTCGGCGCTCGACCAAAACTCCGCCCGCGCCGGGCTGAGCTAAAACGCGGATCTGTCCCCCCCCCCTCGAAGCGCTTTCTCGCCACGGCCACGCGGCGGGCCCTGCTTGCGCACGGAGGGAGACTCCCCCTCTGCCGTTTGGGGTCCAAGGCGACCCGGGCCCGGGCTGACGGCGCTGTGTCTGCTTTCAGGGTGAACGTGGGCTGCGGCCCCGCCGAGGAGAGGCTGCTGCTCACAGGGCTCCACGCCGTGGCCGACATCTACTGTGAAAACTGTCACACCACGCTGGGCTGGAAATATGTAAGTGCGTCCATGTGTGACTAAGCGGCCGGCGCGTCCAGCACGGAGGCGCTTTCACGCTCCATGTGTTTACCCCCACCAGCCCGGCCTGCTGTATAGTGCAGCTTTAGATTGGCAGTTCAGTGTCAGATGTAAAGCGTGACACACACGCGGCTTTACATGGAGTCTATAGCTGTGTTTACATATGTTTGTACTCTCTTTGACTTTGTACTTACTTTGACTCAAATGACTAAAGTGAAGATAAGATAAGTGCTCTCTTAATCCCTGAAGGGAAAGTATCCCTTCAAGCTGCATCCTGCAGCTTAAGGCACATATCTGAAGATGTAATAATAGTAAATGAGTAAGTAATAATAATAAATAATAAGTTGGGGTAAGAAAGTTAAGTAATAAAAGTAAAAAAAATACATAAATAAAAGTAGAGGTAGTAGTCGTAATAAATAGTAGTAATAATGATAGATAAGACATAAAATGACCATAAAAAAGAACTATGAGCTATGAAGTGGTCAGAGTGACACATCTGGAGGGTCCCTTCGTAGAGCCATTACCGAGTTGTACATCACTGTGCTCTAAGACTGATTTCCTCCAATTTTCTCTCCCCTGCAGGAACAAGCCTTTGAGCTGAGTCAGAAGTACAAGGAGGGCAAGTTTATCATCGAGCTGTCCCACATGATAAAGGACAACGGCTGGGATTGAGGGGGAACCCTTCGTCTTCCTTCATGACTTTTTCAAAAGTTGCATCCCCCTCGACATAAAAAGGGTTCCAGTGTAGCTCCCTCATCCCGCGTGCGAGTCATCGCTGTGCCACACTTTCACTTCGTACGGCTCTGTCAAGAATAGCATGTGATGCCTTATCTTTTTCTGTTCTTCGTGTTTCTCCAGCGACCGCGACAACACATTTGCTGATACTGCTATCCCGACCGCTAGTTGTGCTGGGACAAGGACTGAATGAGTGCAGGGTTTTGTGTGAGAATGTCTGGGGATATTCGGTCAGACGGGCACGTGTGCGTGCGTGTGTGTGTGAGTGTGTGCTGGATTTTAAAGCGTGTGTTCGAGTGGTGAAACCCGTATCAGCGACCGCCATACACACTCTGTGGGGGCGAGGTGCCAGGCCAAGTCCAATAATCCGATCTTGGGTTTTCCTTCTGAGTTTAAGGTGCACCTCTAGACATATCTGGCCCAGACTAAGCACTGTATCAAGGCCTGTTTAACCCAGGAGTGATCCTTGGGGATGGAAATGCTCCTTCAAGTGGGAGGGCTTGTTTGTTTGTTTTATTTTAAACGGTGAAATTGATATTTTTTTATGGCGAGATCAGTAACATTTGGTCACAATTTGCCAAAGGCAATCAGGATGTTGAATTAGTTACGATTAGCCCGCAAAAAGTCTCCTGCGAGAATTCTTAAATCTGGAGTGTCTTCTGCTTGTAGGTATCACTTTTAGTGTGCGTTTTTGTTTGGATTTTGTGTGTGTGTGCGTGTGTGTGCGTGTGTGTGTGTGTGGTGGGGGGTTGGGGAGTGCAGGTGCTGAGACGTCTTCGCCTGGACAGTGTTGAGGAGCATTGGTCCGGGTCGACATCTAGAGTTTTCACTGCACAGCTGGGATATCTTCACTTTTACTTCGTGCTGATGAGATCTATCCTACATGTGTTTGTGTATAACCTAACACAAAGCCGCCCTTACAGATGAAATTTACTCAGTCGTGTTAGAACATAGTGTGATTAGGATTGTGTTGCATATTTATGGTGATTTTTAATGTCTGCTTCTTTCATTAAAAGTGTATTATTTTAACCTAATCTTTCATTAAAATACAGTGCGTCTGTAAGCTGTGTGGTCCTTTTTCATGTTTGTGTTGTGCTGCGTGTGTGTGCGTGCGTCTGTGTGTGTGTGTAAACATAATTAATGCTCGGAGAAGCACAAAAACAACATTCAGATCTGATCTGCACCACGCGAGCTGTTTGTCCTCCACCTCCCTTAATGCACCGTTCTCTGACTTCCTTTTAAGGGAGCGTTTGCTGGTTTGTTTGCTGCAATGCTGTTGTAACAAACTGTTCTCAGGCACAGGATATGATGACAACATGTCGCTGAAGCGTGGCGGCAGAGCATGCATGTACAGCAGGGAGAAATCCCAAGTCCCAGATGGTCGGTAAATCTGCCAGCAGAGGGCAATGTGGCTTCTCTGAGGGACATATCGCCTAGCCAGATCTCGCAGATCCAACTCTAAACTCTCTTTAAGACCTGACGCCAGTGTGGAGACTATTAACATAACGTGCATACAATATACATTAAGACCTTGTAGATCCAATGTTAACCTTGGACAAATGATCAGACCAGACTAAGCAACTAATGTACTTTTAACTACTATTATACTTTGTCCAATCGCTGTCGGTTTGGTGCAAAAAAAAAAAAAAAACTAGCACAAAATCATGTTCCTACTGTATATTCTCTCTTTTGCTGTAAAGGAATTGTTGTTACACTTGGGAGCAGAGCACGTGGTTGGGCTCTGACCTGAACGTGTGGGGAGGCTGCTGACAGTCATGTGCGCGCCATACACATTTTCACTGTACTCCGCTTTTACTTTTCATTCTGGGAAAAATCTGCATTGTATAAGAACTTGATTTAAGTCCGTTCCCGTGACCCAGTGTGAACCAGTTAACGTGTCACCGAATCACAAGCAGTTATAAACTTTATGCTAGTGATTCAGGAATATTCTTATTTTTCTGTGTTTTTCTACAATTGTTCGTGAAACCTATTGCTTTGCGTGTCACATTCCAGAGCGCTGTAGCTGTTTTCTGAGGCGCTGACCTTTAGTCCTGAGAATAGAAGCCAACAACAACAACAAGCATAAAATAATAAAGGAAATGAAACTGGGAGGTTGAGCATAGTACAGAATCAATAAAACTCCTCATAAACTCTTAGGTGTAGCTGCAGGGAGGTTAGGGCTTTGGATTTCACAAGGCGAAGCCCTAACCAGGAGCATATTAACACTAGGCTCTATAATGCTGGTTTTAAGGAATAAATGAGCTGTAGCTGAGAGCTGATTAAAGGTTTTTGGTCCAGCTGAAGATAAATAAAATCTACATAACACGCCTATGTCAGTAAAGCTTGTGCAGTGGGAAAATGAATCATTAACTCCAGTAATGTGCTTGAATTTTCTACTGCGAGATAGTATGAAGTATAAGCTGTTCCACAAAGCTTTACTTGACCAAACAACCTGGGGTTTCCTCTACAATAAATCTGCTTTGTCTCAAATTTAATTATGACATTGAGAGTTTCAGTCTATGTTGCCAGATACCTCAACAAGATCAGCAGCTGTAGTGAGAAGCGAAAATCAGATTAAAGACAGCCAGTAAAGACAGTCTTGGTGGACGCCCTTCCTCAGCGTTTTATTTATCAGTTCAATGTTCTACGGAATGCAAACCATGTAGGATGCAATCATGGAAATGGGGGGGATTAGAGAAACCCTCAGGATAGATCAATATTTGGTTGTCCAACCAAGAGCCACTGACAGACGGCGTAGGAGCGATATACATTTTAGGGAAAATTTTGACTGAATCTCCAAACCAGATTATGCCTCTGGTTTGGAGATTGTCAAATTTTCATTTCAACTGTTCACTGGCCTGTGAGATGAAATGTCCTTCAAGAAATTCAAACATTTTTGTCCATCTGCAGAGTTATCGTAAGGAAGCCCTTGGGTGTGTCTGCTGGTTATTTGCTTAAGACAAACATAGGTTCCTTGAGCTTTGAGAAAATCCAGTCTTTCAAATAAACTTCCCAGTGCACTCTTATTGAATGAAATCACACACATAAGGCTCATGCCACTGGTACACTTGAATGGATATGAATACCATGTTTAAGTCTTGAGTTTTATCTCCAAATTAGTAAATTATAGCACAAAGGCAGGGTATCAAAGTGCTGATTTTACAACCAACAGACACCTAATAATTAATACCAGCGTGTAGCGAGCGACGACCAGCGTTTCAACTGCAGTCACTTGCAGCAGAACATACCAACATTACCAACACCCCGCTCGAATTAGATACTGGGTATTACAACGTGATGTGGCACACATTTGACTAAAACTAAATATAAAATAAGGTTATGTTTGTATCGGACGTTTTTCGGTCCGACAAAGGTTTCGGGAATCGTAGCCAGGTCGTATCGTGCACCCCCCCGCGTCCGCACAGATGGTTAATTCCGAGATGGTTGGTCATGTGACTTTTTCCGTTTCGCCATTTTCCTCCTCTCCACCGGTGCTGCCCCTGGCTGCTACGCTGTCTCCCCCTCCTCCGTGTTTTCACCTGTCCCAGGAAAGGGGAGAACCTCCCAAAAACGGAACATCATCCCTCCTTGTAGCCGTATCGCCCCGAGAAGAGTGCGAGAATGTCTTCCGAGGACATCCCCGAGTACTCGCCTTTCTTCGCTGTGATGGGAGCCTCTGCGGCCATGGTGTTCAGCGGTAACTACCAACCAGATCCTTCCCAAGCTGACATTACAGCCTTTCAACCTTATTAACGGAACCAATTGGCTCAAGTAGAGGTCTATTTTAAGTAATATCAGAGGCGTCAAGCACCGGGGGGGGAGGCGTGCGGTGATGTTAGCTGGCTCGGTCACGGTTCAGACTCACACCTGCCAGGGATGCGAGAAAGGCAGAGGAGGAGGAGGGGGGTGGGGGGGTGGGG
The DNA here is from genome assembly GCA_029224185.1 of Karalla daura. Lineage (NCBI taxonomy): Eukaryota > Metazoa > Chordata > Actinopteri > Chaetodontiformes > Leiognathidae > Karalla > Karalla daura. Next base: position 13,946,249 of record CM055203.1, on the reverse strand, counting down.
GGGTCTGCAGCAATACCACCATCTTCATCATCATAATCACCAGCCCCTTCTAAATCTACGCCCAGCATCCTCTTCAAATGGGATGTAGCAGCGGATAAATGTGTTGGCTCGTACTTGGTGTCACTGCTGGGATGGTGGCTGCTGGTGGATGACGCAGACCCTCGCAGAGGTGGCATCTGCCCCGCTCCCGAGCATCCCTAATCCGCTCTAAAGGAAGATGTATTTTTTCGTTTGCTGGATAGTAAAGGTGTGCACGGTCAGGAATTATGAGATTAAGATTACGATTTCCCTGCCTGCGATGGGGATCCAGTGTGTGTTTCCGTGAGTGGTTGGTAGAGGAGGAGGAGGAGGGCCAGCATCAAGGCCTCGGTATCAGCGTGGGGGGAGAATCCATCCATTCATTCATTCATTCAGGTGCTGGAGGGCAAGATGCACCCAGCCTTCCCAGTATAAATCCACACTAGATCTGGAGCTGTGATGCACGTGCTGATTTTTATCATGGTTATATTTAGGGTGAATTGAGTCGTTCGGGTGATGTCTGATCGCGCTGGAACATGAATTTCTCCAAAGACGTGGAGATCACAGTGACACGCCAGCGTTAGACTACTCACTGCCCCTCGCTGTCACTTCCTAAACCATCCATCCATTCACGATCTCACCTGCTTCGTACCAAATAGTGTTGTGGGGGTCTGCCAGTGCCTATCTCCAGCGCACATATGGTGAAGGCAGGGAATCTACCCTGGACAGGTGGCTCGTCCTTCACAGGACACGCATGCACCATTCACTCTCACACTCACACCGAGGGGCGAGTTATAGCCTCCAGTCAACCCAAACACGCTTGTTTTTGGACTGTGGGAGGAAACCTGGGTAAAACACATGCGCTCGACATCTTATAATGGCAAAGATGCTGTATTTAACGTGGCTCGGTCGCATCCTGGCTGATGGCACAGGACTACGGCAGCTTCGATCAAACCCAAATGAGTTTAATGTTTATGTAGGGCACCCATCGGCTACACACCCATCGGGGGGGTGTCTTGGTACGTGGACGTTGAAAATCAGCAGCACACCTGCTCTGTGTCTCCGGAATCAGGAGAGTATTTTAAAGTAAAATTTTCATCGTAACGGTTCAGAGTGGAGTCTGTCGGATTTCTCCAAGCAGAAAGGCAAGATAACTTTTGAACAAGGAGCTAGAGGAGATCATCCTTTACACGCAGTCTAAGATATTAATGCAGCTTATAGAGACTGGTATAACATAAGTGTTCCAGAGCCTCCTGGGAAACATCAAAAAGTCGTGGAGAATGAGCGAAAAGGTCCTGGAAAGTAATGGACCAGCGTTTGCCATGACGTGCTGTTAGTAAACACAGATCTTTAGAAGATTTGCACACATGTAGTGTGTAAAATTCTGATTAGTCTGTGAATCATAATTTCAAAGTACGCAAGAGAGTATTTCTTAGGTCTCACATGACTTTGACTTCTAGAGTTGGGAGAGGAATAAACATGAAAGCAAACTGGGTAAATGTACAAAATACAACTGCAGAAAATGACATCTTCAAAGCCTGTATTAGTGTATACAGTGGCAGTCTGTCATGCTGTAACTGCTGAGCTATGGGATGCAAATTCAATGTCTATTTCAGGCTTCACAGGAAATCACGTGCCTCAGAGCTGTTTCTTATATTCTTGCATGCAATTAAGAGCGGCATGACAGATCCGAAGGTTGTCAGATTCCTCCGTTGTTCAGCCGCAGTATAGAAACAAAGAGCGCCCGATATGTTCAAATTTGTTCCAAAATGCACCGCATAAATGGCTTGTGGAAAACAAGTCTGGAAAGTGTCAACACGCCCACAGCAGCAGGCGAGAAGTGGTGGATTGGTGTTGTGTAAGTTATTTTGTTCATTTGCCTTCAGCATCTGATGCAGAGCAGCTCACGGTTTGTGCCATTAGATTCTCGTGTGACAAAGGGTAATCGGCCCGCACAGAGCAACCACAGGTGACCTGGAGTGGCTACCACCACTGTAGACTAGCCCGGGTGTGTTTTCACTGAGGGGTCCTGCTGGGCACCCGTCACTGCTAGGCCTGTCTCCACAGGGCAGGGAGCACGGCGGACACGTGCAGGCTGCCCGGAGGAAGAGGGCCTAGACGAGGGAGGAGTGATGAAGTGGATGTTGCACAGCTGGCTGTGCGACAAGCAGTCCAGGCCTCAGGGAAACCCAGAGGTGACAGTGAAGCAGAAAGGGAGAGCAAGGAGACGCCGTAATTAGAAGACGCTATTTTCTGCAACCTCAGCCATCAAACCACAGAATAAAATATTGACGTTTTTTCATCCATTTATACAGAGATCGTAAGACACTCATAGGGAATACAAATTCTTAAAACCTGTAAGGATTATAATCCTGATACTCAGAGCCACAGATAGTAGATGAAACAACATTGAAGCGTACTCACAAACACTGGATTGTCTACACACAGGGATAATACCACACAAGCTATTGACTGCCCCCATCACAAGGATGTAAACTGTATATGAATTAAAACAGAGTCTTTGTTTTATCTGCGCCACGCCTTTACAGGTGACCATTTATATTAACTACTGCCTTTTGTTAGCACGTATCATTTTGAGCCGCATCTATGGATATTTACACACACGCATAAGTTGTTGTGTATCCACTGGGGAAGCACAAGAACAGATGCCACAGAGTGATGAGCCACTGCTGTTGCTACGTGGAAGAGAAGTTTGTGCGAAAGGAGCGAACAGATGACTGAATTGTCCTCTCCCTCTCTCTCTCTCTCTCTCTCCCAGCATTAGGAGCGGCATATGGGACAGCGAAGAGCGGCACAGGCATCGCCGCCATGTCGGTGATGCGGCCAGAGCTCATCATGAAGTCCATCATCCCCGTGGTCATGGCCGGCATCATCGCCATCTACGGGCTGGTGGTGGCCGTGCTGATCGCCAACAACATCAATGAGAGAGTCTCTCTCTACAAGTAAGATGGGCCTCCGGCACGCTCGCCGTGCATCGCTCGTAATCCTGTCGTTTCTCCTCCTCTAGCTCCGCCTCATTGTCTCAGGGCACATGCCCGCACAGCAGCCGACCATCAGAGCTCACGGGCGAAAGTAGAGGTCAGCTCTGGCCGCCCAAAGAATTAAAGGCCAATCTGGGTCAACAGATGTTTTGTTTTCTTAATCCATGGTATTGCTCCCAAGGTGTGGCTCCGCGCTGCGCTCCACTCTGCAGGGGGTTCAAAGTGGTGCTTCGTGCTGCAGGCTCGTGTGTCTGTGCTTACGCTGAGAGCCGACCGTTGAGTCTACAGTATGTGGGCTGGAAACCCAAACCGATTCTCAGAAGACCTCACACTTCCACCGACTCGCTCAGATTCTGCGAGTCCTCCAGTCACCACCCTAATCGATTCACAGCGACACAACCGAGCCATTGTTGCGTGTTATACATCTATCTGCATATGGATCTATGTGGTCTGCAGTGTTTATTTCAGAACTGTCGTTCTTTAATAGAATGAGTGAGGGTGGAGTTGAGTCGCATTTGCTTTCTTTTGGGTAGAGGGCTTTTGAAAGGCAGAAAAATGAGTATTTTCTACAAATCTAAAAAAATCGAATGATTTGAAAAGCATGTTGTGCATTCGGCAATTAAAAATCTCGAGAACAGTGCGAGCCAGGAGGTCATGTGAAGCGTTCACGTTTCGGCTCATTGTGTCTGTAATGGTAATCAGTGGCTGCTGCTGCTGCTTTCAAAGGGAAACTACGGGTCATGAAGGACATTTTCAGTTGAAGACTTAGTACTTTGGGTGCTTCTCGTTGTTCATTTTAGCTATACTAATTGATCCTTCTGGACATGTAACGCCCCATCTCTGTAGACCACTTCCCTCCGCACCTGTAGCACAGCACTGATGGCTCTCCCCTCGTGCCCACAGGAGCTTCCTGCACCTGGGCGCTGGTCTGAGCGTGGGCCTGAGCGGCCTGGCGGCCGGCTTCGCCATCGGCATCGTGGGAGACGCCGGCGTGAGGGGCACCGCCCAGCAGCCCCGGCTTTTCGTGGGCATGATCCTGATCCTGATCTTCGCCGAGGTGCTGGGTCTTTACGGCCTCATCGTGGCCCTCATCCTGTCTACAAAATAAGCGCGCGCGCACGCGCGGCAAACACCATCTCATTCATTCCACATCGAAGCAGCAAGAACAACTAGGAGATTCTCACCTACTTCCATTACACCCCCGTGGGTCTGACAGGATGGGATGGCAACAGAAACATGTCGGCGGTCGACTTGACAGCTGTATCCTCAGTAGATGTGATCTATCCATGTGTTAAAAGCCATCCAGTTGTGTCAGGTGTCGTGTGTGTACAGAACGGGCATGAAGATGTGTTGGTTGTTATGGGATGATGTGTGGACAGTCTGCTTGACTTGTTGTCTGATCTTAACCTGTACAGTGATCCAGAGTCCCTCCACCCCACTGTAAATGTAGTAACCAGTCTGTGCTGTGAGTATCAACGTTTATCCCTTCTTCCCGTCCCCCTCCTTTCGATTTTTTTTTTTTTTGTTCTCTGTCGGTGGTTTTGATCATTCTCGGTGATGAGACTGCTGAAAAATCGTGCACATTAGTGTTTTATTTTTTCATGTTTTTGTTTTTTTCTGGGACCATTTTTAAATCACAGGTGGTGAGGAACTGACAAGACATATTTTTTTTCACTATTTATGAGAAGTTATGAAGATTTTGACTTAAAATTGTCTAAATGGAATACTGTTTATTGAATACCCTATATACATCAAAATATATAAATTATCTGTGTATAGTTAGATTAATTGCACTGTGGGTAATTGTTCTAAGTGCTCGGAATTCCTCTGGATGTAGTGTGATTATTAATGGAGGATGTCCACATGTTGACATGGAATTGACTGTGTGTGTGTGTGTGTGAGCGTGCGCGTGTGTGAGCGTGTATAAATGACCTGAGAGCATAATGTGTGCAAGTGGATTTATGTTTAATATGACATTCTCAAACACTAGTATTGTTTACCTGTAGTGCTGCTGTCTTGATTTTGTTTGTTTTTTTCTGTTAAAGGTTCAGCCATGCCTGTCAGATTTCCAAATAAAACTCAACCTCCTCCAGAACACCTCCGTTGAGCCTCATTATTTCCCCAGAGCAGTGTTGAGCCATGGACTGCATGGCAAAGACGCCATTTAAATTGGAATCAGGATACAGGTACATATTGAAATGGATCGAATGGCGGGATGTGTCAGTTTCACTTTTCACTGCAGAAAACGTGTGGGAGTTCCAGGTTGTCTGGTGTGACTTTCAGCTGCAGGTTTGCAGTGATGGGAGCAAAATGACATATAGTGAGTAACAGAGAATCACAGCATTTGGGCCAAGAATGTTTGAGTCACTCGTGAATCGTGATCATAACAATTCTGAGTCGAAATTTCTATGTATCAATTTGTCTGCGTCTACCGATCCGTCCATCCACCCCAGCATCATATCCACTGAGGTGGAGGAGGGGAGCCAGACAATGGCCCTCTGTAGTCTGGTGCTGGATGAGTAACTCCAATGACGCCTGCCTAAAGTACTTATACACTGAACGCATATAGCACCTTTCAAGTTATGCAGAGATGTTTTCCATACATCGGTCACATAAACGTCAATGGACACGAGACTACAAAACGATCGGGTGACAAGGACAAAACGGAAGAAGCAACTTTGAGGAGATGGGTTTTAAGGGCTTGCTTGAAGCATGGAAAGAGCCATCTATGTTGACTGTAAAGGTCTGGGAATGTCCCTCTCTGCATTTTATCACATTTCAATTCATTAACTAATGTTTCTACCTCTAGAGGTCTTGCACTAAACTGGCTAATGCATCCACATAATTTTATGCCCTGTACAAATGTATACTTTTTGTTATTCTTACATTAATCCTTTGTATTGCCCCCGGGGACAAATAAAGTTCTTTAATAATATATGTATTCAAGCACACCTGATTCAATAGTGATGAAGGCATGCAAGAAATGAGTACATTGAATTGCTAGGCTTGTATTTTCATTGCATTAGTTTAAATGCATTACCTAAACTTGCGCTTGCGCATTATGATCTAAGGTTTAACTTGGACAAATGACTTTCCACCTCTTACATCTAAAGTCGTATCACAAAATGTTTTGTTTACCTGCATGCACAATATAGTAACTTGTAGTCTGTGTAAGATGCACAGCTCATGTCATGAAACAAAATGCTACATACCCCAGAACAACCAAACTGTCCAGTGTAAGGGTACATGGAGATCCTCTGAGCCATGCATTTAAATTAAATTAACTTGTGCAAACAAATTAACTTCTGCACACAGTATTTGGGGGAACAAGTTACCTTGTCCAGGGCTGTAACAGGGCCCTAAGCCCTACATAATTGAAACCATCTTCTACAAACAAGTCTGTTTGTCTACGGCCTTGTGCAAGAAAGTTACTGTCTTGCGAGCAAATAACCGTTTGTGTAAACAAGATAATATCTCGTGTGAACAAGTCTTGTACAACCAAGTTACTGCCTACTGAGAACAAGACAACTTGGTGTGTAAACAAAACATCATCTTAACTTCTTATGTGTTATTTCCTAGAAGTTATTAACTTGTATGGACAATAATAATATAATATCTTGTGCACATGAGATCATATCGTGTGGAACAATTACCTTGTGTGTACAAGTAATGATTATATGCATATAAAATAACTATTTGTACAAGATGCAATCATAGGCGCACTAGGGGGTAGCCTGGTCACACCAGCCAGTCACTTGTTCGTACGAAATGGTACAGTATTTTGTGCGAACAGGTTGTCTCGTGCGCTCAAGGCAGTATCTTGTGTAGCAAACTATTAACTTGTGTGGACAAGTAACTACTTGTACAAGATACTATCTTGTGCACACAAGAGGGTAACCTGTTCACACAAGACAGTCTCTCGTTTCAGACACGACCGTGCGAGTAAATTATCGTCTTGTGCGCACAACATAAAAATCAATCGCCCGATGCGACTTCAGGGGCTGTGACAACAACCCAGGCGTCCAGACAGATTATTCCGTTGTGACATGTTTTTCTCGAGTGGAACATGTCATTTCTCCTCCTCCTTGCTGCCGTCTGGAGAGTTTGAAGAGCAGAGAGAAAACTTCCTGTTCGGAGGCAGAGCTCAGCTCGGGGAGAGAGAGGGAGAGAGAGAGGGAGAGAGAGAGGGAGAGAGAGAGCGAGAGAGAGAGCGAGAGAGAGAGCGAGAGAGAGAGAGGCAGCCTGGCTGTTATTGTTTACTGTCACACTGATGTAAAGTAGGTCATGGAAAAGGGGAAGCAGAGCCCGCCGCTCATCCGCTCGCCTTGTTCCCACTAGCCGGCGTTTCAGGGGGGCTGCGAGGGGCGTCGTGTCCGGGGTGTCCGCTCGGACCTGCGGTGGATGTTGGCGCAGGACGACGAGCAGGTGAGGCGAACCGTGCGCTTTAATCGGCGCTGCACGCGCGATGGAGGCTAGCGGGCTGTTAGCCGCTGCGTGCTAGCCGCGAGAGTCGCATCAGCAGCCCGGCTGGAGCGCCGTGCCCCGCCGGCCCTGGTCCACCGCCGCACGGCCGGCGAGCCGCGGAGCCGGAGACACACGCCGACGCGGGACGATGCACTCCGCGGTGTACCCGTAAACATAGCACCCCGATGCGCGACGCCTCGGAGCTCCGCACGGCTTCGCTAACACGGATTGGCCGTTAGGCTAGGTGGCTAGCCGGAGCCAGGCAGTCAAAAAATAATAAAAAACAAAAACCCCACATCAAACTGTGATGAGATTCTTATTGATAGTGATGCAAACCGCCTCTTCCACAGGTCCACACTGATGACAGTTATTGACTATAAAGTTACTGGTCGCGATTTTGTGAGCCCACCTAACTGTCACTTAATTAGATCGCATTTGGTAAGATAGCTTATAAGATGATGAAACTGATTAAGTATCATTTTTTTATCGTGAAATACACCGCGGTTTATTAATAATTTATGACATAATGAGATGCAGATTATGCAAGTGAATCTTGATGTCTTGCAAACATACACTGAGGATATGCTTTGCACAAAGTCACTGGACCAGAATTGGACTGTTATCAAGAAGTTATTCTGTGTACAAGACATCATTATAATATGTACAGGTGTGGATAAATAGATAATAACAAGTGTAATTAAGGACCCGAGAAACAACAACTTGGAAAAAACACACAATCTACTGTGAGAGAGCTGCAACCACTAATCAATTGATAGACTGTTAATCAACTAATGGAACAATTAAGTAATGGATTAGTTGATTCAAGCATTACATTTGTTTTTAGAAGTTTAAAGAAACCAAGTCACTATTCAGATCTCAGCCTCATAAACATGAATATTTTCTGGTTTCTTTCATCCTCTGTGACAGAAAATTGATGACTTTATCTTTGGAGTTTTGACTGTTTTTGTATCATCTTTACAAACCAATCAAATGACCTCCCAATCAAGAAAGCAATCAACCACAAAAATAACACCAGCCTACCAATCTAGCCATCGTCCCGGGATAACTGTGGCATTTTGTTTTCCAGCAGCTGGACGGATGCAGTGCTCCCAGCGTCTGGACTGAAGCCTGAAGTTTTCCCACCGGTGAGGCTGGTGTTTGCTGCCATGTCCAGGCGAAGCAGGAACAGTCGTGCATGGCGATACGTCTGGGGCGGGATACGACGGGATGCTGACGCCCGGGCGCTCGTCTTGGCCTCTGAGAGCGAGGACTGGGCCTACGACCGCTTAGAGGTGAGCACGGCAACAGCTGCTGTTTGCCCCCAAACAGATCTGAAGTGTCAGTGGACGCCGAATAATTTCCCCGTGTCACATGATGCCACTTGTTTACTCTCCGGGCAGGAGATCGAATGTGTCACCATGATAAAGCGAAATTAATCTCAGCCGGCTGTGTCGGCCTGAGAGACTCAGATATGCCCTTGGTCATTTGAAACACTGTGCGTCTGTTGATGTGAACGCCTGGTGCTTGGAGCCACATTTTCACTCGCCTGTGTGCTTTGTATTAGCTGAAAGAAAAGGTTTCTCCGCAGCGGAGGAGGCAGCATAAAAGCAGCGTTTTTTTCACAATGGAAGTTTTGACTTTAAATCTAACATCAGAACCAGCGCCGCGCTGCTTCACGAGCCGCGCCGGCGGCGCTCACATCGTGGCCTGTGCTCTCCAGTACAGCGACTCCGACTCTGAGGCCGACTTCTCGGCTGTCATGGTGCCCCCGGTCCCCAGCGCCGTGCCCGTCACCGGCGAGTCCTACTGCAGCTGCGACGCCCAGCCCGAGACCAACTACAACCCTCGGCTGCGGGGTTTCCACCAGGTGAAGGACTGTCACTGTGGAGAGGACGACCAAGGTAACGTGAGAGCGAATAACAAGTGATACCCAGATTGTTTAAAAGGAACCCAGAACGAACACCCAACTTTCACCTCGGCTTAGCTGCGTGACTAAAGTCCACTCAAGGTCAAAGACGTGCTTTCATCACTTCCTCATTCATATTACATATCTGTGTAAAGGGGTTAAAAGTGGGAGAAACTGAACAGAGACACGAGTTAAGTATAAGTGTGAGGCACACCATACTGCCCCCACCCTACTCAGTTCTAGTGCATGAATGGCTAGAGACACAATGGCGAGGCGGCAGTTTCGTTAAGTGTCTGGTGAAACGGCAGTGTAGGCCATTCCTGATTCCTCCTCAACATCTGACTCCACTTCTGGCTGAAAAGGCTGGATATGTACGCGTCCCATGGCCATGGAAAAAGCTGCTGAGCCCTGTTGTTTAGCAAGCAATGTTGAGTCATGTGACCGGTCTTATGAGCAGGACAGCCAGTCAGTGTCAAGTATATGTGTGCCAGATAAACATAAAAGCACCAAATCCGGGCCTAAGAACCAAAATGGCATTGCAAAAGGGTTTGCTATGTAGGATTTGATGAAACCGTGAACACACATTCAATCACACCAGGTCCCGTTTTTATACTATATGCAGTAATTGAAGTTGAGTTACAATTTTCTTCACGGATTAGTGCTCAACACAATGTCGGTTTCTTGGTTCATAAAGCGCGACTGAATGAAAACCGAATGTTTTCAGAGTTCGACTGGGTTTGGGACGCCAACAGCCGGTCCACAGCGACGTTACTGAGCTGCGACAATCGCAAGGTGAACTTCCACTCTGAGTACAGCTGTGGCACGGCGGCCATCCGCGGCTCCAAGGAGCTGGCCGACGGGCAGCACTTCTGGGAAATCAAGATGACGTCCCCGGTGTACGGAACAGACATGGTATAATTATGACTCCTACCTGCTGGTCTACTGCTTTATTAAATAGAGGAGTACGAACTCGCACAGTCAAAGTTGTCATTCGTGTGTTTCAAAATGAGACGTGAAGGTTGGAGGAGACGACCCGAATTGTTCTTTGTTCTCGCACAGATGGTGGGCATCGGCACGTCTGATGTCAATCTAGACAAGTACAGGCACACCTTCTGCAGCCTGCTGGGCAAAGACACAGACAGCTGGGGGCTGTCTTATACGGGTACGGCACAACTCTCTGTTCTCAGCTGTTGGTCAGGTGCGATGTTCGTGGAAGGTGAACATCATGGGGTCGCCTTTCTTCTTGTTGTGTTCTGTCAGGCTTGTTGCATCATAAAGGAGATAGAATGAACTTCTCGTCCCGGTTCGGCCAGGGGTCCATCATCGGAGTCCATTTGGACACATGGCACGGCACGCTCACCTTCTTCAAGAACCGAAAGTGTATAGGTTAGTACGGGCTAGTCGGCTATTGACCACTGCTCAGCCGGCATGATTTCCATTTTAAGGAATTTCAATTTTAAAGAAAGTCTGGCTCAGGATGCCTAATACTGGTTGTATGATTCCACATTTCAGTACTTTACTAGGTACTATAGTTCAAAATGTACCAGAGATGTTTCAAAATGTTCAAGCAGCAAGGAGAAGCTGGCATGTGAATGTAGAATCACAATGGCCCTCATTTATCATGCAACCATAGGAAAAGGTGGAAATCCAGGTGCTAATATCACTGAAAGAGACACACACTGCAAGTCCACGCAGATAAAAAATGACCTGATGTGAACTTTGATCCAAACTCCTAAATGGTTGATTGGAGACTCTCAATAGATGGATTCACTCCACCTTGAATCACTTGTGAACCAAATATTATACACCTATGTACTCCTCTGTTTAGTGGGGCTTTCATGCAGTCCTTAATAACCCTTGTCGCCACTAGGGGTCGCTGCCACCGAGCTCCAGAACAAGAGGTTCTACCCGATGGCGTGCTCCACGGCCGCCAAGAGCAGCATGAAGGTGATCCGCTCGTGCTCGGCCCCCACCTCCCTGCTCTACCTCTGCTGCGCCCGCCTCCGCCAGCTCCTGCCGGACTCTATAGACACCCTGGACGTGCTGCCCCTGCCGCCGGGCCTGCGCCAGCTGCTGCACAACAAGCTGGGCTGGGTGCTCAGTCTCAACGGCGGCGGGGCCGACGACAGCCCGGACGGGCCCGAGCGGCCCTCGCGCCACGGCCTGCCCTCCGCGGCCGGGCCCTCGTCCTCCGAGAGCGACTCGGAGGGCTGCACGTCCGACCCCGAAGCCTGCCAGAGGAAGCGCTGTCGCTGGACATGACCGGGCGGCTCCATGCCCTACCTCCTCTTTAAACACTGGTAGATGTTCCGTACCCTTGTTGGCATCTAGTGTTTTGTCCGACCTGCCTCCAGCTTTCCTCAGCATCAGTGTTGTCCCGAAGTGAAAGAGAAAAAAACGACGGCGAGAGAAAAAAAAAAAAAAAAACGAAACAAAAAAAAACCAGGATCGGAGGGTACGTAGGTGGAAAACTGTGACGGCTCTGTTACTGCCCGCACGTTTTTACTGTGATCTCCTCTCATGCCATACAGATGTCTCCACGCTCGACATGCAATCAGTATCAAACCAGCTTCAGTAACGCGTGAAATGGTGTGCTGTCATTTTGTTAGCTAGCGTCGTGTGTGTGGGGCGGGGTGGTGGTGGTGGGGGGGACTAAACAGTGCAACACTGACGTCACGTACGGCCGAATTTCGGTGGTCGTGGAGATATATTTGCAAAAACGGGGGTTTCCGGAAACGAGAGATGGTCTATTTTCTGTGCTCTCATCTTGTATGCAAATACTCTATATCGCTCACAGCCGTAGACGCTGCCAGTGCATTATCACCGCGACGTGTTCTCTGTTCCCGGCATTTGCAGGTGTTCTGTTGCGTTGCCAAAGTGAGAACCAGTGGGAGGCGACTTCCCACAAGTTAGGGTTAGGGTTACCACAGGTTACAGCTCTATAGCAGCAAAAAAGAAAAAAAAAAAAAGTTTAGACAGGTCAAACTCTTTTAGACGTTAGAATGAGCCGGAGCGAACCTGAATGTACTTTGCAGCTTTTGCTTCTCCAGTAAAAAAAAAAACAAAACAAGAAGAGAAAATATTCCCTTCATGGAACAGCCACCATCTCCTCACTGCTCATGATTCCTCCTCAGATCTTGTCGACTAACATGGGGAAAAACAAAGTCACGTGTAAGATACTTGTTATAGCGACATAGGTGCGGTATGTGTTGTCACGTAGTGTTGCTCTTAAACCCGATCGTCAGTCGCGAGAGACTGCCGCACATTTTAGACAACTTCCTTCCTTGCTGTTGCACTTAATTAGTTTCGTCTAGACGTTTTAAGAACGTAGTCTCGTTGATTTATAAAAAGGAAAAAATGCGCAATCTAAAAACCTTATTTTGCTCTTTATGCAAGGGGTCTTATTTCGATTTTCTCAATGCCTTGTTCCATCAGTTCTTTCCCCAACGCCTCTTGACTGTTATTCATTTTGGACACCTTACATTTTGAGATCAACCCTACAGGCCCTGTTGGCCTGATAGAGATCTTAAACAGTTCAATGTTTTAAAGTACTCTCCACTGACTGTTACTTTTAGTTAGGTAGTGGAAACGTCCCGCCTGCTGCTGCAGCATAGTCGACCTCTCAACGTGTCTCATCGGCACGTTTTTAAAAAATATTATGGCGGAAAAAAACACAGTTTACACATGTTGTACTTTGGATTATGCTGCAGCAGTGATTCACAGCCTCACTTTTTCCTTTAGGGAAACAAAACCAATATATCAGAATTTGCAGTTCGAGCCCACTGGTGCAGAGTGTCGTTGAGTCCAGTCTAAGTGTTTGTCGATCTTGACAGACTGAGGATATTCATGTTACACTAGGGCCTGATGCCCAAGTAATTATCATTTTCACTTCTTTTTTTTTTTGACTTTTTTTAAGACTGTCACACCACAGCAGTACAAGTATTAAAGTAGCGCTTGACCCGGCTACTGCCTCAGTCACTGCTGTCTGATCGTGTTCCCTCCTTAAGGTCTCCGTTTACAGACCTTAAGGTCCTATGCAACACAAGCATCCGATGTGACAACAGTTTCCAAGAGGAATTGCTTTAGGGATATCATGATGGAGGCAGAAAAACGGCAGCGAAGGTACAGGAGGACCACATTCATGCCATGACACGCTTAAATCTGTCCCGTTTTGTCCACAGAGATTCTGTAATGACCCTGTAATGTAACCACCAAGAGGTTAGTTGTAGTCGCTAAAACAGATTTTGTGTCTTATCACACAGTTATGTCTTCACGTTGATGCATCCAAGCACTTTCTTACTGTTCTATTGTAAATAGAGAAAAATTCTGAGTGTTTCTTCTATAACATGTCATATTAATAATGTTGTATGTGAAGGCCTTTACTCATCTTTTTTTCTGTATAACTTATCAGCATGATTTTCTGCTGAAAAATAAAATGAATGCTAAATATGCAAAGACTAGGTGTGTTTATCAAGTACCAAGGAATTTCCTGTTGAAGATCACCTTTCTGTGTGGGTGTTCTCCCGTCACTCCACTTTCCTCCCACAGTCCAAAAATGCATGTTTATTAACTGAAATGAAATTTCAATAACATGACCTAATGCAACATGCTTCACTATTTATCAAATACTACATTTGTTGTTGGACGTTGTTTGTTCATACTGTTGAAAAAACAAATGGAGTACGCTCCACAATACTTTCCCTAATAAGGCCATATTGGAAGTCATATTCACAACAATGCGATAAAAAAAAAGATAAAACGCAGAGTAAGGTGATAAATGTAATATTATTGTATTAAAGATTTGTAATCATCCGAAATATTATTTTAACAACGGTGAACAAGTTGAATCGAACACGTCGCACATCAAGCGGAACCAGACTGACGGGGTGTGTTTCGGGGGAACGTTTTAGCGGTCGGACCAAGTTGCGTGTTGAGGTCAAGTGGACTTGGAGCTGTCCGGAAAGTAACACATCAAGGTACAATGTGTTCTTGGAACAATAACAATGTCTAAATGTATTACCTAGACTGGCAGACACCTTTGAGACCAGTCGTCGTTAGAGCGTGTTGTAGCAGCTAACTACTAGCAACTAACAGACTGCAGGCTACAGCGTGTTCTAGTTCCCATTAACAACACATGTTGACACATTAAACACTGCTATATACATTATTGTATTTCTCCTACAGGACAAATCACTGTCACATCACAGCCATGGCGAAGAAGAAGCGTCTGCGCCTCATCGCCGAGATGGCCCGGAAGATCCGGGCGTACCGGGAGCTGAAGTCTCGGCCCCGGGACTCTCAGAGGCTTTCCCTGGACTACGATACCATGACGCGGCCGTTCACCGGCAAGAGGCTGCCGGTGCTGGCCTGGCAGGACGTCCGCAGGGAGAGCCGCCTCTTCTCCCTGCTGGCAGGCATGAGGATGTTCGGAGTGGGAAGACTCTTCACCCGCAAGTCATGGCTGGAGGAGCATCCAGAGCCCAGCTACTGGCAGCTCACCAAGGTTAAGGTGGACTACACTGCTGAGGTGAGAGCAAGGCAGGTGCATCTACCTGAGTGTGGGCGAGAGGCTGGAAGTGCAAGGTTTCTCACAACATAATGATCCACAATGATTTGCACTGAAAATAATCTGTCACAGTCACTGAGCAAACTTTCACTGAGCAAAATGTATTGAGATACATTGAGATTGAACAAATGGTGGTAGTGGTAGTGGAACAAATAGAAGAGAACAAAACAGTAAATAATACAGTGTACAAAAAATCAACAAAATGGCAACAGAGAACTCAACACATGATTGGTTGAATGAAAGAATGAATATGGTTTACTGAAAGCAGAGTAGGGTGTCAAACAGCAGTCATGAGGGTCAACCCTGTAAAATCTCTCCTTGTCACTAAATGAGCTCCTTAGTGTTCCATTCGCACACTTTTGCTACAATAATAATAATAATACTTGTGCCAGCCATTCTGATTGAACTGGAACATATTCATACAGGTCTCCATTTCTTGTGTTTTGTAGAATATGGATCATGGCAAAGCATGGGGGATCCTCACCTACAGAGGTAAGATTGGGTCGTCAATGTGTTATCTTGCATGCTTAGTGCCCAGTAGTGTCACAGGGGTCTGCAGGTGTCCATCTACAGTCCATACACCCTGGACAGGTCTCCATCACAAGGCATTCATACTTTTTACTCTCAAATGCATTTAGGGACAATTTAGAGTCTCCTGTCAATGTTGATGCAAGTTTTTAGGCTGTGGGAGGAAATCTGAGTACCAGGAGAAAAGCCTCACTCATTCAAATATTATGCAAAACAAACCTAACTTAATCCTGACCCACAAAGAACACCTGAGACCTAGCTTAACCTGCAGCCTTCTTGCTGTGAGGTGACACGAACAACCACTGACCAACCATGTGGCCCAGTGTTGGATCATGTTTTTCATATTGAGTCAAATCTGAACATTTAATACCATAATGATACGTGTATTATAAGTGTAGCTATCATGTAGGTTAAAGAAGACAAATAATCAGACTAGATTTTAGTCATTCTTTGAATCCTGTTAAAAGCAGTGTTGATCTCAAGATTTATGAAGAAGATGGTTGTTTTCCCCCTCACAGGAAAAGTTAACAGACTTGGGGGTCAAAAGAAATATGGGACAAAAGAAATTTGGAACATTGCAATCACCACAGATGGAGGCTCATGTCAGAGCCCTCATGCCTAACGGCTAATTCATAAGTCTCATTCAGTAAAGTAAACTTCAGTTTAAGATCACTTAAGCTCATAAAGTTGCAATATGGTTTTTATATGTTTTAATATGTGATGATTGTTCTCTAATGCATGATTTTGTTGTTTTCTCAATGGCAGGAAAACAGGAGAAAGAGGTCAAGGAGGTGGAGAAGGGAATGTACCATGACTGGCGCCTGATTCCTAAACACATGGAGCAGCAGTTTAAGGACTTTCAGCCACTACCTGAGCCTCCACCGCGTTTCGTACCCTACCCTCCCCTTCTCCGTGCCATGATTCTGGCCAAGCACAAGAAAACATACAGCAAAGAAATGGACCAGGAGCCAATGTTACCTTTGAACAGGGATGTGGTTCTCAACAAAGACTATTTTCGCCAGAAGGAACTAGAGAAAAAGAAGGCAGAGGGGACACCTGTTTGATACTTGTGGTGCTGAAGCTAAATATTGTGGATGTTTTGGACCAAATGTGAAGAGAATCACTTCGGTCCATATGCTGGAAGCCCTCCCCTCAGTGTCCCATTTACCTCTGGACTCAGAGTCACAGTTTCCTGCTATTTTCATGTGAAGCAGGCTTTTCTGGATGTAAAATGTATCTGTGCCATGTGGTGAATATTAAATGTTGGATAAAACAGAGCTGCTGTCTTGTTTTTTGCACCTGTGTCATAAGGTGTGAAGAGTTGTGGTGTATGCATAGCAGTTCTTGTTCTTCTGATGGGTTAGAGCAGAGGTGCTCATTTCTGTTCCTTGTGAGCCCCTGTTCTGTATATTAAAGATGTTTCCTGCCCCAACGCACCTGATTCAGTGCTTTATTATCAGGGTTTAGCAGAGCCAGTTATCAAGTTCTGTTGAAGCCTGATATTGAGACTTTTGAATTCCTGTTCTTAGGGAGCCCCTAAGGAACATACTAGAATGATTAGAGAAACATTCAGTTAATTTTCACTTTTCTGGAGCACACTTAGTAACATAAAGGTTGTTATAAGTGAACTCTTGTTTTGGTTTCCAAATAAATTACTTTACCTTTATTAAACCCTAAAAAAGCATCGAGTCATCCAAGGAGCCAGGACACCGACAGTAACTTTTGGCATTGAAAATTAAATTTGGTGTTGTAGAAAAAAGTTGCATTGACACAGAAATAAGTATTGACAAAAAAAATGTCCCATTGAAAAAGAAAAGCAGGAATTAAAATTAGGCCATATTTTTGTTCGGATTTTTTATGCTCCTAAAATGTTTGCCTATAGCAATATGGCGGCGAGGTTGTCGTATTCTTGCATGCATGACACGTTGAGTTTCAGACCTGTGTAGGCCATTATTTATATCACACGTGTAATCTTCAACTTGAGGTAAGCGTGATACGTATTGCATGTAAGGTGTTGCCATGTTTTCGAATAAAGTGGAAAACATATACACATACAAGGGTTAGCATCAAGTCTCCACGCGCAGACCGGGTAGTGGCAGGAACACCGCGTGCCCGCGCTTTGGGGCGACCGTTGCCTAGCAACGTGCGTGCCTACGTGCGCACGTCGTCCTTCCCTCCTTCTCCAGCGCAGCGCTCCACACCGTCCACCGGCCACGATGATTTGCCTGTTCCTGTCCCTATTCGCCTACATCTTCCAGTCAGGTCGGTGGTTTTGTGTGCTCGCACTCCTTGTATCGCTCACTCGGCTCAGTCTGAGCCCCAGCGTGGTTTATCATATGCTCCCATGTGTGAACAGGAGACGCGGACTCCACTGGGACAGTCCTGGGCTAAAGCTACAGGAGGCGCTGCCCAAACAGCGGTGACCCGACCGATAACTTTGACAGAAGTTCAGCAACTAATATTATGTTTAACTCGCTACGCAAGGTGTGACTATTAACACCCAGAGTAGCCGTGCGCTGCCGCGTAACTTCTGCACTCCCAGCGGCTCATAATCCACGCGTCCGCGCTGCGAAATGAGTTGATTCATCATCCTATTAATAGCCCGCCTAGGCCATTGGTGCCGCCAGGCTGCATGTGGAGCCTGTGGGGAGGTAATAGGCTGAGAGAGAAAAGCTCCAATGGCCCCGAAAAAAAGGTCACAGCGAGTCCTGGAGGAACTGCAAGATTTGGTGGTTAAACATGCACGGATTGAGGAGTCTGGTGAGACGGTGACCGTTTCAGACAGGGTTCAGGGCTTGATAGTGCCTGCAGGCTTAGGGCAGAGCATTTTATTCCTCATGTCACATTAGCGCCAGGCCTGAAAGTTATGTATTAGAGCGCAGGAGTGTTTTAAATAACACTCGGTGATATACAGTACTACTGACAAGCATGTGTGTGCGCACTGTTGTACAGGATGAGTTTGATCGTGTCTTAACAGTCCTCTAACGTGGATTAGATCTGTCTAAATGTTTTAGTGCACCGTGTAGCCAGGTTCACATACACACACACACACACACACACACAACCTGGAAAACCAGACCAGCTCTCCAGTCCAAACACACGAATACTTTTTTTTAATCAAATTTCAGGGATGAGGGAGGAATAAACATCGAAGCAATCTACAAAGCACGTTACAGTACAACTGTCAAATATGACACATCCCCAAAGCATGTTTTACAGTTTATGGCAAGACAACCACGTGTTGTTGTGTAACGTGTTGGTTCACTGCAGCATCTCTGCATGTGTCTTCTCTGTTTGTGGAGCTGCTTAATGAGTAATCCTGTACAAAGTGCATGCATGTTGCCGGAGGATCTGTGTGGGTGCTGTAGTCGCCAGTCTTGTCTTTCGGTGTTTGTTGATTGATCTTTTTCTCTTTTTTTTTCTACCTGCATGCTTTAATGTTTGCTCCCTGTCCTTCCAGGCTGGACTGGTGTGAACGAACGCACCTTCATCGCAGTGAAGCCGGATGGCGTTCAGCGGAGGCTGGTGGGAGAGATCGTCCGCCGCTTTGAGAGGAAAGGGTTCAAACTGGTGGGCCTCAAACTCGTGCAGGTATCATCAGCCTTCCCTAGAGACTTCTATCTCTCGACTGCTTCATTGTAAAGATCGAAAAACAAAATCATGCTTACTTCTATGATGATGATGATGATATCTCCTTCCTCTGTGGCAGGCAACTGAAGATATGCTCAGGGAACACTACTGGGACTTGAGGAGTAAGCCTTTCTTCAAGGATCTGATCAGCTACATGAGCTCTGGACCAATCGTAGCCATGGTGAGGCCTCAGTGTACCAGATCATTCACCTGGACACAGAGACACATCTCCAGACTTAAATTGTGAACTGGTATTGGGCCACTCAGAGGCCTGCCTTTTATGCTGTCTCTCAATGTAAATGAGAATTTGTTTACAGTTGATCTATGGCTTTTATATTGGCAAATATAGAGTGGGAAAAATGACATGTATGCCATTTGTAATTAGTTAGTTATTTGTAATATTTGCTGATCACAGAACCAGACATGTAATGACAGCACTGTCTTGAAAAGGTGTGTTCACGCTCTGCTCATGTGCATGTCCGTGTCTACTCAGGTGTGGGAGGGTTTGGACGTGGTGAAGACGGCACGCAAGATGTTGGGAGAGACGAACCCCGCGGACTCGCTGCCCGGAACCATCCGAGGAGATTACTGCGTGGAGGTGGGCAGGTAAGGTCACCTGCGGGGATGGAGGGGTAACGTTAACACACCTGGAGCCTGCTCTTATCCCGGTGAATGTGGTGGGCGTTCCTCCTCGCCTTGCAGGAACGTGATCCACGGCAGCGACTCGGTGGAAAGTGCCCAGAAGGAGATCTCCCTGTGGTTCCGCCAGGGCGAGCTCCAGTGCTGGGACAGCAGCAGCAACCACTGGATCTACAAGTGAAGCTGCAGGGAGGCCGTCCTGAGGGTGAACCAGCGCCCTACCACACTAGCATCATTGCAGGGCACGTCCAGTCATACCTCAGATGAATGATTCTGTGCTTTAGTAGCTTTTAGACATACGGGGGTGCTGTCTCTCTGCTTTATTTGTTTTTTTAATGTTTTCATGAAATGTCTTTTTTTTAATCTGAGGTGACATAACTTGACAAAGCTGACATGCACTAACCAAGCAATAATTTTAATCTCGTGTTTTTCATTGTAGTCCTATCAGGGGCGTGTCCAGGGGGGTGTCCAGGGGTGGCACAGGCCAGCCCTGATATCTGACAAGCCCCCGCAGGTGCTACTCTAGTCACGAGGGGTGTTCAACGGAGAATCGGACCATCGCTGCAGTTTTTCAACCTAACGGATCAGGACAAATAGTTGTTTTTTGTCACAGACAAACGCCCTTCGGCCCACCATAAGTCGGTGCCCCACTCGAACCACCCCTATTGAAAATGTCTGGACACGCCCCTGAGTCTTACTTTGGCCAGCGCAGTGCAGAATGTTTACAGCTTTTGAGCAATAAGCTTGGAGAGGAGCAAAGTTAAAGTGGCTGCCTGAATTCACCACTTACAGATTCATTTCTCTTTCAAGTGCAGAAAATGTATGTACGTGCAAAGTCCTCCATTCACCCAAGCAGCTCATAGGGTTCCCAGCAGGATGTCTGGCCACTGAAATCTGCTCAAGTCTTTCATTGTACCCTATATGCCCGGCATAAAAGTCATTTCTGCTGCACTCTGCTACTTCTTGCCCCATGTTGCTGACAAGTTATGGCCACATCATTGAAGCCAGGCTTTGGGGGTGGGAGAGCAGTTAACATGAAAGCAACCTGGGTATACATAGTAGAAGTTGTGACTATAGAAAATGGCACATCTCCATAGCTTTATTGTCCAGGAAAAGTATTTGGAGGGGCAGATGGGAACCCTGAGCTTAGCTTGGTTTGGATGCAGTTGTTGCTCAAGTTTGCACATTTGGATTTGTGGAGTAAGGCCATTGATTTGCAAAATTTCCAAAATGTTTTCTTCAATGAAAATCCAAAAAATGTACACCACTTTTTGGCTTTTTTACATGTACATGATTTTAAGTTGTTGGTGCTTTTTAAAAAACAAACAAAAAAAAAACGTCACTGCTATGACGCAGAACAGATCGTCACCTCTCTTGAAAATACTTGAATGTAAAAAGGTTGAAGTTTCACAGGATGCACCTTAACTTAAAGCTCAGCGTCCAAAATGAAGAGAAACTGCACTTTATCAACCTGCCAGTACCATTATCATGTTGTGCTCTATGAAAGCGTCATTTCTCCGGTCGCCACTTCTGTCACGTTCAGGCTTCATCTGAAATGCATCAGTGCTGTATGAACACGCATCAGGGCCGCTCAAACCAATAAAATCTGAGAATGAAACCTTGACATTTCCATTTTTCTTTGACCCGAAATGATTGAATGGAGTATTTATCTGTTCTCTGGTGCTAACATTGAAGCTATGGAGCACTGGTTTCATCAGACGTCCATCCATTCATTAGCAGAGAATACACACACACACACACTTAGGGGTTATTTAGAGACTCCAGTTGACCTAAGCATGCATGTTTTTGCAGTGGATGTGTGGTTCCTTTGAATCTTCGGCACGTTTGCATCTGCTGTGTGAAAGGAGACGTCCACACCCAATCGTCAGCACACAAATATGTTTAATATTTAATCCACACAGATAGAGATCGATGCATGAATTTCCATATTGAACAAAGAGGATGGGCTTCGGTGTGTCTGGAGATTTACAGCAACCCCTGTACACGCAACGACAACACGTCACCGATCGCCTGCTCTACGCCCAACCGTCCGACCGACAGCCAATCAGAGGGGGAGGAGACGAGCCTCCCGACTGGACCCGCCACGCTTTACACTCCGCGCCCCCGCCCCCCCACCCCCACAGACTCCGGCGAGACCCCCCCCCCCCCCCACACACACACCCACCCCCCAGCACCCTTTCATTTCCACCAGGCGGCCGCGCCGCGTTTCCTGTGCCTCGAGGTCTGGTGATGGATCGAGTTGACTGCAACGTAATTTTGGCTTTCCATTTCTTCCACATTCCTTCAGTCGGCCTGAAACGTTTTTTTTTCTTCTTTATTTAAAGCCAAACTTCGCATCCTTCGCACCCACTACAACCTTTAACGCAAAGATTTCCCCCCCCACAAACAAAGATGGATCCGCACGCGCCTGACGTCCGCATTCATTGACTCCATTTGAACCAGTTTCAAGTTACGGCATCGGTGGTTATGGATCGGAAACAAAAAATAAAAAATAAAATTGGATTTCTGGTGGAAACGCAAGTGCGTCATCATCGCGTCTCTGCACTTTGATTGAGTTATTTTTGGTTCTGCTGAAAACTGCCGGGCCTTGTCGGGCTTTTTGCTTTTTGCTCGGTTCTGAGGTGGAAGGTGTTTTTTTTCACAGGTGACGAACTAAGTGGAGGAAGAGGAGGAGGAGTAACTGTTGGGGGGGCAGATGCAAGACAGTCGAGGTAAATATAGGAGGAGATACGGTGTGCTTACAGGGTGAATATAAGACCGATACAGAGGAGGGAGGTAGTTATGAGGCTGGGTTACAAGGCTCATGGAGATGGTTACAACGCCCCTGCGCGGGACAGAGACAGGATGGCAGGCAGATTACTTAGATCAGAGGAGGTACTTACAAGGCATTAAAGTTACAAGGTGATGGGGCAGGAGGGGGCAGAATAGTTACAGGGGACCATATACGCGTCATTTTTAGAGCCAAGAAGTGGAGAAGAGGGAGGGTGGGGGGTGGGACTTTTACATGACCGGGGATAATTACAAGGTTTGGGTGGCTGGAAGCTTTTTGAGGACAAGGGGGGGGGGTTCATTACAGAGAAGGGGGGTGGGGTGTTAAAGCAGATCCGGGTGTCACTCAGGTATGTAGGACACCTGCCAGACGATGATGTGGCTCCTCTCCGCTTTGCACAGCGCAGGTTTGATCTGCGAGGCTCCGGCGCTCTCCCCTTCCTCCGTCTCATCGTCCTCCCCATCCCCTGAGGAGCAGACGCAGACACGGCGCTGAAGAGCAGAAAGCTGGGCCAGCCAAACTACAGACCCTGCTACGCTGTCATGCTACACATTCAGAGACTGGCTTAGGGAACATATAATCTAAGCTCCAAAACATACTGTTTTGAGGCAGTATAGAAGTCAGTGTAGAAGTAAACACATGAATAAGGATTATTAGGTAATAATGATGATTTTATTTTGAATTTTCTATCATGTTTAGGTTTGTTGACATGACAATGAATGAGAAATGGTCACGATCTGCAAATAATTTCATGTTGCAGTTCCTACTTGTGACCATTAGAGGGCAGTGATATCTATTATGTGTTCAAACGGCATGTTGACGTCATTTGATTTCACCTTTTTATTGATCCGTTTAAGAAATGTTGCACAAAATATTCCCCTAGAGGAGTTGCCAATATGTGATTTGAGTTGCTGAGGAGCAGACAATAGCTGTAATGCATTGGCATGACATCTACAATGTGAGGGAGTAAAGGTAATACAGTTGATGAGTGGTTAGCACTGTCACCTAAAAGCAATAAGGACCTGGGTTTGACTCCAGGGTTGGACCTAGGGTCTTTCTGTGTGAAGTATGCATGTTATCCCTATTTCTACATATATCTTCTCTCAGTACAGTTTCCCCAAAACACCCTAAATTGACAGGTGAGTGGTCCAGGTAAGGTACACAGCAGGTGAGATGATGGATGGATGGATGTATTGCGTGGTTCTCACCTATGCGGAAGTCGATGTAGCCCTCTCCGCCGCTCAGCACCAACACGTTCTGCACGCTCTGGGCCTCGGCCTCCTGCGGCGCCGTGGAGCCCTGCCCCTCCGATGGACTGTCCAGCACGCTGCCGTTCAGGGTGGCTAGGACATTACCTGTCACACACACACACACACACACACACACAGACTGAGCTCCCAGACTTGGGGTGGGGGGGCGTGGTCTGAGCCACGGCGGACGGCGGGGCGGACTCTGAGCCTACCGGGTACGGAGACGAAGAACTTGACGGCGTCGCGGTGTCCGTGGAAGCAGAGCTGCGCCTGGGCCATGGAGCAGTACGGGATGAAGCTGCCGCTGCTCTTCTCAGAGCCGTCGTCGCCGTACACGTGGATCACCCCGCTGGCCGACGTGGGAGACACCTTGTTGGCTGTGGGAGGGGTGGTGGGGGGTAAACCCAGAGGTGAGAGTCCGACTTGACAAAACTCTCACCCGGCCAATCGTGACGTAAGCGTGATGTATAAAAGCATGATAGATTAAAAAAAACGTCCTCCCAGCGAAAAAAAAACCCACCCACACAATGCACGTATTTCCACAGATCAGCTGGAAATAAGAGGTGATCTGAAGATAAAAAAAAACCACATGCGATGGATCTGATACACACACACACACACGTCTCTAAACAAATCACAGTGAGAAACAGCATGCAAAGCAACCGATAAAAAGTAAAAGCGCGGCTCGCTGCTTTTCGGCGACTCGGCTGACGTCAGAGAGGACTAACGGAGCGCCTGATAAGGAAACAGAAACTGGAGGTGCGGGCTTCAGGGGGGTTCGAGGTCAGGGGGGGAAAACAACAACAGCAAGGAGGGAGGGAAGAGCTCCCACTTACCCCTCACACCCAGGAGCTGTCCCCGGTGAAGGACCACCGCTACGGGAGGAGGCGGAGGCGGGAGGGTGGGAGGAGGAGAGCAGGGAGGGGGAGAAGAGGGGAGGAGGAGGAGGAGGAGGAGGAGGAGGAGAGAGAGGGGACAGCAAGAGCAACAGTTATGACTGAGATCGTTCGTGAGAGAGGTGACAGCACCGCAGGCAGGCGGGAGAGAGAAGAAGACAGAGGAGGAAGAGGAGAGAAAGACGGGTGAGGGGGAAGATTCGGGGAGAAGCTGAGGGAGAGCACAGATGAACAGCAGACTCCTAATTGGTCCGTTCAGCCTGAGTATAACTCTCTCTCGGAATAATGGTAAATACCAGTTGAAGACTGATGGCTTTACTTCTCTGAAGTTTTCCAGTTTGGCTGTAACTTTAACCCTTCACTGTGGCAGAGAAAAGGAAGCTCTAGATGTACTTCACCTGGTCTAAAGCAACACACAAACCTCACCCTCGCACACAAACACTCTTGTATGAACAACTTCCCGAGCCTGTGAAGGAATCCTCAGACTCACCTGTGAACTTCGCCGGTAGAGTTAGGGTTACAGTCACAGAGCCTCCAGGGATTTTAAGGTTAAAATGAAATGTGAAAAACATGTGAAGTCTCGTCCCTTTACTCGTGGATTGACCTTCCATCAAATGTGGCTGAAATGTGTTTTCATGGCTTTCTAGGAAAGTCCTGGGAGGGATTCACTGAATCAGTAGCTCGGCTCTGACAATCTCGACAATCCTGCGACAAAGAAACTCCAGACTTACTCTCCGTCAGCGGGATGGAGATGATGACTCCGTTCCCGGTCCCCACCCACAGACGGTTCCCGCCGATCAGGAGTGCCGTGATGCGTACGAAGGAGAAGCCCAGCTTGCCCGTGCCTGCGAGTCACACGACAGGGCAGAGAGGGGGAGGAACGTCACACACCTAACCGCGTATTCATCTGGACCGGGGGAGGGGGCGGGAGGACGTTGTGCTCACCCAGCATCTTGCTGACGTACGGCTCGATGTCCACGTCCTGCAGGTGCTGGTGCGTGTGCGCGTGGTAGAGCCGCAGGGTGGAGTCCAGCCGGATCGACACCCACACGCCGTCGCCGATCCAGGCCAGCTGCCTCACCTGGCTCTCCCTGCGCGGGTGGGCGTCGAAGGACTTCTGCAAGGGGGGGGGGCAGAGAACGGGCTCGTTAGTACGCCGTGTGTGTGTGTGGGTGTGTGTGGGGTGGGTGGTGGTGCCTCACCTCTATCTGCATGCTCTTGGGCTGGATGACATGGATCTTGTTCTTGTAGCCGCACCACACCTTGTCGTGCACCACGGCCATGCAGCGGATGGAGTGGTGGGGGCGACCCAGGTCCATGAGGTGGTAGTTGGACAGGTCCCACTGGCCGTCTGATGAACACACACACACACACACATATGAAGTCGCAAGAAGTTCATTCAGTTCAGTTTGGAGTTCATTGATCATTTTGAATGCGAGTGGCAGAGCTGGATGCAGGATGTAGGCATTTTCCTGTGAGGAGCTTGTGACTCCGGTACAGGCAGAAAGGATTTGTTACACTCAAAGAAAAGAAAATGTTTACACTGTTAATGATGCACATACTGGATTGAATGAAAGAATGTGTGGCGAGAAGGCGCCTACCTCTAGTTGACCTACTACAGAGCTCCCTAAGAGGAGCTGAAGAGTGAGGTATCAACACTGAAACTGTGGTCAAACTGTTTAAGTTTAGGTTTTTAGGCTTTTACAAGGCCTAGTTGGTCTACTACCATGATAACTTATAAAAACATACAAAAACAGACTAAACATACTAAAACACTAACATACTAAAATATTACATAATTTTTTTTTGTACAGTGAAACAGGTAAGATAAGATAGATTCTGCTTCAGAATAGCAGAGGGAGAAGAAAATAAATAGAGGAAAACTGTAAAAGTTTTATGTTAGAAGTACACACCTGGGTGCATCAATCTCACTAAACAATCATAAACATTTTTCAGGCCCTTTTCAAACCTTGAAAACTAAACATTAATATTATTAGGACTGTCGACCTAAACTTAATCTGTGGGACGTTTTGCAGGTTTTGCAAGTGGAGCATGACTGACAATGATAATGCAGAATAGAGGCTGTTTTTCCTAGTGTCCAGCTGAAAGTAGAAAGACGTGTTTTAAAGTCTGAATACCCTCCGATCGGTGGAATATGGCGAGGGTCCCGTCAGCGAGGGCGACCAGCACGCGGCCCTTCACGTGTCTGCAGTCAGAGAGGAGACAGAGAGTGACAGGCATCCCGAGGAGCGGTGGTCCAAACAGACTCAGGCGCAGGGCCGGATCACTTACACCAGGCTGAGCACGGAGTCTTTCAGCTTGATGGAGTGGAGACACTTCTTCCAGTTTCCAACCGCGGAGTGGACGTAGAGCCTGGGGGCAGGACAGAGGCAAGACGCTCCATTTCAAAGAAGCAACGCTGTGGTTTTTTGCAATTCTTGCAACAGCTAAAAAAAACCTAGGAAGCTGTCTAAAATATGAAGCAATCCTTTGCAAAGGTCTTTTTTGTTTTGTTTTGTTTTTCTAGTGGAGTCCCTCACCAGCCGTTCTGGGCCCCGAGCCACATGGTGGGGGCCACGCTGGTGTAGTTCTTGGCATCCTCCCCTCCGTCCTCGGACTCCGGAGGGTGGGAGGTCTCCTCTCTGGACTGACCCGAGCTCCTGTGGGCACAGAGGACAAACGGACAGTTTCACTCTCTGGTCCTGCTTGGCGACGGTCCCCCTGAGGACAGACCCTGAGGGCTCCCACCTGTCGGAGTTGTCCGCTGGGCGAGGCTGGGGGTCTGTGAAGACGTGCTCGGTGAAGGGCCCCGGGGGGTCCTGCTCCGACTGGCTGGACGTGGACTCAGGGACCTCGGTGGCCTCAGTGGCCTCCTCGGCTGACTGGGCGGGATGGATCTTCCCATTCATGAGGGGAGCAGTGGGGGCTGAGGACACAAGCAGCATGGTCATGGATGGAGTATCTATCTATCTATCTATCTATCTATCTATCTATCTATCTATCTATCTATCTATCTATCTATCTATCTATCTATCTATCTATCTATCTATCTATCTATCTATCTATCTATCTATCTATCTATCTATCTATCTATCTATCTATCTATCTGTCTATCTATCTATCTATCTATCTATCTATCTATCTATCTATCTATCTATCTATCTATCTATCTATCTATCTATCTATCTATCTATTTATCTATCTATCTATCTATCTATTTAAACATCATCATCTATCTATACATCTATACATCTCCCATCCATTCAGCATCCATCATCGTCTTTCATTCATCCATTATCAATGCATCCATCATCTATCCATAACCTATCCATTCATCATTTATCCATCCATTCATCATTTATCCATCCATCCATCATCTATCATCCATCATCTATGTGTCCATCATCTGTCCATCCATAATCTATCCGTCTGTCCATCTATCTATCATCCATTCATCATCTATATATCATTCATTACCCATCATCTGTCCACTATCCATCCATCCACCATCATTCCATCCATCCATCCATCCATCTGTCTCTGCAGCTGGGTGCTCACCTTGTCCCTTGTCCATGATGGGCGTGTCAGTGCGTGAGGAGCAGTTGCTCCGGGCGACGCTGCAGTTGGTGGCGCAGCCCACCAGAGTGATCCCCGCCAGCATCCCCTCCACGCTGCCGCTGTCGTCTCCTCCGCCCGCTCCTCCATCCCCCGGGTCCAGCACGATCTCTCCAGCTGGGTAGTCGCTCTCGCTGGCGGCTGCACGCACACACACACACACACACATCGGGACATGTAAACATGCAAGTCTGTGTATGCAGTTACCTGCACATAACAGGCCCTAGTATCTCCTATTATTATCCCTATTATCTCACTAATGATGTAAATTTAGATGTCAGAAGTACTGCTGAGTGGTCGATTGGGATGTTCCTGGAAATAAGTTGGCACATCGCAAAATTATTTGGTTCTTACTTAGATAAAAAAGAAAAAAAAACAATTTAGATTTATAAGAATTAGATGATTTCTATTGTTTTCAGGGTTCGTCTTTTAAGTGTGCAACTTTACACTTAAATCTTAATGTCATTTCAAGAAATCTTGAAATCCAGTATTATCTTGCTGAATGGACAGATAATTTAACTTGCTTTGTGTAACTTCGTCCTCAGATTTAGTGATTTTACCCCTCTATTTTGCATTGCAGTCTACCATTGACATCTAACATTGACAGTTTTACACAGTGTCCTGCCGTCTCACCCGGCACGCTGGAGATGCACAGCACGTGTGCGTTGCAGACGTTGAACTGGTCGACCAGCGAGCCGGGCTGGTTGGCGTCGATGATGACCACCTTGCTAGCAGAGTGGGTGCTGGTGAGGATCCACACCCGGCTGCTCATGGTGTCCGTCTCCTGCAGCTCCTTCGACTGGACGGAGACAGGAGACAGGAGGGGGTTACCACGAGGACGTCTCACAGCTAAGAGGACAGGTGCGACGGCTTGCGAGCGTCCTCGTCACTCTACCTTCCTCTTCTCCGGCGAGCTGTGGCTGCTCTTCTTGCCCGTCCCCTCGTCCTCGGCGTGCAGCGGGTCGCTGCTGTTTGTCAGCGCTTTGGTTCCTGGCTCCTGGCCGCCGGCCCTCCAGCCGCTCAGGTCCACGCCAGCTGCACACCACAGCTGCAGGCACGCACACACACACACACACACACAAAATATAATCATATAAATGATGTGAGCTGCTAGAGCACTAGCCCCAGTTGCCTGTGTAACTCAGTGTTATTGTAGTTTTGTAAGAGGTTGAAAAAGCCATCATTTTCTTAAATATTACAGGGAATTACTTTTGTAAAGGGTAAATCTTCTTAATCACATCAGAAAAACTAACATATATATTCTGTGAGAACTACATCCAAACTGCAGTTTTACACAAACCCATACAGTTCATTACTCCCCAGTTCATCTAGAGGCGTCTTCGTGACTTTGTGCCACCTCCTTTGACTCAATCTTCCACCTAATGTCACAACATGTTTTAACTGTGGCAGGAAAGATTTTTCCTTCAACCTCGATTCCTGATCATTGATTTCCACTTTGACGGACTCCTCACCTTCCTGTTGGGGTCCTTCTCCACCAGGGGCCGACAGTACACCGGGACGGGCACATTCTTCATGCGGCTGTCCTCTTTCTCGTTGGTGGTCTAAAAAGCACAGGTGAGTGCGGGGTTAGCAGGGGACCGGAGACGTGAGTCCACGTCCACCAGTTGTCGGCGTTTCGATGCACCATACGCCACTGGAATCGGGTTATCTTTTACATCTCAGTGCAAAATGATGCTTTCAGAAAGAATCCACTCTTACTGTGGCACCAAAGCGTGATCGACTATCCACACTGATCTGATGTCGACCAGAATGTGCACTTGCTATTATTAAAGAGTGGATTTTCCCTTTTAGGAAGACCTCAGAGATTAAAGCAGGCATAAGGCGTCAATGTTGAGGCTGAGGCAGGTTGAGACAGACAGAGGTTAAAGGTTAAAAGGTTACAACAACATTGGCAGAGGGAGATTAGATGGGATGAACTCCACAGAGGCAGGAGTTCATCAGACAGACTATGTGTGTGTGTGTGTGTGCCTAACATGTTGCCTCTCATCATGTCATGCCTTTAAAAACGAGGACTTTCATGCATTTCACAAACCGAGAACATAAAGAGTCGCTGTGTGTTTTAGTAAAACTATGTGTCTTGTTTTTTTTTTTTTTTGGGTACCGCTACCGTCCTGGGGACTGGGCCTCGGGGGGGAGGGGAGGTTACAGGTTAAAGGGAGGGGGATGCCGTTCAGGGCTCATGCTGGTGCTCTGTCGGTCTCACTTGCCTGTGGTCTCTTCAGCGGGCTGTCCTGAGCGCTGTCCGTCTGACCTCCAGTCTGTGGGACACCAGAGTTAGAGCCACCTGCCTACCCCCACACCCCTGTCCTGAGCTGGCCCGTCCCAACGCACACCTCTCTATGCTCAACCAAACCATGTGAAATCGTGCCGGAAAAGACCTAGGGCTTCTGCTCTTACAGGTGTGGACAATACATCTCATAAAAAGGAGCAAAACTGACATTAGATTTGTGTTTGTGTGTCCAGACCTGGATCTAGTTTGTCTGTGACATAGAGCAACAAGAACAAAACATATTTTCTATCATGGACACTAAAGGTCGATATAACACACAGCATCATGCTGTTGTTAACAAGGACTCAAATCCGAGTATAGACCACAACTAGATTCTTGTTGCAAATTTCTCTCACTTCTGGTCGTTGCCAATGTTTCATTACTATCTGCATAAGCAAAGACTTGTGACAACATCAAACAAGTTTGAGATAATGAGGTAATTCGAGACCAGGCTGACTTAACACCTCATACAAACATTCAGGATGATTGGAGGGATCTGCTACTCCAGTAAAACCCTCGTGACTCCACAGAAATGTAACTTCTGACTGTAAATTCGCTTGAAATCGTAATATGGTGAAGGGCTGGCATTAGCTGTGAAGTTCTTAGGACAGATTTTTCAAAAGGTGCCTCAAAGGATCATTTGATGGAGTTATGAAATGCTCCTTTGAGCCTGGACACGATGTGGTAGATATCCATCCAGTCCAGTCAGAGCTGACAAGACTGAAGAGATAAGGTTCAGCCGCTAAGTTGATTACATTTAGGGTTTTCTCACTCACTCTCAATTTCAGCAGCAGATGAAACAAACATTTCACACGTTAACAATCTTGAAACCTGAAAAACTGAAGACTTCTGGGTCTTGGAGACACACTGGCCATGAGTTTTGTAAACCGGTGTAAAAGCCAGCATGACAAATTCTGTTATTTTATCTTTGATGTGAGGAAGATTTGCAGCTTTCTGCAGCAAATCTGGGACAGGACCTGCAGTCTATGGGAGATTTGACTCACACACCGTGATGCGTGACCTCTGCTACTCCTACAACTGCACTTCAGTCATTCTCGATTCTGTCCGGCCACACATGTTTTCTCCACATTTACACATGGTCTCAGATCTTATCAGGTCTGCTGGCTTTTCCACCAAAGCTCATCTGTGTTTTCTGCAGACTGCGCCGAGCCCCCGGCGGGCTCTCAGGGCCACGTGGAGGAGTGGGGGTGAGTGGCGGTGGTGGTTGGGTTTGGGGGGAGGGGGGGGTCTATGTGGCCTGTACCTGCTTGAAGCGGGACGGCACGCTCCAGCCACAGGCCTGCATGATGCCGTCGTCGCGCCGCATGTGCTCGCGGACCTGCCGGTACTGTTCCCGCCGCTGCTCCCGGCGGGCCAACAGTGCCGAGTCACTGAGGAGAGACGCAACACCGTTACTGGCCAGTCTGGAAGCGACGGGGAGAGAGAGAGGGAGAGAGAGAGAGAGAGAGAGAGAGAGAGAGAGAGAGAGAGAGAGAGGGAGAGAGAGAGAGGGAGAGAGCGAAGCGTTAGCAGCCCGGCCAGCCAGCAGCAGGAGACGCAGCGAGAGGAGATAAAAAGTTAAAGGACAGAGGAGGGAAAACAGAGCGAGAGCAGCTTTAGACTTGCTCAAGCCATGCGCAGCGTTTTATCAGACAAGTGTGAAAGTTGTCAAAGGTCTGACAGAGCCGAAGCGCTCCTGTCTGCAGGGTCAAGATGCAGCACAGAAAGACTTTTCACCCTTTTTGGTCATCACTTCACCAGGATGCACACATTCACCATTAATGTCCTGTGTTTAGGCCTGCACATCAATTGCTTCATTACCTTTAGTCAGTCATTCCATAGCTCTTACTCATGCACTGTTGACATATGACAAGCTTTCCTTCTATAATCGACTATATAAAGCTGCAACGAGTAGTTGACTAATCAACTACTGATCAAGTGAGAAAATGTGAGGATTTAAGAAAAGTATGGACTGCTTTCTTTGCATTTGTGAAACACCAACCACAGGCTGTAAGTCTGCAAGGTTTCATTATGTACTTATATGACATTTTTTGAGACCAAACAACAGATCAGGAGTAAAAGTTACTGCATATTGAGGTCTGTCACATGTTTTTTTTACACCCACTTGAATACACTTGAACTCATTCTCTTATCTTATTTTTACATATTGCTACTCTTGGCTTTACTAAGTGTTCAGTGTTATTTGTTATGTGCCTGAGAGAAATGCAGTTTCAGCTCTGTGATTGTGTGGCATATCTGGCAATAATCGGCAGCTTTGACCTGACTAACTGACAACAAAAACAATCGCTGGTTGCAGCTCTATTGCTGCTGCACTGGACTGAACCTGCAGAATGAGGTCTTAGTGAGCGACAGCATCCTCTGGGCGAGCTGTGAAACTACCGGCTGACAGTGGACGTGTGTCCAGGTTCAGAATCGTGCAGAGTGTAGAGATTTATCTGCGTTAGACGCCTCGGCGTTAGCTGCGAGAAGCTTTGCGCTGTGCGAGCTGCCGCAGAGCCAATGAGTGAGCAAAGGCAGCAGGAAGCATCCAGAGATTCAGGTTCAGAGCCTGGTGTGAGGAGGAGGAGGAGGAGGAAGGGGACGAGAGCGTTCGGAGCTCACTCTTCGGGGAAGAACTCGAGCGTGCGGTTGGAGGTGGAGATCTGACACATGGTGTGGCTGCGTCGCTGGGAGAAGCCGGCCGGAGACGGAGACTTGTAGTGGATGTTGACGCTGTAGTACGGCCGCTTGACGGGCGGGGGGCTGGACGACGAGCTGAAGAGACGGGCGAAGCTGCCGGGAGAGGGGAGGAGAGGGGGTGGGTTCGCAGAGTGCTTTTTTCCCCCAAAAATGAACTGATCTGTAGAGAGTTAGAGTAACAAAAGCAGAATCTCACAACTGCCAGATGGTCGACTTCTTCTTCTCCTGGATTGGAGGACTCTCCCGTGACGCCCTGCCAGACAAAAGAGGACGTCCAGTGAGTCAGACGCTCGAAGCTGCACGGTTATATTTGGCCAACTTGTGGACCTGCCGCCTCCCAGTCAGACAAATCATTTCCGCGTGTGTTCGACCTGTTTGACCTCCTCCCAGCCCCTGCTCTCTTCTTTTCCCTTGGCCTATACCTGATCATCTCGGTCCACCGGACGGCCTCCTGCAGCTCCATCAGCCTCTCCTTGTACTGGTTCCTCTCCATCAGCACTCGGGCCATCTCCACCCGAGTGAAACGCCGCCGCTGTGTCATCGTCATGTCGCCATCCTGCATCGGCGACGAGAACTGGGGGAGGACACCGAGATTTAGCAACATCTGAAAGAATATATTTACAAACAGATACATACTGAGGACAGTCGCTCTGCATTTTCATGTGTGATTTAAGTCTTTTTTCTTGGAGACCAACCACACAAAGTTTGCCATATTGCAGAATCTCATTAAATGAGACTGAGGCTGAGGTTTCACTCACGTCATCTCCTCCTTCGTCCTTGGAGTCCCGAGATGCGCCGAGGGCCTCTGCTCTTAACCTGTAACAAAAGAGGGAAAAGGGAGACCGGGAGTTACACAAGTGAGCCTGGGAGGCACAAAGGTGCCTTTCAGTGGTGGACCTGAGTGTCTGATGACGAGGACGAGGTCTGCGTGGGCGGAGATGTGACATTTTGACTGGTCATGGGAAGAAAGGAACAGGTGGACCTATTTACCTGGCAGGCATTCTGCCATCTTTCATTAAAGCTTAGACCTGTGCTTTTCATCTGAAGGCACACACAGGCCCATCCACTATCTTAGTCACATGTGGGTCTCCAGTTGATCTTAACATCTTAACATGAATCTTAACATGAATGTGTTTGGACTGTGAAAAGTACCCAGAGAAAAACCCTGAAATGTGGAGAACATTCAAACACACACATCAAGGCTACACATCTGGACTTTTTGAATCCTAAGTTCCTTACGTGCATGCATAGCATATGTAGCAGCCTTCGAGTGCGTCTCATTTAACTTTTAGACGCATCTGAACCTGCAACCCTGTGAAATCTTACACCTTGGCCCTCTATGAAATCTGTGTTTACGGTGCAGGTCAACACAGCTGGATGACAGAAGCGTGACGCAGTCAGCAGCCGGTCCTGCGCTGACTCTGCACAGTCTCCAGCGGATCAATACAGGAAATAACAGCAGTCTGAAGAGGCCGAGATGCTGCCGCCAGCAAAACACAGACAAATCTCAGACGGATCTCTAATGAGACGTTTTCTCTGTTGCCTGTTTTCTCTACTCAGACACGTCACCAGTGACCAGTTGTTCGAGTTTATCATATTACTCTCTCCTCTGCGTGTGTGTGTGTGTCTGGGGGTTGGATTACAGTTCACCAGACCAGGAAGTTAGAAAAAACTGTCAGGATATTTGTGTCGCACTGGTTTAGGTTGTTAGATGTTTTGGGTTTAAAATAAAGAATATAGATATGTTTATACAAACATATAAAAGGCTTAGTGTATGATATCCATCCATCTACATTTTTTCACCTGCTTTTCAGGTAATTTTGATGTTTGATTCTCAACCTGTTCTATAGGAAAAGTGTTACTGTTTGTGGTTTTGTCAGGTGTCCCGCCTCACAACAAAAAGATTCCAGGTTGGACTCTGGGTCGGACTTAGAGCAAACCGAGTATGCACGTCCATGTGATTTTGAGTTAGCTCGTCTCTTCACCTCTTGAGCTCCTCCTCCAGCTCCTTCACTCGGGTGTCCACCTTGTTCTTGGACTGACGCACGGCCTCCAGCTCCTCCCTCAGCACCTCCTGCTCGATCGACAGCTCGTCCACTTTGGCAATGAGGTCGGTTTTCACGATGTTGAGAGCGTTTCTGTCGGGCGAGAGGCAGAGGAGAAGCAGCCGGTGAGACGATGAATGACGATGGTTGTCTAAACGCGCGCGGCCCTGCTCTCCAGGTCTCTTACTTGGTCTCTCGGAGCTCTTTGTTCTCTGTCAGCAGGTTGTCCCACTCCTTGCCCATCCCTGAAACAGTCACATCCAGGTCTCTGTTAATCACCACACACTGTAACACCACGTCCAGTCATTCATAAACCGCTTGATTGATCGGCCGCTGGG
Source organism: Karalla daura (assembly GCA_029224185.1). NCBI lineage: Eukaryota > Metazoa > Chordata > Actinopteri > Chaetodontiformes > Leiognathidae > Karalla > Karalla daura. The sequence continues at coordinate 13,910,571 of CM055203.1, read as the reverse complement.
GCAATTCCGCCTTTCCATTTAAGAGGGGAACAAATCATGAAAAAAAAAAAAACCTCCACAAAAAGCAGAGGTTTCATTATTGAAATGAGACTGAGTGGGCGGGCTATTGATTTCGAGTTTACAGCGAAGCTAAATCAGGTTGGAGAGGAAATTGGATGGTTCACACGATGATAAAACACTCATGAAAGTAGTGAGTTCTCACAGAAAAATCGCTGATTACTTTGTAGACTCCACAGCTCCATTTAATATCTGCAAATATCACTCCGATACCAATCGACATCCAGCCTCATGAGAGCCCGCCTTCACAGAAACCATGGTCGGGCCCCTAAAGGCCACAGCGCTGAATGCCGCGCTCGTCCTGTCCTGTATTTGATCGTGTCTGCCTGAGGTGAACTCTTCATGTGCAAGCAGCGAAGCACTGAGCATCAGAAGCCAAGCACGTGCAGGGAATTTTGCACACACAGAAAATCTGACTCGAGGACAAGAAATAAACAGACGGACAGAACAAAAACACTGCTGAGAGTCTGTCACGTGGTGAGTAGCGCCCGCAAACTTGTATCTTACTTTAAATTGCTCATATCTTCTTCTGACAGGGGTGAGCAATGGTTGATATTAATACTATAAGACTCTTTTCTTGCCTAGTCTCTCTTATGTTAGCCATTTATTCTTGTCTATCGTTTTTTATGCCTGAAAAACATTTTTAACTGCCTTTAAAAGTGCTCCAACATTTTAAATCATCATTTTTTAAACAGTAAATTATTGTAAACTTGAGTTTTTACGAAGGAGCTCTATATTGAAGTTGGTGTGTAAGACGCAAAGGTAAATAAAATCACAGAGAGTGGTAAAAAAAAAGAGCACAGGGAAGGAACCAGTGAGATGTGAGAGTTTAGAAGCTGGGGGGAGGGAGTGACAAGCAAATGTGACCAGGAGCCGCAGGCAAGGCGTGCCTTACCGTAGTAAGCGTCTGGAGGCAAAAGAAGAAGAAGAGGAGGAAGAGGAGGAGGAGGAGGAGGAGGAGGGATGGAGTGGGGACACAGGCCACAGACCAGAGAAGAAGAACAAGAGAAGGACAGGAAGGGAGGAGAGGAGAGAGAGGATGCTGATAAGCATTTATTAATTTGGATTTGAGGAGGAGCAGCCGGGGTAGAGGACCGCAACACAAAGGCTGCCGCCTGACCTGGTTTGTTCATTTTAAAGTCTCAGTGAAACTGACTTTAGGGAAATAATGAGTGTGCTGTTTGAAAGTGAGGTGGAGGTGGTCACTCCGAACCAATGGAGGGGGTTTTAGCTTCAAACATAAAGTTAGGTAACTTTTTGTCTTAATTAAAGAGTCAATTTCACTGTGAATGTTAAAAATTTAAGAAAATGGCAACTGTATAAATATTGGGTGTCTATTTTTTATCACAATGTACTATTGTGTGTAATATTCCAAGCAATGAATGAATAATTATGTACTAGTAAGTGGAACTGTAGCAATGCTGCCTTTTTCGGATTTGTACAAACTTGATGTTTTCTATTTGCTGTAGAGTTTGAGAGTTCAGACGAGTGGAGAAGAGTGAAAGAAAAAAAGCAACGCATGCTCCAATACACACCTGAGTATTCGCCTATGGGTGTCACCAGCAGAAGCACATAAAAGGGGGAAAAACAAGGAAACGGGTGAGAAGTTAACAGATGGACACGGAGACGGGTCAAATCTTTCCCGTCCTCTTTTCTGTTCTTGAAAAAAGAAAAATAATATAATAATAATAATGAATCAGAAACCCCAGAAGAGGCCCAGTTCCCAAAACAGAGACGGACAATGTGAGATAAATAACAGTGAAATCAAGTGGAATGAAATTTGATAAATGCAACAAAGAAAAAACCTTTGAAAGAGGCTCAACGCGCCCCAGAGAGAGAGAGAGAGAGAGAGAGATCAAACAAAGTGAAGGTGAAACTGCACGCATGGTGGAGCCAGTGTGGGGCTGGATGGTGTTTCGGGACGTGACGCATGCCATGCAAGGTTTAAAACAAACAATGTGCGCAGCCTCGCGGCCTCACATGGAGCTGCTGCCCTGCAGAAACGCAAAGCAACGCCGGGTGCCGGCTCCGAGCGACACGCACGTGCACCCATCCTCGATCAGGGTCGACGCTTTGAAGCCAGTAATAACCACAAGCAAAGGTCTGATGACGGCTAAATCTCTCCTCGTCTCCTCCGTGAAGATCTCTGTGTGATATTTCACTGGCTCTGTTTGTTTATGCATGTTTAATAAAGAGTATGGTCGGTTGATGTTGGTATAAATAAAGCTGAGATTGAGATTGAATTGGAGAGGAGGAGGAGGAGGAGAGAGGATGCGAGGAAGCATCCCGGGGGGGGTTACAATGGAAGCCAGTGGCATCGTCGTCGTCATCATCGTCATCCTCGTCAGGCCAACAGTGTTTTTGTAATTTATCTCTCGGCCAGGAGGGGAGGACAAAACAAAAAGCTAACCCCGCACTGCAGGTTTGGAGCGGGGAGCGGAAGTCGAAGTCGCAGCCACGAGCTTCACTTTCACCGTGTCCGGGTGAGCGTTGAGCAGCTCAAATAGGCGACAGTTTCTACAGAAACATCTAAAGTCCAGAATGAGGAAGCTTTCAGCCAGCGACACGACTTCAACTTCACTGCTTTCAGGGATCTGGGAGAGGTACTTAAACCCTTGAATGTTTCGGGGTGGGTGTTCATACCTAGCAGCTCGGCGCCTGCGTCCACATCTCCGATGATGTCAGACTTGGCGTCTTTGATCTCGTGGTACAGGGAGTCGGTGTTGATGCCGAAGGCCTCGTTCACTATGCCCTGGGAGGGACTGAAACACACGACCAGCACCGTCAGACAATAGCAGCGACGGCCTCATGTGACTGCAGCTAAAACCCGGACATGTGCTACAGGCTACATCTGACACCAATTTCCCACTTAAACAGTTCTTCACATTACAGCTGAATTATAGGAGAGCTGCTGGTTTCCAGTGGGTACATTAACATAGTGGACTTAATGGTGCAAAGCATTGTTGGTGGTCTAAAACTGTTTTGAGGATACAGGACACTCACTGCCATTGTATGCGATGTATTAGAACTGCAACAACTAATAAAACATTGGGCAGCTACTTTAATATCAATTGTTTGATTTAGGCATTGAAGTAAATAACGAGAAAAAGACTCCAACTTGGTCGTATTAACAATATTGCCAGTTTTTGCCTCATCTGGACAGATTGGTCAACTCCAAAAATGACGGTCTGTTGCAGCCCTACCATGTATACAATGTGCTGGTACCTGCTTCCTCCCCCATACAGACGGGGGTCCACGCACATGTCCAGCTCGGGCGTGGAGTCAATGATCTCCTGAAACTCCGACCACTCATCGCTGCTTCCCATACCTGGACACGCAAAGGAGTTACAGCTCAGTCATTGACTTCACAGCACTGGACTGACAGACGGTCCCAGCCGTTCAGGCGGCTCCCCCTCACCGATGCTGACGTTCCTGGTCTCCTGGGACACCTGCACCTCCATGTTCCGGCTGAGCCGCTTGGCGTTTTTCCTGCGGTTCCCGCCCCGCGTCACGTCAAAGTCGGCGTGCGGGAGGAATCCCTCATTGATGGGGGTGACGGTGGCGGAGGGGACGGAGGAGGTGGGGGTGTTGGACTTGCTCCCGGTGCTGCTGGGCGTGGCCGCCACGGAGTCGGACTCGGATCCGTCCTCCTTAAGGTGTGGGAGACGAGGATCGTTAGACAGACAAGGTCTCTCTCTCTCTTGGCTTCATGTTGTCACTATGTATGCAACTTAAAAGCCCTGATAGTCTCTTAGCTCATCTCTGGTTTGTTGTTTTGCAAGATGTTTGGTCAAGAAGTTGCAATTCCTGGAGTTAAGGGTATGAAGTCAAATTTAACACAGCTTTGATGCTGAAATGTCACTTTTAGGGACTTATTGCAAGAAATCAAAGGTGCCAAAAATATAAACTCCTTGAGGCTATGCATCACTTTGTCCTTACCTCGTTTCTCTCTCAGACAAAGCAATATCAAACCTTATCACTAGCACAGCTCTAAAAAATAATAATAATAAAGAAGAAGACACTTAATGTGCGAGTATACACTCAAACACAAGAACGTATGAGGGAAGCTCCACGGTCACAAAGTCAAAACGTCACGATCACAGCAACCAAGGAAGAAAAGAACCCCATGGAAAAGAGCGATGGACCCCCGCTTGCTTGAGTCAACGGTGTGACTTTCAGATTAACAAGTGATGTGGAAGCACTGAGATCCTCTCAGAGTGACACAAGCAGGCGTGCTGGGGTTGGGGGGTGGTGGTTAGCGGGACGGGCAGCTGAGAGGCTGCCCCTCCCCCCGCCCACTCCCACGGCGGAGACGAGGACGACAACGCCGCTGTCCGTCCCACCTGATAGGCGGAGCAGAGGGTGGACTGGCCCAGCTCGCTGACCTGCCAGATGTCTCTCCCGGGCACCATCCTAGCCCCCCCGAGACCCCCACGTACCATGCCCTCGCCGCTGGGGTACAGGCTCAACGACGGCGGCCGCTCCACTTTGCTGCTGGCGGAGGAGACACAAGAAAAAGGGGGGAGAGCGTGTGAGACGGGCATCTGGCAAATCTGAGGCCTTTTTCTCTTCCGGGAGGGGCAGGAGCTGTCATGCTTTAGATGCAGGGCACGAAACGACCTGGATGGCTCGATCTGTGTTTTCAACGTGACGTCGAAAACTCGAATCGACATTTAGAGGGAAAAAAGCTTTTTGTTGTTTACTTGCTGGGAGTTAGATGAGAAGAATGACAGAAAAGGTCAGATTACTGCCATACTTCAACTCAGACGAAGAATATCCACATAAATAGGAGGTAATGTGTCTGTTAATTAGCTTTAGCATGGCTTCAAACAGCTTTTGCTAAGCTAAGAAACTGCAGCTTCATATTTCCTGTTCAGATCAATTTTTCTCATCTAACTCTTGGGGAATAAGCGTAGTTTAACTGAGCACACACACACACACACACACGCACATAACCATGAGGAACAGCACACTAAAACCCACACCTGAAGGAAATAGAGCACGACAGAGATTTATATTTCAGGGGGAGAGGAAAAATGGCTGAGCTAACAAGCCCGTCGTGGGGAGGGAAGCATAAGAAAGGCTCCGAGAGCATGCAGCCCGATCCACAAGGCCCGACACAGCTTTCTCTTCTTCTTTGTTTACTACAGGAGGAGGTCATTCACACAGGCAGAGCCGTCGACGCAGGCAGCAGCAGGCAGGAAACTCAACATGAAGACACATTAGAGTCCATAGAGTGGCACAGCGAAAAGATCACATGTAGTTTTAAACGTCCTCTATGTAAATAGCTGCATTTTAAGGACAACTGGAACTCGTAACTCTCTTAGATATCCCACAGTTTTTGGACTTTTGAGGACAAACAAGAGCGATGAAACAAAAATATTTTGCCTTTCCACTGTTTTTAAACACTTTGAATTGTTTAATACTTTCATTAGATTTTGAAAACCTTCTTTTGACTATTTGTTTGAAGTGCACTGGTCATGTGACCCCTACGTCACATCTGCGAAAACAAGTGTTTCCATTTTTGTGATAAACATTCTTTTGTGATAAACTTTGTATAAAAAACACCTCATGAGACCATCAAAAATGTTTTTCTGACACTTGAGAGGTGTTTGGACATCAAGCCTTTTCCATTGTTTCAATTTTAATTGCGATATTTCGAGGAGTAATGGAAACACACCTGCTACCATCCTATCTGAGCTCCCTCTGCTACTCTTCCTACTGCATGTATAATATCTCTCCACTACAGAGCATGAGTACTGGGGTCGTAAGTATCTCTTCTTTGTGCGGTCCTGATATATGTCCGTGTAACTCCTCCCTCTTTGTATAACATTATTAGTTCAGAGGGAGTGAACAAGCAGAGCAGGCAGGCAGACTCAACAGAGAGGGAGAGAGACAGGTCAAGACCTCAGACCCATTCCTTCATCCATCTCGTGCTGTGTTATCGATACATTCGTCTGCCGACGTCATGTGTACCAAAGCGAATGTATCTGGGAGAGTTTACGAGGAGAGGGGCTTCAGCAAATCTGAGGTGGCATTAGGAGACAAAGCGTGCCGGTTTTAGACGGCGGGGGTCAGAGAGGAAGGGGGCGGGGTCGGGGTGGGGGTGGGGTGGGTCGGGGGCCACTGCGGGACCACATTGGTTTTACCTTTTCCTCCATGTGTGGCGTTGACTGTGCACACGGCGGCACAGAGAGCAAGCCAGCGAGACAGACAAGACAGACAAGACAGACAGACAGCGATTAGAGAGAGAGACAGGAGACGGGGACACGCCTCGACAGGTGAAAACACACACGCACACACACGCTCACGCTCCGGATGTACTCTCAGATCGATGGTGGTCTAATTAAAGCTGCTCTGGAGAGTCAACAGTTTGTTACTTATCCATATTAATTTAAGGAGCATCACAAGCAGCCTCGCACAGTGCTTTATGAAGTTATCTAATAAGAACCTGCACCAGATGTCCCTCTCCTCCTCTGGCTCCATGCTTGTATATATATTTATATATAGATGTATTCGTGACGTAACGGTTGCTGAGCACTGCAAGCTGGCACATAAACTCCAAACTTTCTCTTTCTTTTTTTCCCCTGATTCCGTCCCAGAAGGCTGATTTTGCCCCCCGGGTTTCTCCTCGCCAGCTGTTCCAGCCACATCCGCACCACGAGCACCTTGACACGTGAAATGTCGGACACATCCAGGACGAAACACCGGACGACCAGGCGACGGCCAAGACGCCGCGAGTCCACACGAGACACAAAACGAGGGAGCACATGCTTCATGAAGCCACTCACGTTCTTCCACAGCCGGAGCCTTCTGTTTGGCTGTTGCTCCCCGCCTGCTGCATTTTGGACCGCTCTATGTGCTCCACGTACATCTGAATCATCTGCCAGTCACCGGAGGGGAGAAGAAACGAGAGGAAAGTTCATTGTGTGCGTGTACGTGTGCATGTGCGTGTGTGTGTCAGGATGAGAACGCACCAGAGGCCACAGGATTAGAGAGTAAAGCAGGCAGGTGTAAAAGGATTTCACTGATTTGATTATTTAGATCCATCATCTGCCAAAGGTGGGACCGTTTGGAAGTAAATTAAGGCTGTGGGAATGTTACGCCGAAAGGATGTCCCCTTTCACATGTGGCCATTTATTTTCTTAGAGAGTTGTTTCAGAGCCTCAGAGTGTTAAACACACACGCCTTGACTGTGAGTCTGACTTCAGAGGCCACCATTGTTTTCTTGACTAAGGTTAAGACATAAGGTTGACATAAGGTGACATAAGGTTAAGATTAGAGATAAGGTTAAACAACAATAACAACAATAAAATCCAATAATAATAATAATAATAATAATAATAAAACTGATATTGTGTTATTGTATATTGCTATGAATATGTTCCCCTTTCGGTTCCTGGTTCCTGTCCTAGCCTATTCACACTACAGCTCACATACTTTGCTCAACTGAAATATTCTGACTGTGGTAGCTGTTATTACCTCAGTGTGCCGCTGGTGCAGAGCGTTGTACTCTTTCTTCATCTCTGATTCTCGCTCCTCCAACCGGGTGACTGAGAGAGAGAGAGAGAGAGAGAGAGAGAGAGAGAGAGAGAGAGAGAGTTTAACAGTGAACAGTCCTAGAGAGACTCCGGCAGTAAAAAGGTAATAGATGTAATCCAGTTCCAGTTGACCTTTATAACCCTTCAACAGTGTAATATACAAGACAGTAGACTGGACAGTGACAGAACAGTTATGACATGTAGAAACTCTACAGTCAATTAAATGATACTGAATAACTAGCGAACAAGACTGAGCATGAACTCTTTTATTGTCCAAGTTTAAAGTCCCCCTACAGCCCAATTACTTCCCTTTACAGCCAGAGGCAAATTTCCTGACCACTCATGTCATTTGTGTGTCTGAAAATAAACTGTGTGGAGAGCTGCGCTAAAGTCGATGTTGAAATTCAACATCATCTTTTTAAACAATCGATTTCTCAGTAATGGGACTGGGCCTTAAGTGCAGGCAGGTCTCAACACTAATCCCTCAGGTTTGGACTTTGTTGCTGGATATTCTTTCTAATGTGTCCTAAATATCTGTTTTCTCCTGGTCCCGGGCTATCAGGTCTGTGATTAGCATCTCTGTCCACTCACTCTGGTCAGAGTAGTTCTTTGTCTTGAGCTCCAGCTGTTTCCCCTGCAGCTCCAGGAACTCCACCTGCACCTGCAGGTCCTTCTTCTCAGCTTCCAACGAATCCTCGAACTCAATGAATTTCTGCAGGGAGACACAGAGGCAGATAAAATCAGGCCTTTAGACAACAATAATCTGACCAATGTGGGCTGGATTTGTGGAATAAGAAAGGAAGGAAACACTACACAGCAATGACATTGTAATTGGCATTACAGTGACTCTGCTCTACATAAAAAAACATCTGGGTGAGAAACATACATAAAACATATTATAAAACTCCATGAAGTCTCTCCACAAACTACCTCAGTTGGTTCCATGGTGGACACGGGCAAACACAGACCTGCCTACTTCCCCTCCACATTGCCTCTCAGGTTTTCGTTGTTTTTTTTATTTTTTATATAAAGCTGTTCACAATGACGTCCTTTTTTCACTGAGTCCGTGAAGTCTTAATACTGTAATCCTGCGACTGCAGCGAGGCCCGAGGAGCTGGGACCCGAGCAGCACACACACACACACACACACGGCTGCTACAATACAGTGACCTATAACAAGAGACAACGTCTACTACCGACACTGGACACTGCTTGTTGTCACCGAACCAAGGAATCAGTTCAGCCACTGATAAAAACTGAAATATCACTGAGATGTCTCAGATTACATGGAAATCACAAGCTCTGATGTCAAATGTGTAATCCGACTCCATTCACACGTATATTTTACATCTCACATCTGAGAGACAGGATGGTGTGTTAGTTGTGGTCACGAATGAAGTGATTTTTGATACAAAAGGAGAGGCATCTCTAATACCAAACAGCAGACGTGTGCACGGCTTGTGTATTGTGCAGCGTATACGTATATGTTGTGTCCTGCCCACTTGGACCGGGACCATGTCCTTCACATACACTCCTGTGTCCTCTGCATCCGACACCTGTCCTCTACAGTCTGCAGCCTGCTGCTATCGAGGCAGGAAAACTTCATATTAATCACTGGAAAAGCCGAAAGATTCCTGGGTGAGACTGGTGAACTGTGACGAGCGAGCCATTCCAGGACCGAACTGTGGCTATAAAAATATGATGTTAAGTCTTGTATGTGCTCGTGACGGGACTGAGGCGTAGCCGAGACGGACGAGGATAAAAGCTCCGCTCTGAGGCAGGGATGATAAATCGTTTCCTGCCATCACGCTGCTCCGGAGCGGCGAGAAGGAAAGAAAGAGGAAGAGAAGGTAGTAGGAGAAAGTGGAAGATCCCTGCAGCCGGCCGGGTCTCTCAGACGATGCTGCGAAATGGCCGAGTTTGTTAACACGGCTTTAACGACTGTGACCGAGGCGAGACAGGGAGTTTGGAGTTGTGGCTTTGTTTACCATCAGCTGGAGCCTAATAACCTTGTAATCTGAGCTGCCTTTTTCCCTGTTGCTCGGCACGTCTTGCAGAGTGGCTGGGTGTTATTGTTTTCCCCGGTGCTGAGATTCGCCCTCTCACACTGCTTTGTTTTTTGTTTTTTTTCCCCCCTCCCTCTTATTAGCCCGTGCCTCGGCGCGACCGGGCCCGTGAGTCCAGCCCCCTGCACGCTGCAGCTCTCTGAACCTCGGCCCCGCGTCCTCCTCTCTGCATCTGCTGCACCGTCTCTGCTCCTCGTAAGCACAAATCAGGTTACAGTGCCGGGCAGTGCACTATTGATTTCCCGCGATCCCCCACCCATCCCATCCCCCATTACAGCCCTCGGACAGACAGACGAAACTGTCTGTTTATTTGTTCCGCTCGCATTCATCTTCAGCATCCGCGCAGGGTCCTCAGCGCCAAAAGGGAATCGAGAATTTCACCTGACCGCAAAAGGCGACTGCACCAGGCTCAATTGAATTACTCCTTACAAGCCAGCTTAAAATGAAAGAAATAACTCAGAGGATTGACAATTAATAGGTGTGAGGGCCGACATGAAACCAGGCTGTTGATAGTACAGTAAAAGAGGTAAAAGAAGCTCCCTTTTGCCTTGCTTGTCAAAGCCTTCCCTGCACACAGAAAACTGCGAGTAAAGATCTACTTCATTGTGAAAGTTTGGTTTATATGCTGAAGAGGGAGAGTCAAATCACACTGTGAACATACATGATGCTTTAATTAGAAGCGGCATTGTGTTATCACCTGAACAAGAGAAGATCGGGCCGCTGGGTTGCACAGTTTTAAACAGGATCATCAGTCTTGTCTTTAAAAGCTTGTGGAAAGATTATTTCTGCTTTTGAAGCACTTCTTGGCATGAAGCTTCACTATGCTGACATACACTGGAGAGGGATAATAGCAACTCTCAGCAGCATGTAACAGGATTGCCAATGATTGGGTTTGTATCATTTTTCTCTTAACGAGCAAGTTGTCATATAAATCATTCCATCCATCCTCGCATCCGTCATCTCACCTGCTTTTTTACTCAACAGTATCAAGTCTATCACCAGAACACATAGGGAGAGGGTAGGTGAACAGGTCACTAGTCCATCACAGCACAAACACACACTATTCACTCCCACTCTCTCACCTAGGATTAGTTTAGAGTCTCCAACTTGTACGTCTGTTTTTTTTTGGAATGTGGGAGGAAACTGGAGTAGCAAGAGAAAATGTATAGACATGTACTCTCCATACAGAAAGGCACATGGTCTAGCCAGGACGGGAACCACCTGTCAAAGCCCTCTATGTTGACATTTTTAGTTCCAAGTGGGAAAATAATAAAGAAAGAAGTGTGACTAGACACTTCCAATAAAAATAATGGCCTCCTACAGGGCCTGTTACTCCTGCAGGACTTGGTCCAGTGTTAAAGTTGCAATTTGCAGGTTGTAGGGGCAGATGGTGGACTACGGTGTAGTGCTGTCACCTCACAGAAACAAGGTTGTGGGTTTGTATCCTGGATGTGGATACGTGTGGAAGTTATGCATAATAGGTCTTCCAATTTCTTTTCATCGTCTGAAAAGTGCATATTTAGGTCAACTGGAGAATCTAAATTGCCCCTAGGTGTGAGTGTAAGACTGAATTGAGTGTGTATGTGTTTTTATCTGTGCCTTGTGACTGACTGGTGACCTGTCCAGGGTGTGGTGCCTGTGTTTGTGACCTGGAGATAGTAGACCCCCTAGACGGTGTTAAGGCACAAACTGTGTCCAATCACGGTTGGATGGTTGTAGTTGGCAATGTCTAAAGTACCCCGTCTCTCTGTTCTCCTGTAACAACAGATGATGCAGAGCTCATCTGCTATTCTTATTTCCAGATGATTATACATATTATAAATATTGTATAACACGTCTGCTGCTCCCTGGCTTCCCCAGACATCCCCAGAATCTTACGCCCTGATCGTTTTAATACCGTCAACGAATCCACATTTTAAAGACAAAGGATCGTGTTTTTTATTCTTCTGCCACAGCATTTAAGCCTCGAGGCTTATTGCGTACAACAACGAAATTCTAATTTGGACCAGCGAGTCTGCTCTCAATTAACAGCTTAAGAGTCAAAACAAACTAAATGGGAGGAGAGAGGACGGGGACGGCCGAGGATGAAACAGAGCAGGGCTAAGCTGCGGCCATCGGGGCTGCCAGTGATACTGAGGCTGAGGCCTTGTCAGATGGGAGGAGGAGGAGGAGGAGGAGGAGGATTAGAGTTGCTTTATGATGCTGGATCCCATGGCTGCTCTGACACCAGTCACAGAAAGACAGCAAATCTTTTTTTTTTTTTTTCTTGCAGGAGGTGGAGCTGGGCCGTAATGCGATAGCTCCATATTGATGTCCACTTTTGTTGTACGTGTCCCTGCTCCTGCTGCGTCTGCCAGTGTCGACGCCTCCTCGGACTCGTGCTCACACCCTTCATCTGTCAAAGCCGTGCCGACGGCTCCCTTCATCAGAAGCTGGTTTGCATAACGCATTTGCATGTCCCTTCAGCTGTGCAGCTCAGGTAAAATCGCTAAAAAACAAAGCCGATGTCTGTTATGTCTTGCAAAAATAGACATTTGTTGTTCCTGTGTTTTACACTGGAGCGCAGGTAGTGGCAGGAGTTGTGGTTGTAATGCTGTCGGTAGGATTAGCAGTATGTCAACAGAGAAAACCCAACAAGTCTACTAAAGTAGTATAAGCAGACCAAGTATTCAACAGCTCCATCCACAAATCTAAATAAGTTGTTTTGACTAAATATGTTTAAGTATCATTGCATAGTGCGGCTTACTTGCCACGCATGCCACTTGGTTACTGTGCTAAACATTGGTCCTGGATGTGATACAGTTACTATAACACCTTGGCTTAGCTGCTATAATATGACTCCTATAGCCCCGTAAAGGAGATGGAGATTAACAGCTGTGACGTGTTGAGAACTGTGAGCTATTTGATAAAAATGCCTCACATATTGCAGGACTTTACACTTGTCCTGATTCCCCTGCTACTCATGTAACTCAAACTCGTTTTTTTACATTAGTAACACATTCTTATACCGTGATAGCAAAAGCATAGCTCATCTAGTGTAACGAAAGAGGACTTGTAATAAAACAGAACACTTTTATCTGTTGAGTAATGACCAAAGACATCATCACATCCTCATTCATGTATACATTTTGTTTACACTTTTATTCAAACTTTAATGATAAAAGGCCGAATAAGGGGGCCAAAACTAAAAAACCATATCGTCTTTAACTTCTAGTACGCCACTTTGTAAAGACATGTGATACTGGATCAAGCATACAAGGCCAGATGTGTACGCGCTCCATACATGTGGCCACTTAGTTCGGGGAAAAGTTGCCATGCTACAGAAGTGACTTGTAGTCATCGTGGCTAGCCACTCAATTCGTCTGAAGCCTACGTAGAGCTGCCAGGTAAGCTTGAAAGGGCGCCAGATCTGCGCATTAACAGACCGTAACATTCCCACACCTCAAACAGGATAACAAAAAAAGCTCGTAGACTATCACCTGAAGCATTTCTAATGATACTACTGTTCCACAGCTTCTATGTTGACAACCACTCTAGGTCCCCTTTAAAATGACCTGATGCTTTGCTGTTGAGCGTGCACCCCCGTGTAACAGACGTTTATTTATTTGGCACATTCTGACAGACATCGTTGCCTGCACTGTAATGCTGACACTATAAATAAGCTGCACTGTGTCCTGTCACAGGCCTGAACATGAGTCACATGCCACATGAAGCCGCTCACACCGTGTGTGTGTGTGTGTGTGTGTGATGATGGTGATGATGGTGGTGTTGATGAGGATGGAGGATGGAGGCCCTGAGCGACTCACCTCCTCCGCCTGCTTCCTCAGCGCCTTCTCCCTCTCGTACTGGGTGATGAGCTGCTCGTTGTCCTCCTTGAGCAGCTCCAGCTCCACTTCGTGCTCCTGGTTCTCGGTGAGCACCGCGTCCAGGTTCTCCAGCACGTTCACCACCAGCGGCATCAGCTCCTTCACCACCTCCTCGTCGTAGCTGCGGATCAGCCTCTCGAACTCCCGGTAGATGGAGTTGGCCAGGCCCGACACCCGCTCAGACATCACGGAGCCGGAGCCGTAGTCGTCCTGGTAGACCACCTCGTCTATCTGCAGCTCCATCATCTTGGCAGCCTCCTGTTGTCCCCCTCGCTGACTCACAAACAAACACTGTCCCCTCTTGTTCCTCTGGAAATCACGGGCCTGCGCAGGATCCACTCAGCGCACAGACATTCAATCACAGTCTTCCCTAGAATAAAGAGTATAAAGAAACCTGCTGCGCCTGTGTGTGTGTATAGGGGTGTGTATGCGCATAACCTTGAGCCCGGTTCCTGAAATACAGTCTCCGGTGTGTGGATGTAAAGCAGGGCTCTCCCTCCCCTCCTCCGCCTCCGCCTCCACCACCTCCCCGGCTACTGCTCTGCCCCGGTGGAGGGCGTCTGATCCCGGGTGAGTGGGCTGTACGGAGGTCCGGCCTGAGGACCAGGGTCCATCCCGAGGAGCGTCGATGATCCTGCACCTGTTTCTCCCTCCTCTCAGCAGCAGCCGCAGCCATGGAGCCCGGCCATCGCTGGCCAGAGGGTGGTGGTGGTGGTAGGAGTGGTGGTAGGATAGGATAGGTTAGGGTGTGGGGGGGGTAAATAAATTAATAAATAGATAAATAAATAATCCCTCCCGCTGCGATCCGCCGCTATGATATCGTGTCCTCCATGTCTGTGGGTCCAGCAGCGCCGGGCTGGTGGTGGTGGAGGTGGTGGTGGGGTCTCCCAGTGGGAGAGGCTCTGCCGCTGCTGCCGCTGCTGCTGCTCTGATGGAGGAGCCAGCTGACCGAGCCCGGGTGACGTCACAGCGTCTGCAGAGAGCCGCTGAGGGGCGCGCGCGCGCTGCGTCAAGGCACGCGGACCGGACCGGAACTCGGCGCCGGGATGTCAACATAAAGGCTCCGAAAGATCATTGAAATGTATACTTTAAATAGAGTATTTCTTTTTCTTTCTTTTTAAAAAAAAAAAAAAAAAATCTATATTCATGTATTATGAAGCCCTTATTTATTGTTTACTGTTATTGTTCAATGAACATTTTATTTATTCATTTTGGACTTTTCTTATTTTATTTTTGTATGTTTAATTTCTATATTTCTCTGAGGGCTCAAACTAGTCGAAATGATATGCGTTCTTTTCGCAGATGATTTTCTTGAAGTTGATATATTGTAATTTCACATTTATGTTTATTTATGTTAAACCCTCAACGTCCTCATCAAGTCAAAAACAGGTTACAAAACACCATTAGAAAAAGAAAAATAACATTTCACCTTTTGGAATTTTAGAGGCTCTTATGATGACATTTTATATAAATATTTGGATATAAACAAAACATTAATCATAAGTTTTGAAAAACAATTGAACGTTATCTCATTTTTTTTTAATTTTCAGTAGTTCACATTACACACTGAAGCTCAAGTCTAAAGTCTGGCTTACATTGACTTGGCCCCCAAACTCCACCCATCCAACTTCCACTGCTTCTCTTTCCTCCTCCCTGTGCAGTATCACCACCCATGACCACCGAAATCTCTCTCTGTTAATGAGAGTCAAGGTTCTCTAAAATATTTTGGATAAGGTTACATAAGAGTCTTCTTTGTATTAAGATCATTTTAGTGATTTGTTATGTTCGTATGATCAGGACATTCCTCGGGTTTTGTTGGCACTGAGTTTACTCATTCAAAATGTGTGTCATTTGAGACACGTGGACTTCTGCCAGACAGGGAGGGTCAAACAAAACAATGCTCTTGTGGCATTGTGGGAAATGTAGGAGCCAGTGTTTTTGAGTGTTGAGCCACACTGCTGACAAAAAGACATGGCATCTCAGCTTCTACCATTTTATTATTTCTTTAGATTTGTCCCCTCTGTGCCTGAACTGAACTGAGGCGCAATATTTATCAATGGAACATACCTTCAGTACATGGATGATTATTTACATGTTGTAAATTCATAACTTCTCCTCTTAGTATTCTTTATCAGTTTATCAATTTATAAATTCTTAACAATTTATGAATTCTGTTCATTTTGCAGATACAAAAATAAAATTATTCTTTTAACTTCTTGTTTCCCACTTCTGGTGAAACTTCAAAACACATCACACATATATGTCTCTATATACAGTGATTTTACTCTTTGTACATAAAAACTGACCAGATCTCAAATTTTCGAGCTTCAGTTATTTTTTTTTAATCAAGATTACTTATTTGATACATAATGTATTCACGATACAAATCTGAATCTGATCGGACAGTTGTCTGTGTTGAAGCCAGGATTTTCAATTCACCATCCTTAAAATTTCCCCAGCACATCTCATAGCAAACACCCTTTGCGTTATACCATAACTATACTTTTTAAAAAATGTAATCGATTTAATGCGGTCAGATCTCGAGGTAACCTTATTTTGGAAGGATAAAACGGAAGTTGCGGCTTTACTTCATTTCACTTGGCCGATGCTAGAATTTAATAATGACAACGCACTCTGTGAAAATGAAACAAAATGCTTCATAATGGAGACGGGCGAAGCTGTCCTTATAAAATATCATAAATTCAACATGTTTGTTTGGCCTGACAGATGTACAGAATTCACAAAAGGTGAACACAGGAGGAAGAGTGAAAGGCATTTAGAGCATGAAAGTAATTATTTAATCAACTGAAATGGTGTTTTAGTAACAGTACACTGAGTATTCATCAACACTGAGTGGTATTGAGGAGATTTCATGATTTATAAGGACATATAGCAATACATATAGCAATACTTTTTTCATATACATTTTGATATTTTGATTAAACACCACTGGAGGCATTACATGTGTTTTGAACAGAGGACAAGACCCCACAGACGAGAGCAAACATCTTTCACTTGAACTTTCTTTCGCTCAGACAAGTGCAGCTTGGGTTATTGTTTCCTGAGAGAGGAAGAACAATGGAGACAAAAACTGGTCAATGAAGCATAAAAACTGGGCAGATGAAGGAGCCACAGCACTAAAGCCAAATGAGTCTTAACTACATCCATGTGTAACGACTGCTCAGTGAGGTGTGTGTGTGTGTGTGGTCAGAATATGTGTGAATCCGGATGAGTAGAGTCATACACAAACAGAGCATGATGCACTGAAAGCTAAACTTGTCTATTTGCCTCAATAAATATTGACTACACGCCCAAATGTCAACTGAAATGCAGCTCTCAATGTCTTTCTGGTTTTATTCAGTAGGTGGCAGCCAAATACTGATTTATTTACCTGAGGCGCCACAGCAGAGGGGGGAGGGGGGGGGGGGGGGGGGGTGTCCCTCAAATGGACTAAAATAATCTGGATCCAAGAACAAAAACAATAGGCCTGCAGGCTGCAGCATGCAAAATGTAAAAAACCTTGAGTCGTGCAGGGAACTTACATTAAAAGTTAAAATTATACATTATGCATTTCTTAACACGAAATGTGAAATGGAGCACGAATCATTCATCCATCCATTTTCTTGACTTGCATTGTACTTGTCGGGGGGCTTGAATAGGACGAAGACAAGGAACACACCCCGGACAGGTCTTTATGCTACTGCAGGACACTCACACCACTCACTCTCAGACTGAGGGACGATTTCCAGTCAGCCTGATGGTCGTTGCTCATACTGTGCATCTTGGCGAGGTTCTGCCTTTGGAGGATGTTGATCATCCACTGCCCCCTCCCCTCCCCTCCCTTCCCTGAAGGACATTTACGCATATTCTGCTGCCTCCGCAGAACTCATCAACAATCGTTGGTGAAAGCACTCATCCTCTCATCCTGTTTCCCACCTGGGTTGACCTGCTGCCCTCTGGCTGATGCTACAGGTCCACCAGAAGCAAGACTAACAGGCTTCAGAGAAGACCTCATCCCACGAGACATCACAACAATGAATGCATACACACACACACACACACACACACACAATGACAGCCACAGGTGCACACACACACAAACCCCACTTCCACCACCACACTCACAACAAGGACAGTCATAAGGTTCATGTGAAGACTGACATCTTTACTCTACATGATATGTTTACGGTTGTCTTGATGTATGTTACAACACTATTGTGTGTTTAATCGTGTACTCTATTGTGTACTCTGTACTCTTAAAAGCAGCACCTACAATTTGTTTGTACCTGTTGTGTTTTTGTTCTTTTGCAATGACAATAAAAGCTTTCTGTTCTATTCTATTCTATTCATTTCTAGTATGCAACTATACAAAGAAAGGCCCTCTCTCTGACCTAGGACTTGAACCCAGGTCTTTTTTTCTGTGAGGTGACAGTGCCAACCAACAAATACCATGTCTCCTGGTTCATTATTTATTTCCCCAATTTCTCATTTGGTTACAAAGGGAAGGAAAATCTCTTTAGACTGTGCAGAATACGAAAGACTGTTTTGGATGAAACAAATGCAGCATCATCCCCTTACTCTACTTCTGTATTATAATCACCGTCAACTGAGATGTGAGACGCTGCAGAATGTGCTGGTGTGTGTGTGTCGGGTATACAAGGAAGTGTGACTGACAGTTGGGACCTTTGTTCCACATGAAATATTAATGGAAAATGCTCTTACAGACAAGCCACACGTAGAGAGGCTTTGGTTACTCAACATTGCTGGTCTTAATGGTCCAGAGCAATCAGCCAGGACTCACCCTCACCCCTCGTCATCCATCACCTTATCCACATCATACCTTAAAAGTGTATGTCTCCAGTACACACACACCTGCGGGGCAACTTCAGGGTCTCCAACCGACCCAAACGTGCATGTTTTTGAAAACCCACTGAGAGGACAACCACCAGACGGTGGACCTTCTCGCTGTGAGCGCGAACCACTCAACCATTTGCAGCAGCACAGCAAGCGCAAACAAGACGTGGAGTATTAATTTTTTATCTCGTAGATGCATTCACGTACACGTGAACGCAACCTTTCAGAGTTGGACAAATGAGCATCTATACGTGCCTGGGTATTATAGACTGAAGCTGTAAGATGTCCGTCAACGCCTCAGTGTAAAATGAGGACAGTGATGAGCCAGTTATGAAGCTTCCTGAGACCCCACCGATAGGACTTCTCGTCACATGCACAGACATGGTTTACTCTTCCAGGCCGCTGCCTCTAGGAGAGGCCTGAAAAAGTGCAGCACAGATTCCAGCGTTCAGTTGCAAAGCATTGGGAACTGCATTTCCTCCACAGCATAAAGCAGCCATTTTGTCTTGGGGAACAAGCAGCTTGCACAGAGTGCTGCCAAAGGGCAGAACCTGGACAAAAGCATCAGTGTCACCCATTTGCACAAACCACAAATCTGCGGCGGACGCGACGCCGCGCGTCAGATTTACACTAATCCAGACAAACATTTGATGAAATATGCCTGGAATCTCCAGCTCGGAAATGTAAAGCCCTGTTTCACACTTAGAGGCACTGTCCCAGGTCAGATGATGCGAGAACGGTGTAAAAATAGAAACAATAAGGACAAGACGATGGATGGGGGGAGTAAAGACGAGGAGCAAAGTCTTAATGCAAAACAACAAGTTTTATTGCAATACACAGGATTTCTTTCTTCTTCTGCTGCACTCATTGCCTGCCAGGCACATCGACACAGAGGGGACAGGCCGGCACCAGAATGCCACGAATGTGTGTCGTGAGGTGGGTGAGAGTAGTGGGTGATCAATCAATGGGCCCAACCTGGACACAGGTGGGCCGCGCACACTTGTCCGGAGGTCACTTGTCTTCAGCCGTTTTAATTTAAAACATAAACAAAGGCCTACCCCAAGCAAAGTAGAGGCATGTTCTCAGGTGGAAGCAAGCAATGAGGACAGAACAGAAAAGCTCCTGCAGGACACGATTGCATAAACTCAAAATGGAATTTCATAAGAGGAGTGAGAGACAGACAGTCGTATTTATCTTTGTTTTGTCGTCTTTTTTTTTGGCATCTAGAGAGAAAGGCAAGACAGCGAAGGCAAGAAGAGATGAAAGAAACAACTGCTGGGCTGATAAAAGGCTTCCGATTACACAGTCATGAAGTCTCGTCTGAGACGCGGATTGCGAGACTCGTTCACAAACAACCGGTTTACGTCGTCGTATAAAAAGGATGTGGCACTCGTGAAAGTCCCTGAAACACTTTCCATATTACAAAGTCGTGTGTGTGTGTGTGTGTGTGTGATGTGTGCAGGATCGAGCGGAGACGGCGCATAACTTGAACCTTTGGAAGCTTAACAATCGTCGAAATCATTCTTGAGATGCAAAAAACGTTTGACTAAATGACAGATAATTGTGCTTTAAAGCAACAGTTACAGATCTTCCAAACGGAGAAACCGTGAAAACATGAACCGCGACGATGAGAACGAACTGTGACACATTCAAAGTGACTGATTGTATAAATGCAGGACTGACTGGAGGAGGAGATGAATGGAGATGAATGGAGATGAAGGTGAGTGGGGCAGAAACGGGAGGTGGGGAGGGGGGGCTGAAAGTGCAAGAAGTTGAGGACCACATGGTCGACCGAGAACCTGGCGTGAAGGTCAAATCCTGGTCTGTGTTTAGATGGAGGAGGCGTGAAAGAACGGCGAGGACTTGGAATGAGAGAAGGAGGATGGAGGAGCAGACGAGGAGAGGAGGGACACAGACGGGGAGGAGTGGTGTGCTCAGCTCAGCTCAGTAGAATACCACACTAGACTTTCCCCCGGGGGGGTTCAGGACCCGGTTGTGGGAGCGGGGCTTGGGTCCCAGGTGAGGCTCGTGGTTCTTCAGGGCTTCGTCGCTCATGGGTGGAGAGGAGGGGGCGGAGGGGGAGGCAGGCGAAGGCTCCGGTGCCGGGGGAGGGGAGGCCGCCGCCGGCTCCTCCTTGGCTGGGGGGGCCGGAGCTGGAGCAGGAGCTTCCTCCTTCACCTCGGGCTGGCTCACCTTGGCCACGGGTGCTGGGAGAGGAGAAGCAGATCCAAGGTCATGGTTCCACCTTCTAGAAATCACTTTCCAGGACATCGTCACTTTTAACAAGACGTATACCAGCACCAGTGCTTTGGAGGTGCGTCACAGTCATTTACCCAGATTAGCGCATGTATGGAATAACCTTACACGCCTAGAAATGATGACCCACTGATGGACTAACCATGATCAAACCTTCTAAAACACCAGCGTGTGTCAGGAGAAATCATTTTTCAGAATTACTGATGAATGAATGATTTACTTTTTCCAATTTTCTACGACTGGAAATTTGGTCACAAACTTCCCAGGTTTTCCAGGATTCTTGAGACCCCCAATGTTTTAAGAGCCTGTAGAGACCGTACCCTCTGCACCAAGTCTCTTCTCAAGGTCTATGGAGTTTCTCATTCATCAAGGTTGTTATAATCCAAAAAGGGTAACTGGACTTGTCATATATTCTACAAGCAAGAATCTCTAATGAGTCCAGTTGCCACATCCAACCACTCTGATCACTCTCACATTTTCTGTGCTGCAGCTTTCGGGAGGTGAGCGGCTGACAAGGGTTATCGCCGAGCAGCAAATCCAAGTGGATGTCAAGTAAAAGAGTGACCGAGTCTGGGCTGAGGATGGAGACAAAGAGGGACACAGAAGCTTTCCTGTGGACCAGGCGCCACTCCTTATCTAGCTCCAGTATCAGCTTTACACATTTGGACTACTTCTACAGTGAGCTGGCAGTGTGGGCGGAAGCAGTTATTCCCAAAGACCTTGCATAAAATAAGAAATTACTAATGTATATATTCCGTTTGTCAGTGTGTGCAAAGGGTTAAAGCCCCATAATGCTAGAGTGAAGCAGCAAGAGGGTGTGCCTCATGTCCAGTACACAGCATCATAACCAAGGACGAGTACAGAAACAGGCTCATCCAACCCCAGTGCACAACGCCACCTCTACCCAACAGTGGACCAAAGTGGTGAATGTTGCTGAGAGGCCACAGGGCTGTTTCTAATCATCTAATGCTGGCCTTATATCTCAGTCTAGTGTTATTCCAACCGTTTAATGTCCCCCTTTGGGGACAACTAAATCAATCTGTCACATGTCCACACAGGAATGTAGAGTTTGGCCACAAACTCACCTGGTGCTTCAGGTTCAGGTCCCACGCTGAGATTGTCCTGTTGAACGTATTCATAGAGAGGGCAAATTAGACAATTTTCATGGCATAGCGCGGTCTGCTAATCATTGCTGGCAGCCAGTGGTAGAAGTAGAACTAGTTCTCCAGCTCCACTGTCAGCACATTCAGGTTTCTCCTGGAAAGAGGATTTCATTAATCTGAGCAACACTCACACATGACCTTGTCAAACAAGAGAAATATTCATTCTTTTCTCCCCTGAGGAAGAGAAAATAAACCTTAAGATTATATGGCATAAAGAGGCGATTGCTTTCAGGATTTGGTACCAGATTAGGGGACGATATCTGCGAAACAATTGGCCATCTTTATCAGAAACGCCGTCTTCGTATTTGCGAGCCACCTTGCGGCTCAGCCCCTGAGAGCGTGCCACCCCGGCCGGCTTTCCCCGAAAGCATCCCAGCTTTCTCAGGCATGATAAACACCCCGGCGTGTTTACACGGGCTCCATGCTTTCAGGGCCGTCGGCGGCAGCTGTGAGGGTGTACGCACACGCGCTGCTTCGTGATGCGTTTAGGGCCGCCTCCTCGGGGATTGGCCCGTGTCGCCAGCGGAGCTGCGGGGACGCCATAGGAGCGGAGCGACGAATACGTTACGGTGTGTGACTTTGCTCTTCCAGGTCCGGGACCGGATAAATGAAGAGACCGCCGAGAGCCTGGATCCATGCGATAGCGGGGAATAAATGAAGCCACCAGCACCCAGTGGTGGTACCATTAAGCCGAGGGATGAAAAAAGACCAACTTCTGAAACCTTCAATTCCAAAGGCAAATCTGTATGGAAGCGTTCAAGACTTACGCTTATCTCTCGTTTCATTCCTTCGTGTTGTCACTCTTGGTCTCTGCTGGGATTGCCGTCTGAAGTTATTTTAGATACTCGCACTCCTATTGACTTCATGGTCCCTCTGTCTGGATTGAGTGTTACATTTTTCCCCATTACATGCATGTTTAAGGCAATCTGAGACCCTAAACTGCTCCTACGTGTGTGTGTGCGTGTGAGAGAGAATGGTGTGTATGACGCCATTAAGCAGGTGAGATAATAGATGGAGAGATATTCCTTGAAAATTGGCCCAGCTAGTGCATGTTATGTCAGAACTCGGGAGTGAAGGGCAATGAAAGAAAAACATGCAATATTAGGACAAAACCTAGTGTTCCAGCGTTCCATTTTGGTCCGAGACCTACCTTTGGTTTATTTGGGTGGCTTCGGCTGGGGCTTTGGACAGGGGTGCCTTCTGCAGCTCCAAATATGTTGCTGGTCGGTCCACCTGGAGGTATGGGTCTCTGTGACTGAGCAGGAGGTGCAGGTTCCCCAAAAATCCCACTACTCTTCCCACCTACGTAAAATATCATCAGGGCGGATGTTAAATTCTGATCCAGCAGGGTCATTAGGACACAT
This sequence comes from Karalla daura, assembly GCA_029224185.1. Classification (NCBI taxonomy): domain Eukaryota; kingdom Metazoa; phylum Chordata; class Actinopteri; order Chaetodontiformes; family Leiognathidae; genus Karalla; species Karalla daura. The sequence continues at coordinate 13,887,404 of CM055203.1, read as the reverse complement.
TGAGTTGACTAGCGCATACTATGGATTGGCCCTGCAGATTACTGACATCGAGGCTGTCTGAAATCAGACTCATTCACCCTATATGGAAGAATTATAAACAGAGGACAAGGAGGACACAATAGTTTGTGAGCTTATTGCTTCTTTTTATGATAAATCCACATCATGCAGGGTATATTTTCTCCCATTAATAACAATATAGAGTCTCTTGTAGCTTGTATGTCATTTGAATTGAGACACTTTGGCTTTAAAGAAATACAAGGCTTTTTTATTTCTTTCAAGGATTATACTGTAACTGCGCAAAATATGTGAATAGTAAGTTGTGTTGACCTGATAAGACAAAGATCTTAAGCATTTAAACCAGAATGACTTAAAATGTTTCAAAATGTCATCTATAGTTTTAGTAATATTTAGAAGTGTGCTGTGGGCTTCTAATAGTTGTGAATATGTGATTCGGATCAGACTGTCAGTCAGACAAGTGTTAACTGGAACCACACAGTTATTCATTCATTATCTTTTCATTTTGAGGTAAACAGTACTTTGTCAGTCATTGATGTGGACTTCATTCATTAGGAAATTGTATAGTGAGTAGGGAGTGACTTTGGACACAGCCTGAGGTACTGTAGGTCTACAGGACATATAGGTCGTCTCAACTGAGCTTCCTCTTCACCACTCATCACCTCGCACGTGTTGCAGCATCATATGCCTTAAATATAACTCTGGTGGCTAATCAGTGACCACTTTTGAGATAATGACAATAAAAAACAACCTCAGCCTGGGTGACCCACTTCTCTGAAGTAAACATACATACTTATAACACAAAATCTGGAGGTAGATAACATTCAAGAACAGAACAGACTGAGTATTTACTCTGAGATAATCACATTATGGTCACAGTTTTCTGACCCTTGACTTTGACTGGCCCGGACCGGAACATTTCAGCTCATACCCCCCCAGACAAAAACAGGTCTGACCTGGAGGATTGGAGCGTCTAGGCACACTCTGGGGCTGCTCTGGTTCAGCAAAAATCTTGGAGGCCATCTTATTGGGTCTTCTGGATGCTGCAGAATCATCTTCGTAGCCACCAAACAGGTTACTGGAGCCACCTCCAGGAGGCTGCAACACCCTGGAATGATAATAATGACAAGTTTATACAAGATCCATGTCTCAGTTAGGCCCTTACAGGTCAAATCATGGACGGGGGGGACTTCGTTTAAAGTCTCTACCCCTGCGCACACACTTTGTATGAGGTGAATTGAGTCTCGGAGCTTCATGTTTACCGATTACTAAGACGTGATGTCATATTTGCAGTCACACACAAAGAGGACAACTGGGGACGAGGAGGTACACAGGCTGTAAATGGGCAGCAGCCTGCACGGCTAAATAACAGGCTGTTTGATTATATACCAGGACGTGAAACCCTGCTTTCTGGCACAGTTTTAAAAGCCACAACATACGTGAAGCGGACCGCATTACAGGCTTTCGAGTGAAAGAAGAGGAACCTGGACCTCCTGGAGTACAAAGACGAGCCAGAAGTGGCGTTCACACTTCCGCAGGAGGCGCAGCAGACAACGCCTGCTCGCGTTAGCTGTAAAGCTACATTTTGCCACTCAAGTTAGACAAACTCACACTGAAATGAGGAGAGTACTCCCGTGTCGAACAGCACAGCTGCTAGCGACGTGTTTGTAGAGCAGTGAGAGTGCAGAAAAGCCTCGAAGCACCGCTGTCACATAACCCACATTGAGACACCGACTAACTCGATATAAGACGCTGTGCAGGCCGATATCACTCACGCATAACCGAGCAACAAGAATTCATATTTCACCTTGAACTTGTTTTGGCGCCTGTATCCAGCCCTTGAAACATGTTCGTCGAAGTCATAGTGGCTTTTTTTTTCTTTATTGCAAGGCTTCAAGTTTCCGGAGACAACTTCGTCAGTTTGCCAACTGGACGACTAGCAACCTGCTCCCGTCTGCGCCTGCCCAACCAAACTCCCGAGTGAAGAATTTCAACCCACCCAACTAATGTAATTGGTCCATTGCCAATCTGCGGGAGGGAGGCGGTGTGCTCGTTTTCTCGTACGGGGCGTCCCTCCGGAGAAGCGCTACAAACGAACCAACCTCGTTGACTCTTCTGAGACGAAACGTATCTTAAGCGCTATCAAATTCGCCCAACGCGAACGTCTGACTTACAAATGTACGCTTGATACAGGTTTTCTATAAAAAAAACGAACAAAACTCCGCCCTGCTGGTCCGTCGATGTGACTTTAAACAACTGCGCCCGTACGCGAACCCTGACAGAGGGTGCTTGTTTTAGTCACCGGGGCAGCGCCTGATGTGGACAAAGGCAACAAAGACTGAGCTTGAGGCTGTGATATAAATCAAACGTAGATACTGTTGAACAGTAATCACACTGTGAAAGATGTTGTTCTACCCAGCATGTTACGATCATAGTTTTAGTCATTGTTGTATCGCCTTGTGGAAGTATCAATTTCTGATCCCATCGCCCCCGGTGACAATTTCGGTACACTTCAATGCGTATTTCAAGCGCTCCCTCTAAATGCCAGCGTTTCATTGGATCTTTAAACTGTCAATCACTTTTCTCGGGTGGGACATAGTTTAAAGTGGCCAAACAAGTATAATACCACGATCTGGTAGCTTTAAAATAACGCCCTGTTGTTAAGCAAGACATAAGGACTTTCGACCGTGCATTTTTCATTCATATTAAATTTCGCTAAACTTGTACGACCCGACAGGAAGAGAATGGTAATTGGTCCCAAGCCGGTCTTACCTCACTGGCGATTGGTCCAGTTTTCTGTCAATCAAACTATAACCGTCGTCCTCGTGTGTTTCTGACCAATCGCAGCATTTGTTTTCGAGTTGTAATAGGCGTGTCCAACGCGTGGACACACTGAGCGGTAGGAACTGTCATCGCTACCTTCAGCTAGCGATGCTATCCTGTGTCTCGACTGGGAATACTGCCGACAGACTTCCACTTCAGGTAAACTTTAACCGTGTTATCCTCCGGGAAAACATGTTTACTCTTCTACATCGAGTAACCATTATGTTAGAATGAGTTTTTGGGAACATTGTGGCTCGCTCGCGTGCTAAAGCGTTAATGTTAACTAGCCCACAACTCTAGCCTTGCTAGGTACCACGTTATGTACACTGGCGAGTCTGGTATGTGTCATAAAGATTTCTGCAATCACGATAACATCATTTTGTATCGTAATTTTAAATGACTAGTGTCTCGCACAGTTAACACAACATCGAAATTGTCGCACAATACCTGAGCACAGATTTAGACCAACATTACTGTAATCAGCAGCCTGCTGGGACTTTAATAATATTAGAAGGGAAATGTGATATGTACTATTGCTTTGTGGTTACTGATGTGTATTGCTGTGAGCTGAAAATAGCAATCCAAGTTATACCAAAATGATAGTTTGTGGCTGGGTTTAAGTTAAATGACAAGAAACTACAACACTTGTCCATTAACATTCCAATTCAGGAGACTGCTAGGGAGTGAAAGTAAAGACTCCTTTCACTTGGTACTTGATGTCAACCGGTCTTGGATAAGTCAAATTTGTGCTATTGTAACCGTAGTGGATTTAAGGTTTTGATTGATCAGATTAAGATGTTGGAGGTTGTGTCGAAACACAAAACATAAAGTTTTGTTGGTTGAAACTCGAGGCTACTCGTGTCTAATTAATCTTCCTTTGTGTGGCTTTTCTTTTAGCTGTCAGCACTTTGTGCTGCCCGTTTTTATGTCATCATTGTCATCATTATGTAGCAGGGAAACAGAAATCCAACACATGAGTGTAAAATTATCACGCACAGTAATGATGTAAAAGTAAAGATGTTATCACACCATTTAGTAGACTCACAGTGCCATGCTGTGGACCGGACACACAAACCTTGGCTCTGATTTTGATGAATGATGTTTATATATTTTCTACGATTGCATTGAAATGTTATTAAACATGGTCTCGTCCATTTCGGAGGAAATGTGCTTGTCAGAAAAATAGTTTTACAAACATTTCTGCAGGCGATGGTGACGTAGTCACAAGCAAAGTCCACTTAATAAAACTATCTACGCTTATCAATAGACGAGCTCCGTAGACTCGGACTTGTGAGGGGGGATCCTCCGTACTATATGCTCTAAATGCATCCTATTTCGTGGTGGTTTAACTGTTTAATTTGTGCTTTCAGTGAAGCATTGAGTAATGTTGTTGCTGGTTGAAAACAGTTGAACTGCGCAGAGAGAGTTGAGCTCAGTCGAAGCTGGAGCAAAGGAGAGTGCAGAAAGCGGAGCGAGAGAGGACGTTTCTCGGCTTTTATTATGCTCCATTTGGTCACTATTTGCCAATATAACCGGTCGGACTCATGGTGAAGAGAAAGAAGACGTCGCCCACTACCGAAGTGCACGAAAATGGGTAAAATTAGCGTTGAAATTAACACTTTATTTAGAGGTCGAATCCAGCGAAAGGGTTTGGTTGTCGTTTCTGCAGGGCGCTAAACTGAAATTTGAATTTAGTTGAAATTCAACCCCAAATAGCAACAATTTAACCCGATAGACAATTGGTTAAACATCGCATACAGTTACTAAACTCAACCAGGTGTTGTATTTAATTTATCCGAAGACGATAAATGCAGATATTTGATGTTGTTTTGTCGGGACCAGGAGAGGGGATTTGAAACAAACAGCGGCGGCCATGTTGAGAGACAGTGAACGTCGTCTTTAGAAGTTAATTTTCCACATTGTTTGGCTCCCAATGTGAACAAATCTCCCCGATTGTGTTCGGGCAGCATGACACCGGGCTCCAGGGAGGGGATCGGTGTCGATGGGAGGAGGAATCCGTCCAAAAAGCCCGAAGGTTGCGACGAGGAGGAGAGCGCAGAGCAGGCAGGCGAGGAGCGCAGTACAAAGGGAGACGGAGACGGAGTGGAGCTTCTTAATCCATCAGCTACGGATCTCAGCCCCGGTCCAGCCCCGGTACACCCTGCCTCCCCACCGAACCGGACTGTTTCAGCCTCGAACCAGCATCCCCAGACCCCGGCCGAGCCCTCCCCTCCGTGTCACGACCAGCATCATTTTCTCCGATCCAGCGTCCGACCTCCGAGCAAGCGTATCCGGAAGGATTCAATCGGCTCGACCATCAATGGACACGGAGGGGCGAGATCGAAAGGTACCGGCGTCTCCTATCACTTAGTAGACGTGTTTACACTTTGTTTTTGTGTGTTTTTTTTTAAATGAGAGATGACGCTTCTGGTGGTAGATCTGTGCTCCCAAGTTGCACCATTTCTGCGTGTGAGGAGGAGGAGGTGGTAGAGTAGGAGGAGGAGGAGAGTCCCAGGCCACAAGTTGGACCTCAATTAGGATGTCATCTGACTATTTTCAGCTACAGATTCTTGGAGACTTGCCACTGCGTCTGCAAACACCGTGGGTCTGTCTCTATCGAGTGAGAGGAGGAAGAATAAATGGCAGTGTAAACAGGAAAACAGGACGAGGGCAGAGGTGTTGCCATAGAGTAGACTGCTCTATATGTCTAAAGGAGTCAGGGGTGGCTGAACTTTCTCCACTGAGGACCGGACTCACTCACATTCAGTTCAGCTTGATATATTTTAACCGTAAATGCTGTATAAAAGTGCATTTTTGTTTACGTGTTAATTTCTAACAAACAATGTAAGCCACAAAAGCACAAATGATAAACAAACGATAGGAAAATAATCATGCATGGTAAAAATTATTAGTAGCATCTATTACTACCGGGGACCTGTTGGTGTATATGTTGACCCTGTGGTGGACTCAGTACCTGTCCAGGTCTAAATCCTGCAGGTATATATCCGGCATAAATAATGATACATACTGGGCTGTAGGAGTTATGACTGCGTGTTTGGACCCCCGGGCCAGTCCTTAAACACCCCCGTTATAGACAGTTGCGGTGGCCTGTTATCAGCAAGCTTCACTTACCCGACCAGTCGTTGAACAAACACTTTGTGTTACTCCCCATTCACAATAATTACAGTTCAACAACTTTCCATGCGCGTCGTATAGAGGGCGAGGAAACGCTAGTGGCGCATTGTGAATAGCAACAAGGTTCCTGGTTCGTATCGTGCATCGCGTGTTCTTCCCGTGTCTAAATGGGTTTTCTCTGGGTACTCTGGATCCCACCCACAATCAAAATAAACATGCATGTTTAGGGTGCTGGGAGAGGCTAACTTGCCCCTAGGTGTGAGTGTTCCAGTGAAATCTGTGTGTGTGTGGTGGTGACCTGTCCAGTGTACAATAGAGCCAGGCTGCTCAGGTACAAAGCAGGTCAGATGATGGATTATTAGATGGTGTAACTCTCTACAACGCTGTCACCACTGAGCTGAAATGGGCACCTGAGCGACTTGTGAACTAACGTCAGAGGAGATTTTAGGCTCTTACCGGATTTTTTTTTTTTTTTAACACAGCCAAGGCCTGTCTGGTTGAATAATGATGAGCACTGACGGTCAAGTGGCTCGATGCAGCGTCTCCATTCAGAAGAGACTTCTCCTCCTCGGTGTGTTTTACATCAGTCTGGCAGGAGGCGGTGAAAGTGGGACAGAGGCTTTAATATCCTGTAGATTTGAAAACCTAGAGCCACTGATGAGGCTTCTGCTCACGTCTCTGAGCCCCTCAAGAAAAGTACTTTCTCAAAAAAACTCCCCTAAAAAAAAAAAACGAGCCCGTCTCTGTGCGTGCAGTCGCGGCGGTATGTTTGTTTTCTCGCCCAAAACGATCTGGATCTGCTTCCGGCAGAGGCGAGCACCCCCGGCACTCTGATGAATAAGAGCTGTGACGGGTTCAACTGTGTGGATTTGTTTGTTGCCGTTGCAGGAAAGAGAACGGGCCCCGATTGTTTCATCGGGGTTATATTTAGACGACCCAGGTGTCGACCCGAGGAAGCCCAGCTTATTTTGATATTGCGCTATATTGGTTCGCATCCATTTCTGAGGACGCGCTTCCCCTTAGTTCCTGTCGTCGGCCGATATCTGCGCGGGTGGATTTATACGCCCCGTCCTTGCTGAAAACCCCCCGGAGAAGTGCTTGCAACAGCGGCCATCTCTGTGCTTATGTTAATGCCTCCTGGCTTTGTACTCGTGCTGGGGTAAATCTGGCCACCGGAGCCCACCACCGGTTTGTTTTGGACCTGTGTGCGGGGGACCTGACTGTTTGGACTGATTGCTTTTCCTGCCTCCTTGCCAGAGCCCCACCACAGAAAGGAGGGGAGGGGGGGCCGGGGCGCTGCAGGTTTCGCAGTGTAATGCCAGTGGGCGGCATGTATTTTGACATCTCCTAACCTAAACCACGCACCTCAGAATTCCTTTTTTTCCTCTCTCTCTCTCGCTGCTTGCCATACATAACAACCAGGGGCGGTGGTTCTCTGCTCGGCGTTTGTCCTCGCATGCCCTTACTTTCCCCTTCAAGTCGTTTCCTCCGAATGTTTCATCGCTGGCAAAATAATTCTGGTTTCCCATCCGACACAGGGGCAGAGAATGGCTCTTCCTCGCAGGGGACAGTGGGACAGTCAGGGCCTGTGGCCAGCTCGGCGGGGGGAGTGTCCAAAGCCTCCAAAGGCCAAGGGTCCGCTGAGAAGGAGGAGCAAGCTGGAAACCAGAAGAGGGCTCGGCGGCAGTGGGAGTCTTGGAGCGCTGAGGACAAAAACAGCTTTTTTGAGGGTCTCTATGAGGTAAAACCACGTGACACGCCTGTGGTGGAAGATGGGCACAATTATTTATCATGGAACACTGTGAAAATGTCTCATCATCCCTCTTTTCATGTATTATTCCGGAGCACACATTGGCATTGCAGACACACACACACACACACGCGCGCGTCCTTTACTCTCCTGCTGACGCCTATGAAATTTTAGAGTCTGTAATTGACCCTAGCGTGCGTGTTTTGAGACTGTGGGAGGAGGAGTAAGCCCTCTCCTCTGTTCGCCAGCACGGGAAGGACTTCGAGGCAATCCAGAACAACATCGCGATGAAGTACAAGAAGAGGGGCAAGCCGGCCAACATGGTGAAGAACAAGGAGCAGGTCCGCCACTTCTACTACCGCACCTGGCACAAGATCTCCAAACACATCGACTTCGCCAACGGTGAGCCCGCCGCCCCTGGCCCGTGTCCTACGGGAAGCGAGTGGGGCCCGAGTAAAAAAAACGTCAGACCGGCTCTGTAGAAGGTGTCGGAAAAGGTCGCGCGTGTTCCCAGGTCGGAGGGCCTCTCCTTCGTGTTCGAACAGATTTAGTTAATCGCGTGCGAGGACAAGAGTGTGCCTGTTCTGATAAACCAAGTCTGTGTGTGTGGATTTGTTTTAATGCGATGCTTAAAATGGCCGAAAATGAGTTGCCCGGGTCCAGATGGTGTCGATTAGCAGAACAATGAGCGTCAGCTTCTTCCCGTGTTGTCGTATATTCCAGGCCAACTTTGTGTGTGTTTTTTTACAGCGATTCACACTATCATTTCGTTGCGAATTGACTAGATTTTGACTAGAAGTTCGTACAACTACAGGGAAACTTCTATACTTCAGATAAGCCCGCGGTGTTATCTGCGCGTGGCATCCGTTGCTTTGCTGCAGCGCCGTGACCCCTCGTGTCGCCTTGTCTCCACAGTCTACTCCCGGGTGCTGAAGAAGTCCTCTCAGGAGCTGTACGGCCTCATCTGCTACGCCGAGCTCCGCAAAAAAGTGGGAGGCCGTAAGTGTGCCCTCGCCGTCCCGACCGGCGGCGATGTTTTGTGTTTTGCTGCTGTTGGCCGCGGACGCGGGGGATGTGCTTAAATGCCACGCACTCCCAGTCATGAGGGACGGCCGCTCTCGAGGGGCGATGTCGTAACCGCCTCTCTCCCTCCCTCTCTTTCTCTCTCTCTCTGCCTCTCTCTCTGTGTTTCGCCTTTGACAGTAATGGACGACAAGAACGTGTCGAAGCTCAACGAGCTCATCCAGCAGGGGTAAGGCCGGAACACGCCCCGCACTCCCCTTTTTTAGCGCTTGTATGTGAGGTAACTTGAATGATGTGTCTGAGGGGATATCAAGCCCGGGGATTGGTGGAAAACGGTGGCCTCGTAGCCGGAGAGTCCCCGGTCCAAAGCCTAGTCGGGTTAAAGGCCTTTGTGCCTGGAGTTTGTGTGTTCTCCCACATCACGTGGTTTCCAGTCCAAAATCACGCATCTAGTTCGGTTGGAAGTCGCCCCTAGATGTGACACTGTGTCTTGATGAGATATTCAACTCAGGTCAACTCCCAATATCGCAATCCAAGACCAGGGGGAAATTTTTTTTCTAAATTCGTGGCTATGGTACATAAAACATAGCATGATATCTAGATTGTATATATATTTCAGCGCTGCTCTCTCCGTCCCTCCAGGGCCACCACCGTACGCTCCAAAGGGAGGAACCTGCGGATCAAAGCGCCCATGTGCCGCGCACTGAAGAAGCTGTGCGACCCGGACGGTGAGCATGTGCCTCGCGCCCTGTACGCCCCGTACGCCCCGTACGCCCTGTACGCCCTGTGCGCCCTGCACGCCCTGCGCGCCCTGTGCGCCCCGTACGCCCTGTGTGCCCTGTACGCCCCGTGCGCCCCGTGCGCCCTGTACGCCCCGTGCGCCCCGTGCGCCCTGTACGCCCACATCCGACAGCAAGCGCCTGAGCCCAAAATGTAAACCGTGGCGAGGCGCAGGGTTTTTTTTTTTTTTTTTTGGCAATAACAATGGCAGTGTGTGGGCTTGTGTCGTTGCCATGGTAACTCCGCGAAAGCGAGGAGGAGGAGGAGGAGATGAAGCAGCGGGGAGCTGACTGAGACCGGCTGTGATATCGCCTGTCGTTCAATAACCCGCCTCGCTCGGAGAGGGGAAAAAAAACGTGGAATCCTTCCGGCCTTTTCGGAGGCAGGTGTTAACCAGTTAGTCTGCTTGGTGTCTAGTATTTATGTATCCCCCCCCTCTCTCTCTCTCTCAGGAGTTAGCGACGAGGAGGACCAGAAGCCCGTGCGCCTCCCCTTGAAGGTGGCGGTGGAGCTTCAGCCGCGCAGCAACTACTCCTGGGCCCGCGTTCAGAGCCTGGCCCACAACCCCCGCCTCAGGTCTGTCCCGCCTGTCCCCCCCGCCCCCCGCCCCCGCCTCACGTCTCACGCATCTCCCCGTCACACAGGACGTCACACAGGACGGTTTTACTCCCACTGTCTCTCTTTAAAGTAGTACCTCCCAGTGTCCTGAGGCAGAGTTGCAGTGAACGGGTAGCACGAGGCAAACTGAGACACTCCGTGACTCGGGGCTTTTTCTATCTATACGACGTCTGTGTGTGTGTGTGTGTGTGTTTGCTCAGTCGTTCGGTGTACACATGCTAAAATGACCCAGTTCTATTCTTCACCATCAGAATAGTCTTTTGAGTCGAGTCTTTTTTCCCCTTTCCAACCCAGGATGGTGGTGGAGCTCCACAGGAAGGTCTCCAGCCTCATCGAGTACCTGAAGCAGAAGTGGGCGTACCACGACCAGCGGATCGTATCCTGCCTTTACAGACCCCCGGGGTGAACGTGTAGTCGCTGGGACAGTTTAACGTCTGCTCACTCCTTCAGCATGACAGGCCCTTAACGCCCGCGTCCTCAGCTGAACAGTCTCATGGAGAGGGAGGCTCTGGAGGGCGGGCCGTCCAGCGCCACCTCGCCCAGCAAACCCCAGCGGGAGGAGCTCTTCCTCTTCCCGGCCGAGAGCAGCACTTTGACCACGCTGCCGGGCGTGGCGCGCGTGGTCCACTCCAAGGCCTCATGCACTGTACACTGGCTGGAGAGCGGCAAGAGCCGGCCCAACGCCAAGGAGCTGCCCGCTGCCCAGATCCTGGGCATCCACACGGCCGCGCCGCCTCGGACCGCCGCCAAGTCGGCTCGAGGCTCCGCCGCCGACGCCCGGCGGGCCGAGCCCCCGAACCCCGAGCCTTCGTCGGACGGTTCCACGAAGCAGGAGGAGAGGAGACCTCAGTCCGTCCCTCCCCCGGCGCCCTCCGGCGAGGAGGGGGCGGCGGTGGGGCCGTCCGACGGGGTGCAGGCGGAGGGCGGCGGCGAGAAGTCGTGTTCGGGCGGCGAGGGCTTAGCGGAGGCGTGCAAGGAGGAGCAGGTCGCCGGGCCCACCTCCTCCTCCTCTTCCTCACCGGAGACCCCCGCAGCCAAGCCGGCGGCGGGCGGCCCCGAGGAGGCGGCGGCGCCGGTGCAGGCGGCGGCGCCGGCCGCCAAGGAGCGGCTCGTGGAGCAGATCAGGGAGGAGGGCTGGAGCGCCCGGGACGCCGAGAACGTCACCCTGGCCGAGCTCTACCTGATGTCCGGGAAGCCCGGCAAGCTGCAGCTGGAGTACGAGTGGCTGCCGGCGGCCGCCCAGGGCCACAAGGAGGCGGGCCAGGAGAACGGACAGGCCCCGGCTCAGGCCAAGCCCCACAGGACGCACCGCGTGCTGCGCTGCCTGCTCAAGCTGGTGGCCACCGAGGTCAACCCCAAACCCCTGGTAGGCGCCCAGTGCTGGTTCCCACCAGACTCTGAAACATTTTGGACTGGTAGTTTTATTTTTGCAAAGCGCTGCCATAAGTTGATGATTTTCCTGAGATAAAAACTGGTCAAGTATAAGTGGGAATCATTGGGGTTTCCATTGATTCTAGTTCTTTGCACGGGCCTTGCTTCTTGTAAAGTCTTCTAGCAACATCATATAATTAGCAGAAATTTTGTATTTCTATGGTTTTATTAAATATTTAAGTTCGACTGAGTTTAGTCTTGTTCTATACCACTATACGAAACTATACCAAGTGACCTGTAGATTCGCAAAAACTGTTTCCATCTCACTTTTAGTGCTATACTTAGACACATCTGGACACACTATGGTGCTATTTGTGTTGGTTATTTTATATATATATAGACTGGAATAGGATGCACTGAGGTCCTGTGTAGGTTTTGTCCATCTCTCGCGGTAATGGTGAACCCCGCTGACGATGCGTCTGCTCCCTCAGGCTCCAGAGCTGTGCTCCACGGCGACGTCCCCGCTGAAGAGCCACCAGGAGGAGCAGAGCCTGGTGCTCACGCCTCCAGGGAAGGGCCCCATGGCCGGCGTCCGCAGCCCCAGCTGTGGCCGGCAGCAGGCCTCCGTCCGGGGCGCCAGGCTGCACCTGGCCAACCCTGGAGCAGCAGGTATGCGCGGGAGCCGGGGTCACGCACTCCACCTGCTCCAAGTGTGTCTATCTATGTAACAACCGACCTCCTCCTCCTCCTCCTCCTCCTCCTCCTCCTCCTCCCCCGCCTCAGGTGGCCGGAACCTGCCTCGCTCTCTGCTGGGCTCGGCCGCGGTCAGCGACCCGGAGGGCGGCGTGTTCGCCGTGCCCACCACGCTGCCCCCCAACAGCTCGCGCCACAACAAGATGTTCTCCCCCAACAAGGAGGCCGAGCTCGCCCTGAGGCAGCAGCTCGACTCCATCAGTGTAAGAACGCGGCTGAGCGTCACATCGCTGTGGGTCCACGGGATCTGGGACAAACATTGAGATGCTCTTCGTCCTCTTCGCAGATGCAGTCAGACCTTTTCCTTTCCCGCCAGAGAAAACCTCGAAACAGACAGCTGCGGAAACCACTCGTAGTCCAGGTGAGAGAGGAGCAGGAGAGCCGGGGTTTTCCGGAGAACAACAACTCTCTGTCACCTTGTACAACCGTTAGCACATGCTTGGTAGTGGATCATGGTTGTCGTTGTCTCTGGCCCACAGCGAACCCTCCTACCCCGGACCACAGGGGACACTCCTCAGCACGTCTGCTCCTTCTCCATCCTCTCCAACTCCTCTGCCACAGGTACCGGGTGCATGCGGCGGAGCCAGCCATGGGCTCTCTGCACACATCGCCACGTCTTTTCTATTTTTGTCCGTTTCGACGACGAGCCTGGGCCGATCCACAGCGCTCTCACTTCCCGTTTCTGCCCACAGGAACTGGATCCTTCCGGCCAATCCACACCCGCCTGACCCCTTCCTCCCGCCCACCCCTGTCCAAAGCGTCCCCAGCAGCGTCCCCGGCAGCGTCCCCAGCAGCGTCCCCGGCAGCGTCCAGCTCGGCCGCAGCCAGCCAGCTCTCCAGTACGCGCTGCTCCCACTCATTCATCTGGCTTTTTCTGTATCAGACTCATTCGAAAAGGCCCTGAAAGGATACAGATATAAGCGTAGATATTACTTGACAGTAAATGGGCCTCAACCGAATGTGGCAATCCACATTAACCACAAGATGAATCTCTAATAAGAGTTCTTCATTTTTGACCACAAAGTTTAAGTAAAGCAACACTTGCAAGCACATGAATCCACCATGGATCGAAAGCTGTATAATATATCGTCTATGGTTAACTCCTCAGGTTCTTTCTTAAATATATACCTTTGATATTTAATTCACAAAATTGTGAGGAATTTCTGTGTTTATCTGGATAGTCTTGATCTGGGTATGGTTCTTAAATTAAATCCGCAATTAAGATCCACTTTCAGATGGTGTCACAGTGATTGGCTTCTCCACTCCCACATGATCTCAGACAGTGAATATAGCTTAGGACAAATGCTCTTTTGTGCGAGTGTACAGAGACAAAAGCTTCATTCTTCCAGCTCTGCCCTCCTGGCAGAAAAACTTTCATTTATTTATCGGCCACGTTTTATTTTTTTGTCCTTGTCCATCTTCACATGCCGGTCTCAGCTCCTCCTCGATGCTCATCAGAATCATCATGAATCTCCTTTCAGGTGCCATCGACCTGGCAGCCAAGTCTGCGGGCATCATCCCCGGGAGTCCCTGCCGCGAGCTGGCCCCTCCCTCGGTGGACAGCGGCGCCCTGCTGGCCTCCACGCCCATCGTCGATGCCGGGGCGGACGCTCAGCTCCTCCAGCACAACGTCCCAGAGGTCAGCAGCAGCAGCACACAGTCAGGGGGGGACCAGCCCGAAGCCCAGCCGCCCTCAGCATTCGTGCCCGCCTGGCCACACCGATTCACACCGCAGATGTGGCACAGAGCAGGGCAGAGCCTCACTATGAGAGCCAAGGACGCTCCGTTTCCCTCTCATGTCTCCATGGCCTTTATCCTGCAGGCCACGCTATAACTACCCTGAGTCCGATTCGAAGCGTGTCAGACACGTCTGTCGGGTTGACGTGGGGACGCGGGGCCAGAGCTGGTGCCGCAGCTCGGCACGCATGCAGGTCAAGGTGATGCAGGACGGGCCTCAGGGCCGCGGCAGGGTAAAGAACGAGGGCTCCGCTGCGAGGCTTTAAGTGGGGGCCCGCTGGGAAATGACACGGCGGGCTGCAGGGCGCGAGGTACCCACTCACACGTGGAGGCCGAGCAGAGAAACATGGAGGCCGGCTGCAGGGAATGCTCCGGGTCAAGTGTTGGCATTAGTGACCGAAACAACGGTAATCTGTTCAGGCAGGACCAACAGGAGGGACGGAATGTTTTTGTGGCTGTCGGCAAATTAGCTAGACAGAGGACGCGGTCCCAGTACGAAACCCTCAGAGAGTGATGAAGAGCACGGTGCAGTGCAGTAGCAGCCCGTCCTGAACGCTCCGCCTCTGGCTCTCCACAGAACGGCGTGCCTCCTCCCAGCCCCGGGGTGGTGGCCGGCGGCGGGGACTCTCTCCTCTCGCCCCCCAGCGTGGCCTCGCTGCTGGACATCTCCCTGCCCGGACCCCCCGAAGAGGCTCTGGCCCCCGGGGAGCCCCAGACGCACATCAGCGACTCCATCATCGAGCTGGCCATCAACTCTGCCCACTACGGTGCGAGCCTGTGCTCCTTCCACCCCGCACGGGGAACATCTGTGTGCAAAGCTGAGCCTCAGAGCAAAGTCTGTGTTGTAGTAGAGAGTTGCAGTAGGATAGGAAATTAAGTATTTTGACTCTTAAAGCAAAACCTCTTGCATAATGTTTACATTTAGTCATTTAGCAGACATTTCAATCCATAAGAAAATAACCTTCAAGTAAACTTTGCTAGGATGTGTCACTGTCGTTTCATACGTACACCTGTTTTCAAGGTCAGTTCTCAAATGTTTCGACTTTTTTGACATTGAAAGGAATTTCCCTGCACCCTCAGGGAGCATGTGTAGTTAACTTGCATCGGTTGTGTCCTGCTGCAGGTGAGGAGGCGGCGCTCTCTCCGGCCAAGCTGAGCAACAGCGACGGCTCCAAGCTGCTGAGCTCGTCCCCCTCGGTCAGCCCGTCCAGGGGCTGGATCCCCTCGCCCAGCCACGACCCCCAGTGGTACCCCAGCGACTCCTCCGACTCCACGCTGGGCTGCCTCCTCTGTAAGAGCCCCTCTGTCCCAGACCTGGGGACTCCATCACAGAAGACTCATTTCCATAGAGACCAGGGCATCGCCCTCATAATGGGAATAAATCTATGCATTCTTCTGTCATGAGCATGCATGTTATTACGAATATGAATCCCCCCCATTGATGCGCTTGAGAGCGGTCTGAGCTGCAGGCTTCCTCCAGCTTCCACTGTTTCCCCTCACCACGCGCGTTGTGTTGTCTGTTGCAGCCAGCATGGTGTCTCCTGATAAGGGCAGGCGGACCACCCTAACCTCCTCCGGCCCCTCCAGTGGCACGGCCCTGCTGGGTCCCAGCCTCCTGGACTGCAACTCCCACGATTCCTTCCAGTCCCGTGGCCTTCCCGACGTCGCAGAGGTCAGCCTCGACCTGAAGTGAATTGGTGTTTTCTAGTCTTTAATGTCAGCACTGTGACACAGTCCGGGGATTCTACTCACTCGCTTTCCACTGGCACTTCAGAGGTAGCTCGGCATAGCTCAGCTTGGCATTAACTCCGGTATCGGGGACTGAGAGCTATCTTTGGAGGGAGCCATCCAGCCGTTTTCCTCTTGATAGTGAATTTCCCTTTTAAATTCCCCACATTCCCGGATCTGAACCTTTTGTTTTTCCCCCACCCTGTGGTCGCGCCTGCAGGTGGACTCCCAGCTGGCGTGCATGATGAGCGAGAGCAGCGTGGACTACATCGCTCGCTTCAACGACCTGGCTCAGGAGCTGGCTGTGACCGAGCCCTCCATCCCACCGCCCTGAGGAGGAAGAAGAGGAGGAGGAAGAGGAGGAGGAGACTCTGTCATCTCCCCTCTGTTTCGACCACCGCCACGCCAGCGTGTAGGAAGACCAACCCCCTAAAAGCCATCCCTGCCCCGTTTGTAAAAGTGCAATAACGATAGTGAACCTTGACCTTTTCCTTTCTTCTTTTTTTTTTGTTTTTTTTCCCTTTCTGAAGCGAGCTCGAGACCGGTTTGTTTCGCCGAACTGTCGTTTGAGGTGAAGACGCCCTTTAAAAACAAACAAACAAACAAAAAAAACACTTTAGAAAACAAATGAGTTTACAAAACACGACCTCATGTACAGGAAAATACTATGCCATATCTGAACAAAATACTTTCACCGATCTGGTGTGCGTCTCCGTGTGTGTGTGCGTCCTTCGTCCGTTTTTTTCGCCCCCTCCGATCGAGCCCTGAAATGTGTAAATCCTTCAGTGTGAGCAGTTCAGATCCTGGGCCGGGAGCAGCAGCAGCAGCAGCAGCAGCCGCAGGGTGACTTTTCTTAAGGAATCATGGCAGCGAGAGGAGGGAGAGACGCTCGTCTTTGCCTCCGTTGCAAAAGCGGAGAAGCTCAGAAACGGCGGGGCGGGCAGGCGGACGGCAAACCCCCGTCCCCCTCGCTTCTCCAGCTCTCCATCCGTTCAGGTTTCATCGGTCGCTTTGTGGGAACGTGGCCTGCTGTGAGTGTCTGGATTCAGGTTCATCCCTCTTTTTTTTTTTTTTTCTTTTCTTACTGTCCTGTGTGAAATTTGGCAGCTTCTGCAGGGCTTTGTACAAATGTCGATCCCAGTATTCACTGCGCTCTTTTTTTTTTTTGTCTTTCTTTTTTTTGTAAGATAATGTACAATATTATTTGGAGTATTTATTGTTAACGTTGCAGAGAAGTGTTTTGTTTAACTTAATATTAAGATGACATCTAAAAAAAAAAAGGAAACATCTTCTTTAAAGTTTTCAGTTTGTAAAAGGTGTTTTTATTCTGTGTATAAAGATAGATCAAAAACCCATGCCTTGTTTTCTGGATTCCTCGAGTGTGCTCCGCAGCCCGACCAGTTAATATGCAAATTTGAGCAAATGTGGCCTGTGGGGCATTACCAGCCATTACAAGTTTGTCGGCTTTTAGAGAGATGAGCCGAGTGTTTCCTCTTAACTCCAAACCCAGGCCTCGACAGCCCGAATCCATATATATATAAAACGGCAAAGTATTTAACGGAGCTGACAGGAAAAGACAAAGTATCTGCAATAAGCGATAAAAAGTGCAGGCCTCCCAACAGGAAATCAAACTGACCTCTGAAGAGGCTTCACTCTGTTTGGTCAGAGATGAGGAGCGTTTCCTTCCTCTGTGTGTATTAATGACATGTTTTTGTCGGCCGTTTTTTTTTTTTTTTGTCAGACGATCCAGAAACATGTCAGGTGGCTGCTCCACATCTCAGTGAAACGCAGAAGAACGAGATCACTCGCAAAGACTTTTTATTCAAAACCGTCCGGCGTTGTTTTTGGGCAGATCTGCCGCCACAAGAGCATCTTTGTGGAAACCTGCAATGAAGTCACTATGGTAGTACGAGCTTCACAGGATGGTTTCTCCATGTGCGGGACATCTGAGGACGGGCGATGTTAACATCTCAAGTGGAGTTAAATGTTAACGTCCTGCGGATAAAGCAGCCCGAGCTTTTTATTTGCAAATCAAATCCACGCCAACTGGACAAATAGCTCAGCTCTCGGCCATGTTGATGTAAAGGCGTCTCGCCTTTCGGCCTCTGAACGAAACGGTCCGTTCCATATTTTTGGTTCATGTGCCTCTATCCCACACCCTCTTGCACTTCTTGGTCCCTCTTCTCCTCCGTCTGCGTCACTCCCCTTTAGCTTTCTGCTCCTTGCGGGCGCGGGACGACATGAGCTTGAAGAAGAGCGCTGGCCACAGGGTGCGCAGGTAGATGGCCACAGTGGGCAGAGGTCCGGCCAAGACCACGTCTTTGCTCCGGTGACGGACGGCTCTCAGGACGGCCCGGGCCACGTCCTGGGGATCCCGACCTGTCGCTGTGGTTTTATCCAAAACTGGAGGCAACATGGTGGCATGCATGAGAGATACGGGACAGGGTTTAGTGGGTTTCCCTACGAATACAACTCTTATAAATCTGATTCTGATCTGGTTTCTTATTTCTTTTGTCCTTGACTTTCTCATTTTCCTAAGCTTAGATGATGCAGAAAAATAATGAAGAATCGGCTTTGGCTTGTTCAACCCTACTTCCTTGATCCTCTGCCTCACCTCCATATTTGGAGCCGTCCCCCGTGACCGCATTGAGCGACAGGTTGGTCCTGATGTACCCGGGACTGATCACGGTCACTGGAATCCCGTGCTGCTCGATTTCAGCCCTCAGGCAGTCGAAGTAGGCCTGGGTGGCATGTTTGGAGGCTGCGTCTGTCCACAGCGGGATCAGAACAGAGTCCCGTTTCAGTTCCATGCACCTCCTCAGAGGGCTTCATAGACACAGGCTTTAATGGAATGAGGAGGGAGGACTCACAAGCTGATCTGTAGGGAATGGCGATCTTGCCCTGGACGCTGCTGATGACGACGATGTGACCGCTGCGCCTGCGAACCATGGAGGGCAGGAGAGCTGTGCCGGGAGGACAGAAGAGAAGAGTTGGGAAAATTCATTAATTGATGTACAAAATAAACACTTAGAGCATAGATACGAATGTCGTCCTAAAAAACTGAGGATATTGCACAGAAAATGGGTCCCTACTATCAAACTACAGGGTTTTATTCATGCCAATTCCTTCTCCTCACCTAAGCAACCAAAAACAACAAACTCATCATATAAGAAGCGACGTGATACAGATAATTTCTCTCATCTTTAAGCTCTGGCTCACTAATGTCACACTCCAGGCTGTGCCGCTCACTAACCTTGAGTTAGGGCGACAGGCCCAAAATAATTTGTTTCCATGACATCGCGCTGAACAGATATGTGCGTATCCAGTATGTTGCCACGGTAACTGATGCCCGCATTATTGACGAGTACATCCACTTGTCCGTAGCACTTCAGGATCTCCTCTGCGGCCCTGTCCACCGCGCCTCTGTCAGCCAGGTCAAAGACTACGGTGCTGGGAGTGTGAGTCTGCCGGGTTGAACAGAAACAGAAAAGCACAGCGAACTGGGATAAGAATCGCCTGCGTTTGCATTATCCTGTCATTCCTGGAACTTAACGAGCATGGCTAGGCTCAGATGGTACTGTGCCACAGGCCTCCCACTCGGTCTCCTCTGATCATGAATAAACCTGCTGATGGTTTACCTGTTGTTGTGAGGCTGGGGAGGCTGCTGTGAGCTCCTGCACCACCTGCTGCAGGCGAGCCGCATCACGTCCACACAGCACCAGCCGAGCGCCCGCAGCGTGGAAAACCCGTGCACACTCTGCAAAGCAGACAACACGGCTGCCATCAGGCGCAACGCACTCACAACCTCCTTTTGCGGAGTTGCAGAGTGAGGAGAGTTTTTATCTCCACCTTTCCCCAGTCCCGAGCTGGCCCCTGTGATGACCACCACAGCGCCGTGCAGGGCTGCTCCCGGCCTGAGGCGGAGAAGTATCCGGTAGAGCAGCAGGACCCCCGCGCTTGCTAGAAGCAGCTGAAGCACTCCTCCTCCTCCTCCCATGAGCCGCTCCATGGCTGAGAGTCACCCACCTCCTGCTCTGTGCCCAGCTGCTTGAACGGGCTATGCTCCAAGCCTTTAACTGCTGCAAAGAAGACAAACTCACATCTGTCAGATGAACGGTGACAGATGTCCCACCTGACTCATTTTTATGTAATAAGGCTGCATGTTTCTTTCAAAAAATAGACATTTAATTGATACATCATTTTAATCTTTCTTTTCATTGGAGTTCATTCCATCTGTGTGCAGCATGATCGCCGGAGCCAGTTTATTTCTAATTTAGTGTGTACAAGGGATGTAGCTAAGGTCAATATGTCCTATTCTTATTTTCTATCAAGTTCATGACCTGGCTTTGCGCACATACAGCATATTTGGATATGCACAAGGTGCAAATGCGCATTGGGTATATAAAGTGACATGCAAACTGCCAGCAAGCAAAAGACCAGCTGCAAGTTGAATAAGACACTGCAGAAGGACAGGAGGAGATTTATGGTCTAATTCTTAGTCATGTGTGAACCGTTTCTGTCCTTGCAGCTGCTCTTCCTGATAACTGAGACTCGGACATCTGCTACGTCATAAGCACCTTAATATGCTGGTCAACATTAGGAGCAGAGTGTGTTTTGGTAAACAAAGTAGATTGAATGAGAGTTGCGGCTGCGGTGCACTGCAGTTGGCTAGGTGTTAGCTTTGTTTACCATCTTTAAGTAGATGTTGCCTGATGGTTATGGAAGCTCACGCTGTCGCCACTACGCCTCTAGTCTAAGTCTAAACAAAGCATTGGCTTTATTCTAATGTTCCCGGAGTCAAACTCACCTGAGGTACTGACCGGGTTCACTTGACAACACGCAGGTCGATGCTACGATCACTTCCGGGTTTGCGTAAGGAGGCGTTGACGTCCGGAGTACGTAACCGCAGGGAATTATGGGAAGTGACGTTTCAGCAAGCAAACAGGAGCGAGTGAGCCCATGTCTTATTAAGACGCTTAGGTTTTCTCCTAAATAGAAGTGTGTGATGAGCCAACGTAAATAAACTTCACTTCCTCAGTACATCTGGTTCTCAAAACTCTCTGGATTCATCTGGACTGAGATGGCACAAGTTAAGGATGGGTGAAAAAATATTTTTCCCTATTCAGAGGAGATATTGTGTTAATCATTTATCCATGCAAACAATGACTGAACTCAACGGCTGTTATTTCAGTTAAATTCTCGTTATCCAATGTAGATTTGCACAAGGTATGGCCTGTGGGCTGCAGTGTGTCTACCTCTTTACCCCACAGTTTTGGCAAACGAACACCGTGCAGACTGAATCATAACACTTTGTTAGGCCACAATATGGCTTTGAATGGAAGATTTTCTAAAATATCATATTTTTTTTCAGAAATTTAGCACTTTTGGTCACAATTTCAAGTTTCGTTTGGGGATGAATAAGTACTTATCATAGCTTCACCCATTTACACTCACACCTATGTAACAGTAGATTAAACCATTCACACACTGATTCAATCCCCTGACAACTTTCCTGCCCCTGAGACACAGGACTACCTACACAGTTATGAGTGACAAGTGAATGGCATCATGTTTTATGTGTTACTAGGAGACAATGAACTTGAGGACACAGTGGCTTTGTTGATAGGTTCAACTGGTTTAGACCTAGAGTCTCAGCATGAATTTCCCACTGTGTCTCCAGGTATAGAGCAACAACATACATGGTTACAACAGTAGGGACTCTGAATTGCCTCTAGATGTGAGTGAGAGAATGAATTGTGTATGTGTGAGTGTGTGTCCTGTATTCACTGCCTTCAACCCCTGTGTGCTAGAGATAGGCTCCATATGAGATAGGGCCCCATGACACAAAGCAGTTAAGATGATGGACTGCATTTGGTATGTAATCCACCATGATGTTTCACGTTTTGGGCATTCTTTCAAGACTTTTCCAGCTCGGAAACATCATGGGGCTCACACTACGTATCAGTCAGTGGGGAAATAGTGACTTGTCATCAATCTGACCGAATGAATATCTGCTTTATGACTGTGACACCCGTCCGTGTGTGGCCGCAGCCAGAAGCTGCCGCCTTAAAATGGTTGACAAACAGCCAGTCCATCAATCAGCCCAGCTCCTGAGGGTCAGCACTTGTGTCAGCTGACAGATAATTAGCCTGCTCTGGCCACAAATCAGCAAACTCAGGGCTGTCTACGGCCATCTCTGCACTCTGTCTCTGTTCATCTCGTCAGGGATGAACTGAAGCGAAACGACTCTGAATTTCTGTGTGCATTAATGCCGTTTCAGTGCAGTTCTGTGGGAAATGCTCAAGAGGTTGGTTTTACAAATTCACCATATTACCATCCATCCATCCATCACCTTACCTGCTCTCTACCTTCTTTACAGTGTCATAGGGTTCTGCTGGAGCACTTCTCCAGCACACATACAGCAAAGGTAGGGAATAGACCCTGGACCCCAGTTAGACTGGGATTAGAACTGTGGCCTTTGTTGCTGTGAGCTGACAGTACTATCCACCGATACACCCTGTTGCCCTTGTGTCTTATCAGTATTTGACACAGTTTTCGACGTATGACTGAAATCTTTGCAACCCTGGTGAAGACTAAAGAAAATATTATCACCAACATGGTGGATGGGCAAATAAGTGCTGTGTTACAGCAAAAAAGTGTCCCTGATTCAAATCCTGGGCCTGGAGTCTGTTTTCTCCAGTCAATCCAAAATCATCTATAAGACCAACCAGAGATTTATTTGACTTTCTGTGTGTGTGTGTGTGTGTGTGTGTGTGTGTCCTCTGGTGACCTGTTCATGTTGTTTTCTCTACTTTCAGCCAGGACACGCAAAGTGGGTAAGTTGATGGATGGATGGATCCCCACTAGTATTAAGAATGTACCATGTACCTGATAATGTGATTGCACCGCTTCATTGAATACAGTCAGCATTCCAAAACAAGCTAACAGATGGAAATCATTTCTGGTTCACTTTTAATGGAGCGTTTCAGGGAATTTACAGGAAACTCTTCATGAACAAATATACCATTAAAGGTTTTAATGTGATTATTTCCTGCCCTTAAACAAATAAAGAGTGTTTGCGGAAACATTTAAGTCCGATCCGTTCACAAATCAGTGACTAATACAATCACTGTGACTGAGAATTCAACCAATTCATATATGAATTCCATTTTATTGTTCAATTCTTGCAAGTCTCTTATATCACACTTGTTCTCCACTTCATCCAAAGTTATTTACCCCCCAATTATCACCATCTCCGGGGACAACCACTTCTAACATGGCTGATTATAGTCTTATGAACTCAAAACAGGCACCACTTCATAAACATGTACAAGAAAGTATAAACTGAGAATTTTCTGTGTAATCATCATCTGTAGTGTCAAATAGTGGCTTTAAATTTCAACTGTGAGGGCCGATTTTAAAAGTAATATACATTAGAGGCATAATTGTGACTTTCTTTTTTTTTTCCCCAAAAGATTAGTATCACTGCAGTGTTTCCAAATTGACACGGCATTGTCACTCTTTTACACAAGAAAAGCTACATGAAAAATAGACACAATCTCAAATAAGCAGCAGCTGCATCGGCTGCTTTTCCGGACATCGCGACGAATCCATTTTTAATGAAAAAAAAAAAAAGAAAACAAGAAAGAAAACGTAAAATAAACTGCAGAAAAGTGAGTTTGAAATATCCTAATGTTTAATGAGAGAGTGATGGTACTGATCAGCAAGAAAGGGGTACAGTAAAACTACAAGGGGTAAGGGGGGGGTGGGGTGAGGGAAGATGGAGCCGGCTGGGTCCAGAAACGTGGTTTCGATCGGTCCGTTTCGATGCGTTGCAGTACCAGAGGAACTGCGGTCATCCCCCTGTGCGCTAGAGCTTGCAGAGGCAGGTGGAAGGCTCGGGGCGAGGGGGCGCAGGGGGTCACTACAGACATAAATGTGCTGTCGCGGTCACATAGAAGTCAAGGAAATGGAGAGGCGGAAGAAAACAATCCCTTCTAGTTTTAACTTTATCCCTCTGATCAATGTTCAAAATGGAAGTGTCCATGTCCACCACATGTGTGGAACTGGACTGCTGCTGGGAGGGTGGGGGGGGGCGGCGGGGAGGGGACTGATTGCGACACTTCCACTTTTCTTACGTCTGGGGGAGGTGGAGAGGATCTGTTTTTTTCTGGTTTCTTTGTTTTTTTGTGTGTGTGTGTGACTTTTTCCTTTTTTTTTGTTTTTTTTTTACTCAGTTGGTTCTTAAACCCTCTGGAGGGGGGGGGGGGGGGGGGGGGGGGGGGGGGCGCGCTCATACCGCATAGAGTTCGTAGATCTTCTTGGCGCAGTACGCCAGGGCGGCCAGTGCTATCGTGTTATGGAGTCTCTTTCTGTGGACGTCATCCCTGCGTACCAACACCACGGGCGTCGAGGAGGTGAGTGTGTGCAGGGGCAGCCGCGAGAGTTTTTGGCTGTCGTATTCCACCTGGTACTTGCAGCAGGGGTCAAACTGCCACGAAATGCCGTAGAGGGCGGCGCAGGCCACGCTGAGGGCCCCAGCGGGCAGCGCCACGTAGCGCGAGTATTCGGGGGGCAGCGAGAGGGGCGTCAGGAGGCAGGCGGCGCCTGACAACACGGCCGTCTTGTGCAGGCAGTTCCCCACGGTAATCCAGCGGGCCGTCTCGTCCCCGATGCGCGTGGGCTCGATGACGATGTATTTGTACTGGGCCTCCAGAGCCTGCTCCAGCTCGTACTCAAACTGGTCCTGCGCATTCTCCCCGTTGTAGATCTCGTGCACAATGTAGCAGTCTGTCGCCGCCATCACTCCCCTGCACAGAGGGAGACAGAGGAGAGGCACCAGGGACAGCGGGGGAGGGAGAGAGAGTGGTAAATGGCAGGGATCACGTCCGCAGAGGGACTTCTGCGATCTGTGTTTTCTACCTGTAGTTATGTGATAAGTTACGAAACCCTGCCGACAACGTAAAATCTGAGCAAGTTTGTACTCAGACTAGGTTGACTTTTCCATACAATAACGCCAATATGCACCAAAATTTACATGGTTCCAGTACAAAAACAAGACATCATACCATGTCATGCATCTCCAACAAATTTGGGATTTACTCTACTACTACTCTATTACAATGCCTTTTTGTCAGCTCTTCACCTTCATCTATTCACTCAATAATGTTGCACAACAATGTTGTGCATACATCTATGCACGTACATTACGCCACACAATCATTTTGTCACTTTAGGTGTGTGGATCATGTCCACACAGTGTGTCTACTTTATAAATTCGTATTTTATCATTTCATTTATGTGATAAAATACTGCTTTATACCTCTGTTTGGCTTGTTAATTATCATAATTAACGACTTTCAGATATCATGTGGTCGAGTTTTAACGCCAGTCTAAAGAGTGACAACATACCACTGGGGTTCCCAATGAAATTCGGGAAAAGTTTGTGCATTTTTCTTATTTTTCCCTAAAGCTGTTCATGGTTTCGCTCAGTAATATATCACTGAAGTGTCCGTTGGATACTTTGATCCCAGACCTCAGGTCAGCACCACGATAGCTCCTCTCAGTTACCCACTCGTGCCTCTTGCCTTCTATGTCGCTGTCCACAGGTTCGGGAATAGTCTACCCTGTAGGGTATAGGCTTGTCCCACGATGACCTTCACGCAACACTAGCAAACTACGAGACCATTTGTTAGCTACATAAGGGCTCACTAAAGAACACTACTACTGCTCCCACTTTTATGTGTGTACTTGTACTGTGTTTATTTCTACTACTACTTTATGTAATGGCGTGGCTCTGTATACTCAACACATTCGCACATAGATACAACCACAGCTGCCATGCACATAACACACTCGCAATTTGCAAGCCTGCTATTCTACTAAAGATGTTTTCCTGCCTCTCGTAAGACATATGCTTCCCCTCCTAACTTATGTTGTTGCAAGCTGGAACTTGAATTTCCCCGAGGGGACCTTATAGTTTCATTTTTCATTCCAGTGTTAAATCCAGTTTGTTTTCACTCAGTCTGAATTCGGTCTGTCAGTTAATGATGACTATTTGTTTTTTGTCTTACTTTGTCTCTGAATCTGTTTACTTGGTATATATAATCCATGTCCGTCAAGCCCCATAGAAGCTTATAAAGGACACACGGATACAAACAAACTCACCTTTAGAGCCGGTGCCTCTTTCTTATTGGCTGTGTGTTTTTTAGTTAGTTTTGTAGTGTTCTCTCACCATTTATGCCCTGGATTATTTGCTCCATGTTTGTTACTATGTTTTTATTGATAGTATGTAATCAGAAGTCTCAGCTCCACCATATAACACACCTTTCCACACGTACAATCCCAATGTGTGGCAGTGTCTTGAATTTAGCTTAAATATTTTGATATCAAACAATGATAATGCATATTGATTATAGATTATAATGTGTAACTGTTCTTTAGAATATATAACAATGATGATGTAAATGGCTCTACAATCACTTGGGTTTCTTTTTTTAAATTTTCTATTATTATTGTATTACCTTTCTTGCTTAATTAATCACATTACATTTCACTGTGAATGTTGCATTCATTCACAAAACGAAAATCGTGACTAAAAATTTGTGAGTTTTACCACAGTGAAAAGTGCTCTACAAATATATTTTAATATGTTATATCTTCCAAGAATGTGATGCCATTTCCTGTTGTTTTTAAAACGAGCAGCATAAATAAAGGGATTTGCTTTGCTTCTATTGAGGAACATTCCTCGCAGTTTTTGCTCTCAAATCATCTCCGAACAGCATGTGTGTGGGTGATTGTCAGGGCTCCGAGGCCTTGCTCTCTACATGTTGACAACCGAGCCCTCGGGACTGAGCAGGCTGATCTGGCCTCAAAGACATCGGGTCATTGGTTTCTTTGGGGGTGAGACAATGTGTCGGCACCAAAAATCATGTTAAGGGCCACGGTGTACGGAACATTGTGTACCTAGGGGTGCGTTAGAGAGCTGCGGCTGCATGCTGGAAAGTTGGTGCTAAGTTCTGCACCGAGTCTACTTTGAGGAGAGGTCGACACCAGTGTTACCTCCACCGGGACCGAGCACCGAGTGTAGCCACGGGGTATGAAGTGAGTCTTGGCAGCTACACACGGTCAAAGCCGACTTTACCCCCCGGTTCTACTCTGATGTGAACCAACCAAAACATCACATGAGCGACCATTAGCGAGCAGGGGCATGTTAGCCTGCTAACTACGAGCTAACCATTGCATAAATGTCTGATGTGATGCGTTGGCATTTGGCTTTTAATCCAAATCGATATGCATACTCCGGATCTGGCCATTTGTGACATGTAGACACCGATGTAAAGCACGGAATCGTTTTAATTTAGAGACCAATATGAAGAGTAACTGACCTCTCCCTGCTTACTGGGACACCGCGCCTCCTTCCCAGCGACGCCATGTTGGAGATGCAACTGTGATTGCGGTTGACGTATGACGGCGCTGAGGATTCTGGGTAATGTAGTGTGACGCGGCCTGCAAAGCGCGACTAGATTTCGAACGCCGACTACAGGTCCCGTGATGCCACAGAGCCCGAGTCCCAACCGTTACGTAGTTTGTAATAGAAGTTTGAGAGGTCAGGTCAAACTATACAACAAAATTTAACAGACTTTTGTTTAATTAAAACATGAAAACCACAAAATAGCACCAAAATATATAAATAATTAACATACTTACATTTTTAATCAATTAAAGGCAATTAAACTGCATGCATGTTCCAGACCATATACAGTATGACAAAAAGAGCTCTGTTCATCTCATACTGTACTAATATTTATGTCTGGTCCAGTGTTTACTCACCCATATTTTACTGTATCTGCCTCGGTAGCCTCGTGCGCTGGTTGTGGACAGCCTGTCCATTCAGCGTGCTGAAACCTGAAACCTTTGATGTAACAACTGATGATGTTAGGCTCAGGAATGTGGGATCAGCTGACACTAAACACTGCATTGACAACAATATTTAACAGCAGTTATTATGAAGGGTTGGGGCATCAAGAATGAATTAAAAAAAATTGGTAAGTTGGACCTGACATGTCTGGAACTGTGATTTCTGATTTGCTTCAAAAACATCACCAGTGGAAGTGGAAATACCATGCCACAAAGCAATTGATGTACCATCAAGAATTATTCAATGACTGACTGATTTATGCTATCAACGTTTCATTTCAATTCAGCTAGATTTAAAGTGGCTGATCGTAACAATGTTACACTTTACAGGACACTTTACATAAACAAGCAACATGAACAAACTGAGCACATCCAATCTAACCCATGAAAAAGCTGTAAGTGATAGTGGTGAGGAAAAACTTTATCAGAAACTGAGCCAGAACCAAGCTTGGGGATTTTAACCATCTGCCTCGATTTGTTGGGTCAGAAAGAGAAAGAGGTAGAGATACAGAGAAGAGAGAGCAGGGCAGGGGAAAAACATGGAGAAGAGGTGAAGAGGAATATGTCCAGCTGTGTTTGATGTAATTGAGACACCATTAGAAGGAGGTGTAAGGAGGAAGGCCCATGCAAAAATTCCTGAATTCATCTTAAGACAACAGCACGTTTATATAATCTGAAACTAATTCTGTCACATATTCGAAATATTTTGGATTACTCCAAAATTATGTCACAACTTACAACAGTATGAACACTCATGAATGCTATTTTTGACTCAAAGTTATTTGCTTAACTCATTTAATTAACATGGCAGCAACATGAATCTTTTACAGGAGAGAGGTCATTGCAACACTGTTTTATGCTGAGTTAATAAGCATGTGAAGTAGATTGACCCCTTTGTGGAATCCACTACATTGTCTCCTGATTATGTCTTTGTAAACTGTAATATATTTGTATTTTAATTTCAGAACTCTGTTACTTGTATTTGGTTATTCCCCAAACACTGAGTGCTAGATCCTTAGTGGATGCTACACCAAAGGGCTGTATGAAGTGAGTCTTTGAACACAAGTTTTATATTTTTAGAGCATCGTTTCCAGCTTCTTTTCAATGAAGGTTATTCAATGTCCTCCAATGTCATGTGCAGTTTCATCATTAGAGGGCGCCAGAGCTGAATACCTGAAAATGAGCCGGAGGAAAGTCAAGTTGCTCTGTTGCTCTTACTGGAGATGTGAATTATGGCATTTTGTTATGATTGTATAGAGTTCTTTCAGACAAATCAAACACTACAATAGCTCGCTCTTCACTGGGAAAGTGTTGGCAATATATCTTAATCCAACTTTCTGACAGTTTTTCAGTCACAGTGATGAACATATACCAGCTGCAAGTCTTCCCCTGTACTCACAGAAAGGGACACTCAGGCATGAGGACGGTGATGAGTATTTGATTTATTTATTTTACACAACAAGGATGGGAGACAGTATCAAGCACAAAAAAAAATATTGCAAGGACTGGTACATTTTGTTGAATTTGGATGAGCTACACGCTCATGACCTCCTTATTAGAAAAACACAAACTTAAACAAATAAATGATATAACGGCTTGACCTATTGACAGGTGCGATCAACCAAAGGGAAAGTTTTAGGGACATTGTTTTCCTGCAGTTGCCTCTAGGTGATTGAAGCAGAGTCTGCCATGCATGCTGATATATATGACCTGCCAGTGTGCGTTGTGTAACCTGAGCAAATTTTTCTGTTCAACACTTGAGATTGTCATCAGCAAAAGCTCCCAGAGAGCTTTAAAAAAGGATGCCACACCTCCCCCCTTTTTAAGTACTACTTTTATCCCATAACGACCCTCATTACCTTGACCTTGATCAGGCTGCCAAAAGAAGCCTTGCGGGTAACCGAGAGCAGAAACCAAATCAACCGCGGAGCTTTGGCCATCCAGTGTTATTTTCCTGAATCGCAGAACAAAGGACGGTAGACACCATAGAATGGAAATGCCCTGGTTATTGCAGTGCTGCTTGTCAAATGCCCCTCTGTGCAGAGGTATTAACCCATATCTGCACAGTTGACATGGTTCAGACCCAGTTTTTCAACACGAATGTCTGACATTCAAACACGAACAATGAAGAAAACAATGAGTTTCGTTTTGAGGCTTTTTCCGCAATTGCACCGTCAGAGTCATGCATCCTCAGTTTGAGCTCTTTGGTTTACTGATCCTCACCAATCAATAATGGTCGATAAGTTTCTGCTCCTGGAGAGAATGGATCTGGACACAATGACCCAGGAATCAAACACCGAGCTCGTGAATATAAATGACATATATTACTTTTTTAGAAACAACCCCTGACCCACCAACTGAATGCCAATAACTAGCAAAAAGAACTCACTTTTAGTGGCTTGATGTTGCAATGACGCATCAACAATCAACTAAATAAGCATCTCAGCTCTGGCAACGTGCTGTAACATCTGAAGGGAAGAGGTAAAAAGCAAGTTTAAAAACAAAAAAGAAAGACAAAGAGTATCAAAATATGAACCCCATTACAGTTTGAGACTCTGTCCAAACTGTTGTGGAGCAAGATGTCGCAGTGATTCGCCTCACAGTGCCACATGTAACCGGCGAGTCCAACGAAAACAAGACGCATGAGATTTCTCTGGCCCCTGCTTCCAGCCAGTGATAGATGTACATCCTGAGGTAACAGGCTTCAGCTTTGGTTGGTTCATTTGCTCGTGGTTGTACAAGTCGTGAGCAGCCGATTCGCTTCCTGTGTCTGGTGAGTGTGTAACCCCCCCCACACCCCCACCCCCCCACCCCTCGCCCCCCTCCTCCCACCCGTGTGATGGACGTGACTGACTCGTGGACCCAGCGTTCGGCTCAGAGACGTCTCTGCTGTGAGATCACTTGTCTCTGGAGCCGCTCGAGTTCATGTTTAACAATGCCCGGAAGGTCCTTTTGTTGTACATCAGCGTGTGACTCCAATCATGCAGCCACACTGGAGTCTCTTTCTCTTTACTCTGAGAGCAGCATGTGGAGGCGGGGCGGGGGGTCATTGATAAATATGTTCAAAGTACTGAGGCTGAGGATTCTCTTTGACGTATTTCTGAATGTACCAGCAGGTCAGGTGGGCTTTCAGATCCTCCTCCACCACAAAATCCATGGCAGCCTGTGATCATAGAAGTACAAAAGCAGGCAGTCACTCATAGGGACACTTCTATAGCTTGTGTTCAATTTGTGTATTCTATCATCAAGAGTACACAATTACACTTAAAAACTACAATAAAAAACAAAATGCTGCTGTTCTATGATGACTCACATTCTAAAAAACAGGCATGCAGCCATAATCAGAGCTGCAAAAACTAATTGGTTAATCAAATATTTATCAACCAATAAAATAATCAACGACTATTTTACTAAACAATTAATACGTGTAAGTACTAAAACAATTTTGAGAAGGACTTTAGAAAATGAAGTCAAAATTCTTTGAGCTCAGCTTCTGAAATGTTAGTGTTTTCTGGTTTCTTTGGTCCTATATGACTGAAAATCAAAGGACAAAGGACAAAAAAATGTATTAAAAGGCCTTATCTGGGCCCACGTGAAACAGGCACCAACAATCTTCACAGTTATTAAGTGAGACAGTAACTGACAGATAGATCAACCACAAAAATAATGGTCTCAAAATACAGCAAAATGAGCCTGTCAGGGATAAGCTTAAATTAAAAAGGTACAAGTATGGGCAAAGCCTGCTCCACTCAGTCATTCATTTGGCTTAGCAGGTTTCTGGATTGTCATTTGAGGTAAAATGTTGCCAGATAAGGTATTTGACAGACTCATCCTGCTGAGATGCACCACAGAAACAGGAAGTCATTTCTGCCTGTGGCCATTGGACTGTTCAGCTCACACACCCGGGTCAATAGACCGGCCCTTGGAATCCCTTTACTTTTGTCAGATTTATAACACTTTATCTCAGCCGTTGTAATACAGTCTGCAACACTGACAATAGTATTAACAAGTGTAATACAACTATACAACCTTGACCTAGTTTACAGTTCTTGTTTTTCTTACTCTATGATTACATTTCTATCAATGAATGGGTAATTGCGATGAACACCATTTCCCTCCAGGGATCAACAACAAGTATTCTGATCCTATTAAGCCACTCGTACAATGGATTAAAAAGAAAACAGCCTGAACAAACAATGACAGCATTTCTGTTGTTTGAATCTCTTTATTTGAATCACATCCTTTGTTCTCACTTCTCTGCACTGCTCAGGCTTATCCGCTGGTTTAGACTCAGGCCCTGCCCATTCAGACTCTTTTTATGGCAGGTTCCTGAGGGAACGTGCCACGTGTAGATCAGAGACAGACAGGAAGGTTTTTTTTTTGTCCAGATGAAAATGTTACGATGTGTTCTTCACGACTGCCTTATTAACTGCTGGTTGTTTGTGAGAAATTGGGCACTGTTGTGAGTAAATTGATGAAAAAAGTGTTATTTCCTGGAGTAAGAGGAGCCTCTGCCAATTAAAGCAGGAGAGTTATGTAGGTTACAGGATGTTTTCAATGACTGATTTTCTTTCAGGATTTACCTATTCCATAGCTGGAGACTACGTTTAGTTTGTTCATTCTTCAAATGTTCCTTTTTCCATTTTTGCCATCTGCTGGTACACTATTATCGTTGCACTGCTGGTGGAAGAATTAAACAACATACTGGAAAGAGAAACTACCCCTCCTCAGAATGCCTGGAAACACTTAGTGTGCAGGTTTTTACCTTGGCCAGGTGCTTGGCTATTCCTCTCCCCCTGTAAGCATCTGGAACCTCGGTGTGTTGCAAGTCGACTGTCTTCTTCCCGACGTACTCGTACAGGAGGACGGCCCGGTCGTGAGATCCTGAGGGCAGACAGAAGGTCTTGTGTCAGGCTCTTGGTTGAGAGAAGATCGTCTCCACCCAACACAGCAACCTGACACCAACTTGCTTGCTAAGAGACACTGGTGGCACTTGCAGGCTTTTGTAAATGTCTAAGGCCAAACCCTGTAAAGCAATTTACTGTGACAACCAAGAACCACCATAGCACACAAAAACTTGTTTGCTCGCCATATTTCACACATCCTCACAAGTCGTGCACAGACAATACGGTCTTGTCCTCAGTTTAAGTCAATAATAAAGTAACAGCGGCAGCTGACAGGACATGGCTGCTCAACGAGACGTGAGGGGTTTGCCTTCAAAACAAGATCTGATTCACACTGGTCTGATTTCACTAAGCAGAACTTGGAGAAAATAACACATCACCTGGCCAGGTACAGACTCGTGCCTGCGGGAAAGAATGATGTGGCTTAGGTGGGGAGAGACAGAGATTGATAAAGATCTGTTCTCAGTGAAAAAATGTCTCCCAGATTTAGTGTTTTGGTTTCGTGGAGAAGGTGGAGCCACTGTCTATTGAAGCAGGACTAGTGGTCTTGCCTAGTGGTCTACAGGTGGCTGTTTGAAGGCCACAGTTAGAATAGATATATATAGATTGATAAGACCTTTACTGATCCCTCAGGTGGCTTCCCTTTAGAAAATCCAGGGAATAAAGAGTGACCTGAGGTGTAACCAAATACATGATATATTCTGCATATTATATTCAGTACTTTCAGTATTTCACTTCTCCATACTTTGATTTTGTCTATAAACACATCTCACAGACCTGTGACACACAAGATCATGTAAACTCTTCAAAGATGTTGGATAATTCACATGCAAGACACTAAAATACTGTTTAGATCGTCTAAAAAAAAAACCCCAAAACGTAATTTGCATATATTATGTCATATGTCATAAGATACGTCATATGTTAATGTCTGACCAACATAAAAGGAGGGATTATTTTTTTTCCATTTCAGGGAGTTTCATAGGTGGATGGTTTCTGTTTACAGCATAACTTGGTCATAGGGCCACTGCAATTTGAAGACTAATTAAAGTCCAGGACTAGCCTCCTTTCTCTTTCTCTCTGTGTGGATGCTATTAAATGTTGCATAACTGCTTCTCAGGGGAAAAAAAGGGAGGGGGGGCGACGAAAATGTCTTCGTCTTGCCATAAACAAAAGGCTTGCTGAAGTTAAGTGAGTGTCGAGGAGTTGAGAAAGCTCCCAGAAGCAGAGAATAACCGAGGAGAGACGTGACAGTCCGAGCACGCAGAAACAACGAGGCCCGTGGGTCTGAATCGGCAGCTGGAGTTATCAATAAGGCCAGTCCGGCCGTACGGGCAGCAGATAAAAGCTGCTCCAGCAGCATCTGGGCTACATGCTAACTAGCCAGCGTGCTAACAGGGGCTAACAGAACTCACCGTTCAGCCTGATGACAAACTGCCGCCGCTTCCTGTCGTGCTCCACCTGGATCTGAGAGCTGCTCCCGTCGAAGGCAGCGGTGGCCTGGGCTGCCTGGGCCATGATGGCTCCCTGCCGAGGACCGGGCTGCTGGCTGTGCTAGCACACAGGCTCGCACACCAGAAATGGCTTCATGTAAAGGATGGTGGTGGTGGTGGTGGTGGTGATGATGATGATGGTGGTGGTGGAGGTGGAGGAGCGGCCGGAGCAAAACACTTCATCCAGGGGAATCAGCTGTGAGGTCAGCTGACCCGCAGCCAATCAGAGAGCGGAGCACACGCAGTCCATAGTGGGGATATTTACCGTATAAATCACCATTACAGCATAAACTGTAGTTGTAATGAATTACTGTATTGATTATTATTATATAGGAAGCATATACAGGTTTAAAAATAGACAGAGAGCAAGAGAGGGGAGAGAGTCCGTGAACGTCTCACGTGTTGCATTCAAGTCACATGGGAAATTTAAAACGAAAGCGTGGAAGCTTTCATCATAACGAGTTTAGTTCAGTTTAATAATTGAAAATATATTCAAAATGAGAATATATGCTTTTGTGTCACTTATTCGAATTAAACTTTTTGAAGAAATCAACGGTTTCCCATTTCAATGGATGCATCCTATTGAGGACATGCCCTATAAATTTAAATTTTAGTACAATTCAATTCATGTTAAATTAAGCTTAAATAAAATGCCAATCCAAGTAGTCTTTGGACAGCTGGAGCCCTATATCTCTCAGATGGCTTGGGCATGGTTTGGTATCTCCCCCCAGGGGAGTTGGTGGTGGCGTTGGCCAGGGAGTGTCTTATAGCCGCTCAAACTAGTGACCCCTCAACCTCGACCCAGACAAGTGGAAGAGGAAGTGACAAGAGGTCCTCTGCCTAGAAAAATTAACTTTCTGTGAAGTTGTCTCCTTCTCTTTTGTTGCATAATGCTACACACAGCTGCAAATACAGAATTCCATAGTGACAACTGAGTTATTTTAATGACGTGTGTTGCAATATGCACACAAACTGGTCTAGCTTGCATTCTACTGCCACCATGTTCCCCGCAAGATCGAGGATCTGATCCTGGATTACCACAGTGATTTCAGGCTGTGGGTCACTTCTGGGTCAGACACATCAGACTGGCATCATCCTGAGAAAGGAATAACAACAGGTTGATACCATTTTTACCCTAACTGAGTTTACTCCTACCCACATCTCTCTCTCTCTCCCTCCATCTCACTCACACACACACACACACACACGCACGCACACACGCATGCACGCACGCACGCACGCACGCACACACATATTTTGAGAGACAGTAATATTACATGAATTTATTACAATTATATAGAAATAGAATAGAATAGAATAATAAAAATCAGTTATGGTTACAATGTTTCCTCTATTTCCTGCATTCTGTCCTTTAGCACTAATTCCATAATTACCCTCTGATGAGATGAATGAGAGGCCAAATGAGGCCAAATGAGGTCAGAGCTCATGGATCCACTGTGACAGCTGTGAGGCTGTGTGCAGAGTAACACACAGTCAACCAAATAAACCACTCTCAGACTTCACGATTTTCCTCTTCATCACTTTCATGAATTTATTTGTTTAGGATAAGTAGTACGTCTTGATACATGTCTTAATAGTATTTCTTGACAGCATAGGCGTGTACGTCAAGATCATGAGTACTAATCCTGTTAAGCTGTTGGTTAAATCCTGCAAAACTCTAATGGGGTTTGTCAACTCTGTATGGGGTTGTGTGTGTGTGTGTGCTTGGGACACTGTTGTATTGATTTGTTCTGTCTGGTTTTAGCCAGAGTGAGAGGCAGAGCACACGTCTTTTGCAGGAGAATGACATGAGACGGTAGTTTCCTCATTTGCCTGCATAGTTTTTTTTCTCCACTGCGCTGCTGAAAATGATGTCCAGGGCGCCAAGGTAAGTCAACTTTACTGAGTTGTTTTATATAAAATCCAAGAAACTATCAAAAAGAATAATTGCTTTGATATTTTTAATTCTTTTTAAATTAGTTGAAGTCAAAACAAAAGGAATTCATTAATTCATGCAACAATTGATTGTTAATGGAGAGAAAAGAATTAGCCAAATTAATTCCCGTTTTCCCAATAATCATGCAGAATATATTTTTCTTATTCTATTTTTGGAAAAGAAAGAATAAATTGAATGTATTAGATCTGCAGTTAAGGCTTTTCTCTCGTAACAACATCATAACAATATCACCCCTGAGCTGTTACGTAACTGTGGTAGTATGGTAATACTTCTGTGTCTTTTCATCAACAAAAAACAGAACAGAACATTCTTTCTATGTAAAAACAAATTGTATGAACAATGCTTTTAAATCACAATCACTCTTGACCACTTTTCTACTATGTCCACAAGTTGTTGTAAACTGCACTAAAGTTTTAGATTTTTACACATGCATGTTTTTCAAATAGCTGAACATGTATTGGAGTATCACTAAATCATTGTGCAGTAAGAGCAAGATGATTTATGCTTCACTGTCTTCATCTTGTCTGTTACAGGTGGAGTGACATCCCTGTAAATAATAAGACTAACAAACCTCCCCAGAAGCCAGGAGGGAAAGTAAGTGACACAACTAATCAAAAATTAAGAAATGGCGTGCGATATTTTAATCATGGAGCGGAAGCATTACATTGATTTTGAACAAGGAGCATGTGACTGTTTTATAACACTGACTGAAAATAGAAGAGGGTGTCCTATTATAGTCACAGGGATAAATCAACGTGACTTTAAAAATATGCTGTACCTTTTGCATTACTTTTCATAATTTATGAAACAGAGGTACTCAAACAGAGAAAATAAAGACTTGAGTAATGTTAATTGTTAGTCATGTTAATTTGCAACACAACAATATTAACTGTTGGGATTGTTGGCCAATTGGCAGCATTGCCTTGTTGATCATGTGAATAAGATCCTTAAAAAACCTGAAAATCAATTTGACATGTTTGTGAACCTCTCTCTTTTATGTCAGTAATACAAAAATGACATTTTACCTGGTTGTAAAGTTCACTAGGATATATGACAGTACAGTACAGTACATTTATATAATCTCTATAAGAAACCTTCCTGTATCTGCAGTTATGCCGGGTAAGAACATGAAATATTTCCACAGTTGTAATGTCGTTCTGTGTTTGCTCAGGCATTCGGTTTGACAGCCATTATTGGCCGGATATCAACTCCGCTCAGTTACAACCTGCCCAAGTCGCTAAGTCAGGATTCTTCGAGCCTCCTCTAATTGATTTCTCTGTCTTGTGGTCCAGCCACAGATTGATTACCTCTGCAGTTGGCAAAGACTGCATCTCATGGGACTGGAATAGACCTCTGTAGGTCTGATGACTGTCCGCTGCTCAAGTGTGATTAAAGTTTAAATGCATGAGTGTGTGTGTGTATGTGTGTTCGCGTGTCCACGAACATGGTGTCAGTCAGATGGTACTTAAGCAAATTAAGAGCTCTGGTGAGGATTAAAAGGTTCTCTGTAGTGGTGATTGGATTGCATGTGTCAAAGGGTCCATGCTTGAAAGGCGTGAGCTAAAGGTGTGATGTCTGAAATCATCATCAAAACCTAAAAACACAGAGGAACTTGCTTTTTGCATACACCACGGCTTACTCCTAAGTTGTTTTCATTGTCACCAAGGAGCCTGCAGCATCCACAGCATCTTCATCCAGTGGAGGGAAACAGGCTGCGAACAGTGCGTCTAAAACCAGGGTCGGTGCTAGAAGGAGCCACAGCCTCGG
Source organism: Karalla daura (assembly GCA_029224185.1). Classification (NCBI taxonomy): domain Eukaryota; kingdom Metazoa; phylum Chordata; class Actinopteri; order Chaetodontiformes; family Leiognathidae; genus Karalla; species Karalla daura. The sequence continues at coordinate 13,849,631 of CM055203.1, read as the reverse complement.
CAGAGGCGGCGACTCGGCCGGCAGTGCCAGTAAATCTTCAGGCAGTCTGAAAAGAGACCAGCCGAGCAGGCAAAGCAGTGGCAGACCTGCCCTGCGCCTCTGCAGCAGCTTCTCCTCCCTCCACACCCCCTCTCTCTCTGCTCCTTCGTTCGTCAGGAGCAGCCGCTCTCTTACCAGACTTGACCAAAGATCCAGTGGAGATGGTAATTTCATTCATTCATTGAAGTTCTCAATTATGGTTACTGAATTTGTCTTAATATTTGCATCTTATTATGGTAAAATATCTCCAGATTTGAAAAACTATGAGGTGGCATTTTGTTGTTTGTGTCTTTTTGAATTGTGCTATGAAGATTTTTTGAGAAAACAGTGGTAAATATTAAAATGAAGCTCCTCACATTGATTCAGATGCAGTCCTAAGAACACATGAGAGAAATGGACAAGCCACGGAGAAGAGGGGTTTAAGTTCTGACCATCTGTTCTCTGAGGAGCACATGAGGTTTGTCTTTAAGATCTTTCTTTTGAAGAATTTCCACAGGATGTGTCTTGGTATGGTTCCTGCATGAAAGGCTGCCGCTGTTAGATATCTGCACTTAGTAATATGCACCAACACGTGTGTTCATCAGGGACAACAAAGGAAACTGTGGTGATGATAATAGTGAGAAAATGAAGACAAGCAGCTCCTCTGTGCCACCGGAGTCTTGCTCCTCTATGGTTTCCACTGCTGAATGTCATCATCACTGCAACTCAGTTAAGAAGCAGGTAGGTTTCGCCTCTCATAATTCGCTTTATATAGCTGACATTTCAGCTTCACTGTTGCTGGAAATAGCTCAAGGGACTGGTGCTATTTTCTGTAAATCAAATTTATACTGACTCTACTGTGCAAAGCTATCTAACTTGCATTGAACATAGTGAATTTAAGATTCATGCTATTCTTGGGATGCAGTAACATTTGCGGTAATATCTATATCTGCATGTGTCTCCTGCTCTCTGATAAGCTTTGATTCATACTGCAGTAATAGCGTTGGCAGAGAGAGTTGACGCTGACTTTTTTAGGTTTGGTTTTTAGTAGTTTGTGTGCTAGTAATTTTCTTAAGTTTAATCAGGCGGGAAGGTTAAATATTGAGTGATGTAGCACAAACACTACAATGCTGAGAGAATCACTCAATATGCACCCATATGCAGATGATACTGTACTCTGTGTTTACTGGAAGTCTTTCATTGTCAATACAACTGACGGGTGCTCTTACAGGTTTAAAAGAATTTTCATTTTATCATTTTTGTTTTGGGAAAAAAACTACCATCAAATTCCCAACATTTTGGGATAAGTGATGTTTCATGAGCCTAGGTAAGGGTCACCAAAAACACCAGTCATGCCCTCTTCTCTGTGTCAGGAGCTGAAACGCTCGTCTCTCCCTCGTTACCGTCGGCTACAGTCACTTCAGGTCAGAGGAGCTGATGCCTCTGCTGTTGTGAGTCCGTTGTTGAGCCTGACACCTATTTCGGATACACAGTATGAAAGGCAAATATACATTTAGATGATACCTCCCTCGTTTTGGTGTATAAGCTGCTTTGCTTTCCCTTCAGCCCGACCTACTTGACTTTAAGAAGGGATGGATGATGCTGCAGGATGCATCCGGACAGGTGAATCGGTCGCTGTAGAAGCAGTAACATGGTCACAGGCTTAACAAGTTGTTGGTCTTGTTCTGCTCTGACCATCAATGTGTCTTTCATAGTGGCAGAGACACTGGTTTGTCCTGACCGACCAAAACCTGAAGTTCTACAAAGATTCAGTAGCTGAGGAGGTGCGCTGCTAAAAATCTGCTTTGTCATTTGAAAAAATAAATGTCACTTAAAGTTGCTGTAAGTGATATTCTACCAATCCTAGCTCACCCGGATGGATGTAACATATTGCTAATTTAAGAAAATTGGTAAAATCCCTCTCCATAAGGGACAGAGGGTATAGCCAAGAAGTTAAATAAAAGCCCAAGACCACTTACAGCAGCTTTTACATTTGGAGAAGAAGCTCATATGTCTGTCAGTACAGAGACCGAGCATGACAAACTACATTGTAAAAAGAAAAATCCTGAAATATTCAAAAGTGACGTCAGACACTCAGACATATGATGCTCTGCTCAACGTTTACTGTGAGTGAATGTCTGGATGGAGCTTTACGTTACAGATATTTGTTCATTTCAGGAAGCGGGTGCAGACGGTGAGATAAACTTGTCCACATGTTCTGACATCACAGAATACCCTGGTCAGAGGGACAGTGGTTTTCAGATCCATGTGAGTTCCATAGTTGCTCAGACTTCATGTCAACTGAATGCAAATGCTTCACTGAGTCTGGTAATCACAACACACAATCTTTGCCATACAGTGAGTGTGCCAGGGCATAAAAAAAACATGGTGTGCTCAGTTGCTACACATGCAGCTTGGAGAAACAGTATGTAGCAGTGTCTTCCATGTGATCAGAATTAAGGATTGTGAGGCATTTATCTGGCTTTATCTGGCTACTGTCTGTAATCAATGGGTCTGAAGCTGTTTGTTGTGAGGGAAAACCAATAGAGGCTATTTGCAGTGTCTTTTTTGGTTTGTGTCTGGCGAGTATTTATTTGATTAATTTATTATGACATTAAATGTCTGAGCCTATAATCCCCCTTAGAGAAAGTCCAGGCACTCATTCTTACTTCAGCCTCTTCAGAGTCGTGTGGCTTTTTGTGCCTTCGCTCGGTGGCTTGATTTGGCGGAGGAGTGGTGTCTTTTTCTCTTTTGCGCCGAACGATTGTGACCAAGAGTATTTTTCACTTCTTCCTGTGTTTTCCCTCTTTATGTTGGGAACTGTCCATGTCTGGATTGGTCTGTTTTAATCAAACTGGTTCTGCTTCCTACTGGTGTTGATACAGGTGTATTATGCTCATCTGTATCTCACTTTCGTGTAACTGTTTTACATACTGTTGTTTGTTGAGGGACAAAGTGTTGACAATCAATTAAATCAATAACATACAGAGGTTGTACATTATGACACAAGTACTGTAATACCCAGTCAAACAAACACTGTTAGTTTTTGCTGTTTACTCACTTTATTAAGTTTAGCATTGTAGGTAATATCTCCCTCTCCACAGACCAGAGATGGAGTGTACACACTTTGTGCTATGACATCTGGGATGAGACGCAACTGGGTTCAGGCAGTGTTGAAGAATGTGAAGACCGGTCACACACCTGATGTCAGCTGGTAAAATGAGTTTTTTCCCCTGAATTTGCCCATAGATTGGCATCATATTTTAACACAGTGTGTCTGCCTGTGGGACTGATTTCCTCAGTAGTCTGCCTTGGGAAAATTTCTTCCGTCCTTTTTGCAGCTCCCACTCATCGCAGCCGAGTCAACAGAAATCACAGCAGCAGGAGCCTCAGTCAGCTGACAAAACAGAGCACCAAACCAGTGACTGTGCACTGGAAACACCTCAACAGCAGAAAGAGCAGGAAGGCAAACTGCAGCCCGAGCAAGAGCTGAGCTCTGCTGAAGGAGGCTCAGCATTGTCCTCCCTTTTTCCTCCCATCAGTTCACCACAGCAGCTGGAGGAATGTGAGTTTGGAGGTTCATCCTGTCATCAGTGTAAACATCTGTCTGCAAAGAGTGGTGAGTTATTAAGCAAATAGAATTTAACTATAAAAAATCGTCATTTTACACGTCCCACAATAATTGGGGTTTATGAGTCATTTATGGTCAGTAATGACTGCATGAATCAAACGGTCGTTGTCAGGTGAGTATATAATAGATATAACAACCTGCCAAATAAAACCATCAGCAGACAACGATGTGCTTGTAAAAGTGTTGCTGATTCACTTCTTGCAATGTTGATCCTGGCTGAACAAGTTAGATGTTGATCCGGGGTTAACATTAAGGGTGAAATGAGATTGTGTGTTGCATAACACGCTGTACTGAAGTGCACCTGTTCCACCCTCTGTGCATCATCTGTGGCAGACCCATCGTCCAGTGTTGAAGGCGGTGGAGGTGACAGCTCTGCTTCCACTACAATGCAGTCAGTAGAGCAGAGTGCTACTGAAACAGATCAGCAGGTCACAACCACCACTCAGAGTGAAGAGCAAGAATCATCAAATGTCAGCCACCAGAGTACAAAGGTGGAGGATGGGGTTCCTTGTGAGCAACAAACCTGGCAGCTTGTCAAAGAGGTGATTGTGTCTATCCGCAAATTCTTACATATGTTTTGCATGTGTTTTACATGTTTTGTTGGATGATTTTTTTTTCCAGCTGGAACAAACACAGAAGGAGCTGTCTCGACTTCAGCAGCAAAACAGGAACCTGCAGGATGAGCTACAACAAGCCAGAGAGAGTCATTCAGTGGAAGCAGTCCATCTACAGGTGTTACTTGTTTACGTTTTTGTAAACACTTGCAAGTTTGAAAGTAATAAAAAGTAATAAATATGACATATGTCCATGCTTGTATAAGTTGGACAAGAACTGCTACTAGAACTGCTGGCAAGAACTGCTGCTATATCAGTATTACTGATATAGCAGCACACAGACAACGTAGCATATTCCAATTTAGGATGCCAATGAGCAAAATACAGTTTGACACAAGCTCTTTTGTCCTGCAGACACCTTTGGAAGTGCTGGCTTTGCAGCGGCTGCAGAAGGTGAACGAGGACCTTCGCTCTGAGCTGGAGTCTCAAAAGAAGAGTCAGGAGGAAGCCAGAGAGACAGAGCTACGGCGGAGAGTGGATCTCTTAGCTCAGCAAGCACAGTTGCTGGTCACAGGCGATGCCACGGCGCTCGCACAAGCCCAAATGGAGCAAGAACGGCGGCACTTTTATCAGCTGCAGGTGGAGTGGGAGCGCTGCGTGGCCTCCTTGAAGTCGCAGCTGAGCTTCAGCGAGGAGCAGAGGAAGGAGGCTGAGTCGCGCCACGTGCACCTGCAGCAGGAGCTGCAGAACTTCCACAGTCTCCAGGAGGAGGCCGAGCGCCTGCAACAAAACCTGCAAGAGGTGACAAAGCAGCTTAAGGCAAATGAGGAGGCACAGGTGCAAAAGGAGACCCGTCTCCAGAAGCACCTGATGCTCCTCCAGGCCAGTCAGGACCGAGAGCGCAGGAGTTTGACTGCGAGTCTGGCACAGGCGGAGCGGCACTCTCAGGACCTGCAGGAGAGACTGGACAGGACTGAGCAGCAGCTGGAGAGCCTGAGCAAGACTCAGAGCTGGACCAGGGAGATTGAGATGGCTCAGCAGCAGCTTCAGGAGGAGCTGGAGCGCACGATCGCTGCCGTGCAGGACCTTCAAGAAGAAAAAGAGCAGGTGGACCATCGCTGTCAAGAGCTGCAGAACCAGCTATTGGAGGCGGATGAGGAAGTGAGCAGGCTGCAAAACCGCCTCACGTCAGACGAGACGCACTATTACAATCTTGAGCACACGTATGAGAGAGTCTGTGAGGAGCTGCAGATGGCGTTAGGGAAGGTGCAACAAAAGGAAACGGAGGCGCAGGACATGCGAGAAGGCTACGAGAGGCTGCTGGACAGGAAGGAGCAGGAGCTGAGTGAGGTTTTACTGAAGATGGAGGTGTTGGGTAACAGCCTGGAGGAGACAGAGTTGAAGCTGAACGAGATGTTGAACGACTGTACCTGCCCCTCCTCTCAGGCGAAGGAAGAACCCTCAGAGGCTGAGAGGCAAGAACAGACAACTGATCTGGAGGTAAACAATGACCTTCAACCTGCAGGAGCCCATTCCCACTCGGCTGAATCGTCACGTCAGAGCCTCGTAGCTGCAGGGGACGACCCTGAGAAGTTCATGACAGTGATCCAGACACTCGAAAACAAGCTTTACGTGACAGAGGAGAAGTTACGTGACATCATGCAGAGGCTGGAGCAACACCAGAGTCACCTCAGTTGCCAGGACCCCCAGCTGTGCTCCCAGCTGACCCAGTGTCGGGCCACGGCCCAGCACCTCAGCCTGCTGCTCCACAGCCAGGCCAAGCAGAGCCAGCGCTTCGCCCAGGAGACGGAGAACCGCTGCAGGATGCTGGCGAGCAGGTTCCAGGTGGCACTGAACATCGTCCAGGCCTGCAGAGGGAGGCTGGAAATGGCTCCCATCAGTGTCCCAGACCTCGAGAGGCAACTGGCCACCATCGCTGCCTGCCTGCAGCAGGGAGAGAAAGACGCAGAGAGACAACAGCATGAGTCACGGAACGCCAGCAAAGGCGAGGAGAAGATCCTCAATGATGAGACGCTAACAGGAGCTGAGAGCAATGTCAGTACTCAAAGTAAATTCATGTTACCCTCAGAGGACGACGCAGACACGGCCACTGTTGGGAGGTGTTTGTTGAAGGAGCTGTTTGTAGTGGAAAAAATGGTGTCTGTACTTCAGAACCAACATGGCATCAGGCAGCTAGTGCCAGCGCAGGGCGATGAGGATGTGGTAGACAGGTACAAAAGCATAATCTCACAAACAATAGTCTTAAAAGCAGAAAACAGCAGGGCAGAATGCGACGACACTGAGAGGGCCATCGACAGAGTCTGCGCTGAGACAGAGCTCATCTATGCTGCCTTCAGACATGTACAGGAGTTTGGGACCCAAGTCAACGATGAGGACGAGGAGGCTCTGAGGAAGAATCTGGCAGACGTCAGTCCCCCGGAGTTGGCTCCTTATGAGGAACAGGAGAAGGACGAGGACGGAGGTTCAGATGAGGCTGGAAAACCTCTGGAAAAGGACGAGTCTGACCCCGGAGAGGCAGAGGGAGAGAGAGAGTCGGACTGGTTGGATAGACTGATATCCCACCTGCAAAGAAGAGCGAAATGCTTGCGGCAGCTGTGCCAGGAAACGTCAGATGGAGAGGAGCGCCGTATGAGAGAAAACTGGGAAATTGCTTCCGTGGCTGGCTTAAAGTGGATAGAGGAGCAGGCCAGGTTGATTTACTTGTCAGCCAGAATGAGCCTAGATCTGGAGCAGGAGTCACAGCGACGTAAGCTACTGCAGGACCAGCTTCAGGCTTTGTGCAGTGTCCAGCACATCGCTATAAAGGACGAGCTGGAAGCTTTTAACCACACCCTGTGTCGGCTTCAGGAGGACAACAGCGTGTTGAGGGAAGAACTGGAGCGTGCCGAGCAGAAGATAATATCAGTCGAGACAGGGAACCAGAGACTCCAGGAAGACATACAGAAAATCCAGGATTATCACAAGGAACGTATGGAAAAACTAGAAGAGGAGTTTCAGGAGAAGATAAAGGAGCTGCAACACATCCACGAGGAGGAGATGGAGCACTTGCACGGTTTCTACTCAAAGTCTTGTGGCCCCAAAGAGAAGCAGACCAGGACCTGCACTGAGGCAGCTGCTCTCACTGGGAGCGCTCCCTCCCTGCTGGAACACGCTATTCTGGGAAGCGAAACAAAAGAGGTAATAAAGACATTTATTGCTATTAAATTTAAAGACTTAAAAGCATTATCGGTTTTACTCATACTTGAGAAAATTCATAAATCATGTTGCCCCTCACTTTCATTCGAAATCGTTTGAAATCTTAAAACCCATTTATGTCCTTTAACTATGATGATTCAAGATGAATTACCATAAAAAAGCTACAATAAACATTTTCATCCAGGTATTCTTCTAAATCTAACCCCTCACTGTTACAAAAGACCTTTTTGTGCCATTGCAGTAAAAACAATGACTATATAGATAGACAGAAGATAGACAGTAGCCTCACTGATCCTTTGGATCAAGATTCCCTTTGGGAAACAAAGAGCTCCTGCTGAACTTTCGGAGCTTTTTCTGAAACTCGACGCAGGCCTCCTCTGAGGAGGGTCTCCCTGCGGTGGAGGACGTGCACAGGAAGCTGATTGGTGATCTGGAGCAGCAGCACCAGCTGCAGGTGGCGGCGCTGCTGAAGGAGAAGGAGCAGCTGCTGCAGGAGGAGACAGCGGCCACGATGGCGGGTAAAGAAAAAGGTCAACCCAAGATAACTGCAAAATATGAAAAATACGACAACCTGACTCTGTGATGCGATGCCTCTGCAGCCATTGTAGCCATGAGGCGAGCCCACAGACAGGAGCTGGAGAAGAGCCGACAGACGCAGCACCTGAGGGAGAGCGCTGACATCACCGAGCTGCACGTCCAGCATGAGTGAGTGACCGCTGCCACTTTCTGACCGCAGATCTAACTCAGATTTGAGAAATATAATCTTTGCTTCCTCCTTGTTACCATTTTCCATCTTAAGCTGTGAAAATGGAAAAATAAATCAACATAAATGTGACGTCTGACGTCAATACGCAGTGGAAATGACATTTCCAGCAAACTTCCTGTACTAAGATGACAACTCAGTGTTCAGATTGGTGGATTACTGTCTTACTGTAACCCTGATGCTATCTCCATTCACCCTAACCGGAACCCCAGCCACGGATAAAGCCTTGGCAGCATCATCTCTGCCTTAAACACTTTGGCTCAGTCTGAGGAAAGACTGATGAGCCCTCTTTTGGCTGCAGGTCCGTCTGCAGCAGAACAACAGGAACACATATCATCCATCTACAACCTGATTTCTCTGATGTCAATGTTTGGGACCTGGATACGTATATTTTAACAGTTAATCAATAGATATTAGCTATTGGGGCTCATTTTATTTCTTAACCTCGAAGCATAAAAACTTTTTTACAACCCCAAATATGATAATTGATCCTTACACCTCTGACTTCCCAGTATGTTAAGCATTCTAGCAAAAAACTTCACATCACCTGTGTTTCTCCACCGCAGGAAGGAGATGCAATCGTTGCATAAAGAGCTGGAGGCCCTTTCAGTTCAGCACGCGCAGAAATGCCTGGAAAACTCTCAGTTGCAGGAGGAGCTGCACGACGAGAGGCAGTCCCTGATGCAGTGCCAAAAAGAAAACCTGGAGCTCCAAAAGAAGCAGGTTTGCAGCAAGGTTGAGTAAAGCAGATGGTGATGGCTCTGAGGCTCGTAGAGCTGATCAGTGTGTCTCCTCTCTGTCATCCTTTAAGAGAGACACAGATGAGACGTCTCAGCCGCATTTGTCCCTGAATGGGAAACAGTCACATGTTGCCTCTCATGTAGACGACTTCTACGAGATGGAGGTGAGTGTGTGTATTGCATAAATGTGTACATGTGGAAAGTCTGAGGGAAAGCATACAAATACACAACATATACATAGACTTCTGAAGATTTGTGTGTGAGTGCTGGTTGCTTTTCTGTTTCAGGTGATCCTGCGGGCGAGGGAGGCAGAAATGCAGTTTCTTAGACAGGAAGCTCATTCTCTCAGGGAGGAGTTGAAGATTGCTCGCATGGTACTGAAGTCTCTTTAAGTCTGCGAGATAACAAAGACGCTTGCAAGATGGATTAGACTGCAAACGTCATCCTGAGAGAAAAAAGATAATTTAATAAAAGAGACGAAACAAGAAAATATGTCACATTGAGAACAAATATCTTCCTCTGAGACAAATGGCAAGGAATGAAAATCAAATTATACATAAGATATGTCTTCTGTTTCTGTGTGTTTGTGTGTTTATCTGTGTGTGTGTAACAGGACAAGATGTACGCGCAGAACAAGCTGCAGGAACTCTGCACAAAGGCGCAGGATGAATCCGGTCATAATGCCTCTAAAGTCCGTGATGAGACCAAGTTTGCTACTTGGTCTTATAGCAGAAACGCCCCGAGGCCAGCCCCTGGTGAGACACTTTGCACCTCATGTGATAGGTTAGACTGTAATATATACGTTTAAGTCTCTGCTATAAAATAGAACAGGAAGTGGACAGTCATTAGTGCTGCCTATTTTGATGTAATGCCTCTGACTAACTGTCAATCCTCTCATTACGTGTAAGTGTATTAATGCCTTCCCTAACTCTCCTCCTCTCAGAGGACACTGTGACAGGCCTGTCCAGCGCTGCTTTACTGAAGAGAACTGTGAAATCATCCCTCACTCGTCAGATCAGAGGGGTCCGATCAAAGGTAAAGATTCACCCTGATAGAAAAGCTGGCAAAGGAAAAGCTCCGTATTAACTTATCAACTTACCTTTTTCATTTTATCTTCCCCTGATATTTTCACATTTGTCCACAGAGTTTGAAGGAAGGACTCTCCACCCAGGAGAAAATGAAGCTGTTTGAGTCCTGAAGGATTTAATAAGATGTATCTATGGCTGTCAGAGCATGTGTAATGTTGTGACTGCACAGTATGTTTGTGTAAACTTTTTTTTTTTTACTGTGTAAAAAACTGATTTGTTATGACTTTGAAAGGAGCATTGATTTGAGATTTTGTGTCAGTGTCAGGGACTGAGGCACCAGGTACCACTAGAGGGAGCAACAGATGCTGACTTTGCTGACAAGATAAACATTTCTTAAGTTTTGCTATCCAATGATACACAATAATCACAAAGAAGTGATGTATATATTTTAGAGTCTACTGTAACTTGCAGACTCGCTGCCTGTGTTTTTATGAAAAATAAACAAAAACGGTGTGTGCATCAGATCAAAGGTGTTATTGACATATTGCACCACTAGATGTAGCATAGTACAACATTTCCTCTCTCAGTGGAGGCAACAGAGATGAGGTCAGTCAACTACACATTATCAGATTTAAACCATGAAATCAGCTTCTTCAGCTGCTGCAAACAAGGGCTGCCTATCTGTCCAAAAGCCATTTGAGCTGTAAGATGAGACAGAGATGCAAAGATTTTAAGAAGTTCCTATTTTTGAACAGTACCTGAATGTACATAGTCATACCGTGTAATGCTTTTGTATTACGGCATCACTCAGTCTTGTTAATACAGACAATAAAATATTTGCATCTTAATTGTGTGTTTAACAAAAAAAGGAAAACATCGTAGACTGGTGGATAGTGCTGTCCCCTATTTGTCAAAAACTTTCTGTGTGGATTTTGCCTGTTTTCTCAATATGGGTTTTCTCCATTGACCTCCAGGCCTCCAAACTTCAAAAATCTGTGTGTTTAGATTAATTGGACATTCAACATGGCCATAGGTCTGATTTTGAGTTTTTGTATACAGCAGGTTAACAAAATGGATGGCTCCTGACATTTCTGTCTGTGAGACTAAAAACCCATCTACAATCTTGAAAGCTGAAGTCCGACTGTAAGAAATGAAAACAGTTGTCATCAGTAGCATGTTGTACATGTTGAAACACATGTCCTCAGCTCTGGTCCTCGTGTTGAGATATAAATATCGTACGATAGGAAATCAGACTCCGCAAAAACGTTACAACTGAGGTACGTTCATGCGACCGGCTGCTAATAGTGGCTTGGTTACGTTTTCAGAGAACGCGTCCAAACTCGTGTCGACCGGGTGCAGAACTGTCCCGCTGCCACTTACAGTAAAATAACGCGTCCCAGGTGTTGAGTAGCAACACGATAACCACGGAGGGGTGAGGCCGGGCCGTCCTGCACTAAAGACACACACACACACACACACACACACACACACAGTGTTCTTCATCAGCCTGGCTGTGAGGGTCTCCAGCATCAGATCAGCTCTCTTCCAGAACGGTACCCCTGCTTTAAAGGCCGACAGAGCCCAAACTGAAGTCATCTCCCGGTCTTAATAAACGCCACGCTACTGGCGCTTGAGTAACACGCCTCACATTGCTCGCAGATAAGTTACACCTTACCTCATGTAACCCTGTAAGCCTAGAATTACCCACGTCCTTCCATGAGGAGTTCCCTGAATGTGTTTTCTCACCAGTCCGTCTTTATCCCACCGTATAGCCTCCTCATCAATGCAGTTTTTTACATTTATTGATCTGATTCGGGGGGCAGATTTTCAACCGTCCCCTCTCGGTTTCCTCCCAGAGGATTTAAACCTTGTTGCTCTGCTTCTTTAGAGTCGTATTCCTTAAGAGGAACATCGCACCTCATTAAAACCCAACACTCATCCCTCCTCGCCTGTGACTCCAGCGTGTGAAACTGCAGTCATGTGAGCCCAGCGCTTCTGAAAGATGTTACGCTGATTCTTAATGTGGAAATAATTCCGCACCTGTGGCTGCGGCAACATGCGATGGCCTTCCTGCTGATATTTCTTGAAACTCGGAGCAGTTTTTTTTTATTAGGGAGGTGAGGTTCTTCGGGCAGTTTGAGCTGTGCCATCTATTGAAAGTGTGCTGCCAGTGACTTACAAGCAGTGTTTTGACAAAATAATCAGTGCTCAAGGTCCACATCTGAGCTCTGGGAGTCCAAATATTTTACCTTGTGTGTGCTGATACAAATGAGCAACCAAAAAAAAAATCCTCATTTTGATCAGGTTCAAGGATTAATAATGGCAGTGATCATTAATCCTCTCCTCTGGAGAGGCAGTAGCTCAGTAGAGGCTTGGCTTCAGAACCGAGAGGTGGCCGGTTCAAGTCCGGCTCAGACTGTGTTGCAGAGTCTGGACTGTGGAGCTGCCAGTTCACCTACTGGGCACCTGAGCAAGACACCCAACCCCAAACTGCCACATGGCAACCTTCCACTAATGCACGTCTATAGGTCCTGAGTGCTGACAGTGGAGTGGAAAAATCACTATAAATAACTCCATAGAAGGGAGATTATGGTGACATGTGGATAATTTGGGACGCCAGATATTTTAAAAAATATCTATTAGCCTTTTTGTCATGTATTTTTGGGTGTTCCTGGCCTTCATTTCAGACGAGGCTGCTGGAGAGAGGAACAGGAAGGTAGGGAGATTGGGGTAGGACAAATTACCTTGGCCAGGACTTGAACCTGGGTCGCTGCAGGACATAGGGGGAACATGGGGCGCCCGCACTGTAAACTGATTTTTAAATAGCCTCTCCCTACTCTAAAAGATCAAGTTTAACAGCTTCTCCTATCTCCGCTTTAATGGATCTACTGTACAGAAAATTGTGTCTGATAAGATTAAAATGTGGAAACTGTCAGGGTATTTTTGCTGATTTATATCTGAAACTGTAGCTGTAAACACAGAAGTTCCTCTTATAGAAAATAAATGAATTATTTTGTAGAATAGAAATTCTATATAATAATTTCTGAATAAACACAAATGGATAGAAATGTAGGTGAAAATCAAAGTCTGACTTACATGTTTCAGATATGTTTCTGTTGGCGAATTGCACCCATCAGGGTTTTCTCAAACTAGTCTAACATGTTCTTCTAACATATTTTTCACTGGAAAACGTGAGTTATCATTACAGAACTTCATGCATTACTATGTGTGTAAAATAGTGAAGTTTGTGTGTGTGTGTGTGTGTGTGTGTGTGTAAATGGAGCTGCAGTGTTTGTCCCAAGCGGAGCTGCCCCACAAACGCTCTCAACCCTGGTGATGGATCAGCGTCTGCTGCACAAACACCAGCACACAGGTGCACCTGTCCGCCCTGCAAAAATAAGTGGCCCATTTAGTCATGCAAAGATCAATTACTACAGCCGGCACAGAAGCAGCTCTGAGCAGCGAGCGCAGCCTGCTTTCTCATTCCAGCCATGTTTACACTGCGGCTGAGGGGAACGCAACCCTGTTGATTTGATCTCTCGCAGCCTTTGTTTTAGGAAGTCCTTCATTCATTCATGATACCACCCATGTTGTACCTTATCCGTGTCGTAGGCAATGCAAGACCGAAGTGTCACTTCGGGAGGCACAACTCACATGTTAAACTACCCGAAAAGCCTTTGACAAAGCTCCAATTCACTTAAAACAGTTTCCAATTAAATAGGAAACAGTTTAAATGGATGACACTGTGATGGTTTTCGACTGAAGCTCCTATTGAACACGTTGTGACCACTCTTAATTATTTGCAGCCATCCACTCTCTCGAGGAGGGGAAACAACCAGACCTCATGCCTGTGTGTGGCAAGACAGACTTTTAATTACGGTTTGTTGATTGAATGCAGACGTCTCCTCACAGTGAGGGGGACCAGTGTGACGCTAACGTGCTGCTAGTCTTTACAAGGCGATGGAACACTTTATTATTATTATTATTATTATTATTATTATTATTATTATTATTATTATTATTATTATTATTATTATTATTATTATTATTATTATTATTATTATTATTATTATTACCATTATGAGGCAGGATATTAATGATTATCTGGAGCTTAACTGTGAGGCTACTGGACAGCTCCATAAACCCTTATGAGCCCTTGTGTCTTATGCACTATATAAGCTTCATTTCTATGTGTTGAACGGATGCTCAACGCCTCTCCTCCCTGCTCAGTTTGTCTCTTGTCTGTGCCGACTGCCAACAGACAGTTTCTCTAACACTCACAGTTTGTTCTCCCTCGTCTTTGTGATCACTGCTGTTGCACAGGCCTGCAGCCGTTTTGTCAGATGTTTCCGTTCGATGGTCAGCTTCATGCCTGAAATCGACAGAAATGTTTCGTTTCCTTTTATTGTACAAAAAGACACTTTTATCCACAGAAAAGTGCAATCCGTAGTTACAGGTCATGTTGCAGATCTACCTTTAAATGTCCTCTGCTTCTACCAAAAAGTCTATATTTAACTTTTTCTGTGAAAAACTCTAAAGAAACTGTTTCCAATCTCAGTATAAATATTTTAGTTTTGAGTCTTCATTAAGAGACCTGCAACAAACAACTTTTATTAATCTTTCTGATATTACAAAATAATTGTACTTCTTGATATCTCTGCTGGCACCTGTTAACACCTCATGCCCACTATGTTACCTCCTCTTTTATAGCTTAGTAAGCGCTGACACCATTGTCAGGTGGAACTGGCTTGTTCGCTGTTAAAGGACATGTGTGATTTCACAGATTTCACACAGGTGTCACATATTTGCATTTGAGCTGGCATCGGTGTCATTTAACATGTTGTTTTCTGAAATAAGAAAACTGCATTTATGCTCCAAGCTACAAAGATGATGTGCTACTATTTTGTATCACGCATTTTCAGACAATAAATATCTTGGAGCGTTTTTCTCCGGATCGTCAGTGGCGGTGCTTAAACCTGACCTGACCCACCTGTTTGACAGTGATCGAAAGTCATTCCAATGTGTATCCTCTTCCAAGTGCAGCAAACTAAATTAGTTCAACAATAATACAAATGCCTTCACCGCATAGACGAGACACGAGTCCTAATTGCAGACAAATGTGTTGATTAACTGCGTGATTGATTCTATCTTCGGCAGCAGCCACAGAAACCGTCCTCACAGGTGAAGATAACGGAACGATGAGCAGGAAGTGCAGAGACGCACGGCGTGACAGCGGGAAGCAGCAGGAGGCTGCGGTGAGGCCGGACCAAACAGACGGCCACGCAGTTGTATAATTGGGGTACCTGCCATCCTCCCGATCCTGAGTGTCCTGCCAGAGCCGCTCATGTCTGACTGAGCTTTGTGTAAACATCCTGTGCTCTGACCCGGCGTCCTCTGCACCTCACTGGGACGGCCTCAAAGTGACACCGGACCAGGGGGAGCGTCCTTGCTGACGATCTGAGAGGTGCTCAAAGTGCCGCAGCCAGCGCCCGGCGTGCGGTCCAGCCTGGCCCACTTTGCCCCTGTCGCAGCGAGGCAAGGGCCTTTAAATAACTCGCTGGTTTGGAGGTATCGACCGGGCTCCCTCCGTCCCTACAGCACGCCTCACATCCCCATCTGGTCCACCGTCTCTTAAATGAACCCATAACCTATTTACATACAGGCCTGACATAACAGCGTGGGAGTGTGAAGTGTGCTATACATATTTAAAAAAAACATAAAAATCATAAGAACTACAGAAAACACCTTGAAATTCCACATCTTCCTAAATGGCACATTTACTATTGCAGACATAAGAATAACCTGATCTCTACAATCCAAAATGAATTTTCATTACTGCGTGCGCTATGCATTAGTATTGCTTCACAGTCAGCTGCATGTTCTTCTGATATGAAGACATGGAGATATCCGTGTCGCCCCGCTCTTACGAACACAGATCCAGCAGCGTGAACCCTCACAAAGGTCAAACATTTTTTCCTATTATAATCAGAAAACTGATACTCAGACAACCATGGCTCAGCTAACTTGGAGGTCATCGTATTCCACTACCTCTCTCTCCATCTCTCTCTCTCTCTCTCTCTCTCTCTCTCTCTCTCTCTCTCTCTCTCTCTCTCTCTCTCTCTCTCTCTCGGTCTCTCTCTTTGAAGGCTTCCAGTGAATCTGGGTCAGGCCAGTGCTGGAACCACTGCTCCTGTTTCTGCCCTGGAGAATCGCAAACCCCTGGGCATTGTGTGGCACGGGGTCGTTAAAAAACAATATCAGGGAAGTTGGACCTTCTGCACAGCATGTGACAGATTTTATAAGCGGTTTTAGTCCGAGGTTTGGAAATGGATTGACATTGCACAGATCTTCTGAGTGATGATAATTATTGTATTGTATTTGTCCATCCTTGGGTGTGAAACATGATTTACAACATTCATTGCGTGAGGTTCTCGGCACGGTTCTAGGACTAAAAATATAAATAGGCATAGAAATATCAACATGGGACAGCATAAACATTGTCTGGATGCTGGATGAATTTCCTAAAGTAGCAAGACACTGAAAGTCTTCTGGTATATCGAATATTCATAATGTCCGGCAGATGAACCATGATACCCCAAAATAATCCCGTGACCTGTCCTCATTTTCACTTGCGTGTTGAAATGTGTCCCTTAAGTGAAATCATCCTGTCTCGATCCCCATCAGAATGAACTGTACACTGGAACTGCACACACACACACACACACACACACACACACACAGAAAAAAATCACTTTTGTCCTCTTTCATAGAGCCACGATCACACATACAAGACAAATGAGTGATGTTTGGCAAAAGAAAAAACTGCCCACATGTGCTTTTCAAGCCCTGTGTGTTCAACAGGAAATGCCACGCTTTGAATGAGTCAAAATGGAGACCACACCACCCACTCTATGATATGCTCGGTGTTACATGGCAAATAAAGACCATTTTACAGATCACAGTCTTATATTGGACATGGGAATTGCTTTATTTCCTTGGATGACGACATAATGGGATTTAACATGTGAACCAGTGATACAGCCAATACGCTGTCAGCATTTCTTCGGATTTAACCTGGAGAGACTCTCATTGGGGCGCCGGTGTGGTAAACATTAGTCCTGCCTTCAGCTGCTGGTTGTCTTATCTCTCTCTGAGCACTGCTGACCAGCACTGGTGCAACCCTTGGTAGGGGAAGAGCACGTAGTCTCCAAATGCCAAGTATCTACAGTGACACCGTGAAAGGGAGGGGGAGGACGAGAGCCGAGCAGTGAGCAATAGTTCACTGGATGTGGGATAGAGAGTGGGATCTGCAGCAGAACAAGATCAGATAGCAGATATACCAAGAAAGTGTGAGACTGTCGACTGCCCATGACTCTAAAATAAGCTGTGAGGGATTGATTTTTTGATTGGATCGGACCCTACAGGCCATGTGAGTCCTACAGACATTTAATTTGACTGTGATCAACTCGTTGTGCTATTTCCAGGGTCAAAATGATGACTTCGGCGCTCCACTAAAGTCATTTTCTCATTTCTTGTCAGTTCCCGATCGACTGGATATCCATCGAGCAACTTTAAGAGGACTTGACAGCAGGAGTGATTGTAATGCCCTCCTCATTGAGTGGGGAAATAGATGCGTTCAAAGTAGGAGGCATAGACATGATGGTGCTCTGTGGCCATTTACTTTTCTGCCTCAGGAGGATAGAGTGGTTCTACCCATAACGGGAAAGAGGGGTTGAAGGAAGCCGGGGGAGAACCATGCAGCGCTTTGGCTGAAAGACTGGAAGACGAGCAAAGTTGGGAATCAACATACACTGGGAGCACTTGCGCACAAGGTAAGCTGCTTGTGATTTTGGACATAAATAACTACAAAATAGGGTAATAGATTATAATCAACAACCTTCCACAGATCCCCCTGAGCTGTGGACTGTCTGCCATTGTTCAGCTGAGATTAATTTTCTATTTCTATTGTGAGAAAGCCACGCGGCGAAATGGTCTCCGCTCCGAAACTGAGATCACAGCACAGCAGACAGAGTGTGGCTCCTGTGAGAGCTGAGGAGCAGTCGCACTGAATATTAGATATTAATATCCTTTAGACACTCAACATCCTGCTTCCTAGCAACTAGAGGATTGAGAGGAGAAAAAAGCAAAACATTGTGTGTGGGCAAAAATGTCATATTTATGGCCAGTATGATCCTATATTGTAGTTTCTAAAACTGATCAGCTGCTGATTGTTACGCCCCTGTTCTGATTCATTTGCTCTGTGATCTCAATCAATCCATATTCATTGAGCTCCTGCATGTCCGTGCTATGTTATGACACTTGGGGATGAAAACCCAGCTCCTTTATAACTACAGTATACATTCCCAAAGCTACAATTGTCAAAAGTCTCTGGGAAAAAAAGTTAACACAGAAACCGGGACCTCAGTGTTCACAACTTATCTGACAGTGTTCGTCAATATATCCTTCAACAATGAAACATCAACATCATTGCAATTATTCATCAAGAAGAATTACTAGACGTATGACAGCCTGTCGGGGGGCCAGCGCATCACCTCGTGCTGACCTGCGGCTGAAGCGTCTTCCCCTGTGTCTGCAGTGCGATGCTGTGGCAGTGTCTTGTTTTATGACTTGAAAATGACTTCAGTTCCTGCAGAGGCAGCTGCTGCTGCTGCTGCTGCTGCTGCTGTCTCGCTGTGAATTGGCTCAGAGTGACAGAACGCTGCTCCAAGGAATCACAACAGGTGAACATCAATAAAGCCACGTCTCCCTTATCAGCCGAGCTGGCACCGCCATCGCTCAGCGCTGAGGACTCAGGAACTGAGTTATCTGCCGCATCTTTCACTGTCCTTGGTCCTAATGTGAGGGCATTAAATTAGATCTTTTTTAGCCATTCCAGTGACGTAGCTCTGCCGACAGCTCTCCATCCATCTGCTCGGCTTTTTTATCTCAGGCTGGAAAGTTTCGGCTCTCAGGTGAATATTTTCATTACTCGAGACGCACAATGGCTTTGTTTTGACGCACAGATATTACATGTGTGCCATTAACTTTGCATCCGGCACCATTATTACTTTTTAATAGCCAACATCTTTTTTGTTTGTGATCACATTTTCTTCAAAACTTAGACTCATTGTGTGTATTTCAGGGGTGATTCCGCTAATGTCCTGAAATCACAGTTATATTCCTTAGTGTGGTGTGTTTCTTAGAAGTTAGGGTTGAAAATGACAAACAGAAGCTTTGTTAAGCAGGCTATAAAACGCTGGTACAGTATAACACTTTAAATGGTCCCACTCTGATAACTTATACTATGCTAAAGTTTGGCTGTCTGGAGACCGCATTTGGAAATTTCCCCCATTTTTTTCTTTTTTTTTTACAATAATGGCCCTGTAGTGCTGCCATCGATTCCTAGCATGACACCACGTGCATCTGAAGCTGTGATACCTCGTCCCACGTCTGCTCGAGCCCGTATTATTTTCCAGTTCAGCCTCGCAGGGGAATCGCAGAGCCTCATCACAGTACTCCAGTGACTGTAATAGCTGTGCCAGCTGGAGGAAACAGAAGATACGTCACATAAAATGGCAGGGCATTGGATTAGCTGGCTATTTCTGTACCCTGTTGATCAGAGAAACATGTATTGTATATACAAGAATTTCCAACAGCGCAGGGGAGAAACACCGGTAGAACAGAAAATCCAATGTAAGCTATGACAGGATGGAGTGAGAGTGAGAGTAATGGGATATCTAACCCTGAAGCTAAGATTTCAGCATACAAGGCAGTTTGACAATCATTTACAGAAGTGTGAAACAGCATTTAACCGGCGTCAAAATGGATTTTCGGACATTAACCCCATGAGTGTCTCATTATTATTATTATTGCTATTGTTTTTTTGTTATCTGTTTATTTATTGATTATACAGCAGGTACACAACAGGTCCTGAAACTACTAGAGTTGATAGTGAGTGACTCCTGAGAGTGCAGGATACATCTTGATTAGATACAATTCAAAATAAATTGTTATTATAAACAGCTTTTGTCAAGAAAGCACTGGCATAATTAATCCACCCATTCTCATAGGTTTTGTACCGACAGTGTTGCATTTGGACTTTTAAACTAGAGTATCTAGAGAGAAGCCACAGAGACAGGAGGAGAACATGCAAACTCCCTCTCTCTCAGTCTGACTGGGAATCAAACCAGGGCAATGATGTCCACCAAATGTTGTCCCATTTCATCCCTTGGTCATTATTAACAAGCTTTTAATTCAACCATTATTGTCTGATGTTGAATCCTAATATTTTACCTCTCGTCCTTGACAGGAAACTGCTTTTGTGTGTCACTTTTCGATCCCGCTTCGGCCTGCTTTGGAGGGAGCTGTGCACTTCCAGTGAACGGGGTCACTTTTGTATGAGCCGTGCTGACACCGTGAAGCCGCGTGGCTGCGCCCCACGGAGGCATGAGCGGGGGAAGGGCCCACCACCACCACCACAGCTTCTTGTCCTGTGAAGAGGAGGGTCTGCGACTGAGCACCATGCCGGCCGTGGGCAGCTTCGGCAATGGCAAGATTCACACCAGGCGTAAAAACCACAGCCGCTTCGTCAGCAAGGGCGGCCAGTGCAACGTGCACTTCTCCAACATGGACGAGAAGTCCCAGCGGTACATGTCGGACATTTTCACCACGTGCGTGGACATCCGCTGGCGGTACATGTTCCTGCTGTTCGGCCTGGCGTTCGTGGTGTCCTGGCTGCTGTTCGGCCTGGCGTTCTGGGTCATCGGCCTCCTGCACGGCGACATGGAGCACGGGGACGACGAAAACTTCGAGCCGTGCGTCAAGCAGGTCACCACCTTCGTCGCCGCGTTCCTCTTCTCCGTCGAGACCCAGACGACCATCGGCTACGGAGCCCGTTTCGTGACGGAGGAGTGCCCGGCCGCCGTCTTCATGGTGGTCTTCCAGTCCATCGTCGGCTGCATCATCGACGCCTTCATGATCGGGGCCATCATGGCCAAGATGGCGCGGCCCAAAAAGCGGGCGGAGACGCTGCTGTTCAGCCACAACGCCGTCATCGCTCTGCGGGACGGGAAACTGTGCCTCATGTTCCGGGTGGCCAACCTGAGGAAGAGCCACATCGTGGAGGCTCACGTGAGGGCCCAGCTGGTCAAGTCGCGCTACACGGAGGAGGGCGAGTACATCCCGCTGGATCAGATCGACCTGAACGTGGGCTACGACAAGGGCACCGACCGCCTCTTCCTGGTGGCGCCCCTCACCGTCATCCACGAGATCGATGAGGAAAGCCCGCTGTTCGGCATCAGCAAGCAAGACCTGGAGACGTCGGACTTTGAGATCGTGATCATCCTGGAGGGCCTGGTCGAGGCCACGGCCATGACCACGCAGGCTCGCTGCTCCTACCTGCCCTGCGAGATCCTGTGGGGTCACCGCTTCGAGCCGGTGATCTACGAGGAGAGGAACCAGTACAGGATAGACTACGCCTACTTTCACAAAACATTCGAGGTGCCGTCCACGCCCAGGTGCAGCGCCAAGGACATGGAAGAGAGGAAGTTCCCGACGTCTGGCGCCAACTCCTTCTGCTACGAGAACGAGCTGGCCTTCATCAGCAGGGACGAGGAGGATGAAGAGGGCGAGGAGGAGAAAGACAGGAAGCGCTCATCAGAGCTGAGCTCTGGACGGGATCAAATGTCCTCCCGTAGAGAGTCGGAGATGTAACCATTGCCGGTTGATTGTTTTTGGATGCAGATCAGCGCAAACATTACACAAAGAGCCCTATGACTGTCATTCTTCTGACATGAGGATCCCACTGAGGACTTCTCTGCTGCTCTCGGAGAGAAATCCTCATCTCAATCGACTATAAAACTCTCGTTAGATCAACTTTATTTTTGCTTCACTGGGATGGTTATTAAGCTTTATCAAATGCAAAGGAAACTGTTTCAATTCAATCTGTGGAGGTAATAAAGTGCATGACTAGTATAGTTTTGTATGAATATTTTGAGAAATGTTTCATAGTTTCGGTGACACTATCTGTAGGTCTTCTTTGTGGTCTTCAAATACACGTGTGGAGTGACAATGCCACATTGCAAGTGACGACATCTTAATAGTACAACTTGTAAACCATAAAACTCAAAATATTCTGCAATATACAAAATATTCAGTGGATGACTTGGTTAGTTGACATACACGCAGCTGATGTAAATAAATGGACCGCAGCCATTATAAACAGCTCCATCACAAGCAGGGGAAACTTTCTGACATTTGCTGGACAACAAATACAGCCACAACATAAAAACAAATGGGAACGAGATCCCATCACTGGGTCACAAGTTAATAACTCAAGCAAGCAAGGAACAAGAATATTAAGTCCTGGCCATGACTTAATGATGTGTGGCAATGAGATGATCCAAGTGCCAAGTGATTCAAAGTGGAATGACTGTCCGTCTTGCGGAGCGTTTTGGACAGTGATTATGCTAAGAATTATTCCAGGTCTGACTGCAAATGACTTAAGATAGATAGATAAACTTTATTGATCCCTTAGGGAGGTTCCCTCAGGGAGAATCAGGGGACTTCAATTAAGATATCACTGTAATTCATTCCTAGGTCAAACCTATCCATGTTACGGAGCTAGATTATCAACAACAGTACAGCACCTTCATTCAGATGACTCATTGATTTTCTTGTGTTCACATGACATTATTTAATTTTCACAAATAATTAAATCATAGCCTCAACTTAATGATCTTGTTCCCTCGCATTATTAAGTTGTGGCCACAATTCGATGATCTCGTTCCAAAGTGTTTTTATGTCATGGCCACCGTGTCCCTAAATGTGCTCCGTAGAAAACAAAGACGTTCGATCATACAATGTCAGTATCCACTGACAGGTGAGGCGAAAAACACTGATTGTCCACATGCAAGTCAATGTTCTGCTAGTGTTGTTGTTCATTTGAATGTTACTTTGGCATGTAACGCACTGGGTCTACACATTGCTTATCAAGGACTCCTTGATAGCTGATGTGCTCTTTGTGCTCAATCGTACACACTGAAAACATTTTTTTAGAAAAGGGTTGACTTTGCCTTTATGTGTCTATATGTTAGAGAGCCCTTTGATAGGCTGGGTTTTCAGTGTTGTAGCTGATCGGCACGTGTTGCTGCCAACAAACAGGGAACACAGAAACATTATGTTCTTGTCCTCTCGTCTGCTTTTATGTGTGTTTTCAATTTCAGCGTGAAAAAGTTGGATGGAAATGGCAAAACCGAGGCAGGAAAGTGGGTGTTTCGATTTATTTATATATCGATCCACATGCTAACTTGTGGCTTACTTAGACAAACATAGTGGACGAACCATTCCTTACTCACTTGCTCTTGTTTTTTCGGTATGGAGAGGCTTTCCAAAGACAGACAAAACAAAAACACAGTTGTTTTAAAATAAACCGGAGCTTGGCGCACCTGCTGTGCCGAGTAGTGGCTGGTAATGACTGCTCAGTTGGTGGCCGCGTATAGAGTTCAGCAAATGATCAGTTAAATCACACGTTCCCTGATCTAATATAACACAGCTTTGCACTGATTCTATTTTACAAATTCCCTTTGTAACTGTGTTGATGCAGGTCAAAAATAATCATTATGTACTGTGAATCCAAGCTTAAATATAACACACGGGTGTAAAAACACAGTGAGAACATTAGACTCTAACTGCAAACCCCTTGCACGCTGCTTATCAAAGGCTTGACACAATTTTGGAGAGCCCCCACAGGCAATACAGGAGTCTAATTAAAGTCATGAGAAATGAAAGTGTCACATGCATGGCCCGTGGGAGACAGAGTGGAGTAATACTGCGATACATCTGCGCTCTATATTAAGTTAAAAAATCTCCCAAAAAGGAAAAAAACAAAACAAAACCAAATATTGACCAAAGCTTTGGCACACAACACAAAACAGGCACCGAAATATCTCGCCCAGTCCCTGGGTGTCAATACTAAACCAACACATGACTCGTGAATGTTTTAGGCGCCCGTAGGACACGTTTCTCACATTCACATGTTCTTTGTCACGCATGTTAGCGTGCACATGAGGATGTTCAAATGAGTTTTAACCATAATAGACTTCAAAGATCTGAACATTTGAAGATTTGGGAAAATACATTCGTAGATTCTGTCACAGCAATTTTAAACAGTGTCTGAAAAATGAGTGTAAGGGAGGAGAAGGAGGGAAAACTGTTTTACACAGATGTGGAGCGCAGACAGAGCATCCTACTTTCCCTCTGGCCTCCTCACACACACACACACAAACACACACACACACAGGGCTGGAAATAACAGGTCGATGTTCTTTGTTCCAAAAGCATACAAAGAAACCTTTGACAGAAGCACTTTATATTTTAATTTGGTTGCACTGTTAAATCTATGGATGTCATACATCAGTGTTGTTTTCATTGTTGTAGGCCGAGCGGCAGTTTCCCTTTCTCTGGTCATTAATAGGACGAGTAATGAAGTTAGCAGGTCAGCCTGCAGTTTCATCTCTCCCAGGTGAGATGAATTAGTTTTCCCTCCACATTTTTCAAGCACCAGGTGGGATAGCTTAACAGGCTGCACCTGACTGCCACTTCAGCAAATTTTTCCACACACATTTTTATTCGTATGTTGCTGACTTGTGCTGAATCTATCGCAACAGACCTGCTCCAGAAAAACACACAGTGGTTCAGGGCCAGGGCCAAGGCCCAGCCTGAGAGTGTAGAAAAGGAGGGAAGAAGTCTACTGTGTACATTAGTTGGGCTGTAAATAAATGTTTCTTTTTTTCGGTTTCTTGATCCTTTCGGCCGAGTGGACAATACGTATTGATGAAATATTGATGAATATGTCAAGAAAATCTGTGTTTATGCACTGAATCTATTCGGATCAAAACATGAAAATGGAAATACTCACTGTGCTTTCAGGGCTGAAGTGAAAATATGCTCTGACCTCCTCTCGTCTACCGCTAAAAGCAAACCTCACCCTGAGTGGCACATTGGTTTCTCCCCACAGTGCGATTTCATATCAACACTTTCCAAACGGACAGACAAATACGTGAATCGTCCTCCTGTTGATTACCACAATAAAATATATCTCACAACAGTCAACAGTTTTCCTTTTCCTTCATGGTAAACAGACACTTAACACAGGGATCGTCTCACATGGAGAGTTATAATAAATACGTGTGGAGGGAGAGTGGCGGCGAGCCGTTTGACAAACACAGAGGAATGGGCTGTAATTTATGGCTGTGATTCGGTGGGGCGGTATCTGGTTGGGGTCAGAGGTTTCTTCTTACACTCTTATGCAATCAATCAGGCACGTCTTTGCATATGTACGGACGAGAGTTGGCAGCCCTGGTTGATTTCGCTGCCCTGTAACCTTGAACACTGGAAAAGAAATCACATGCACACGAGCATGCACACGCAGATACACACACACAGAGACACACACACACACACACACACACACACACACGCACGCACGCACGCACAAACAACTACGGAAACACAACACAGCTTAAGTTGAACCGCCTAAAATAAAATCTGTGTGGGATACTGTGACTCCTGACATTGGTTGATATTTCCTTTAGTTTGGTTTGAAAGTTTTACTTATCATTTAATTAGCAAAATACTTCATTGGAACTGTTGCAATATGATGTGGTTGACATGTTATCCATGTTTTCAGAGGTCAACAAAAGCTATATAAATACACACACACACAAAACAAAGGCTATATTCATAATGTGTAATATACAGTATGAAGTCAGTCGAGTTGACACGATGGATTGGTGAATCGTTTGAGACAAATTTACCAGTTTTGAGTCTGGTAGTGAATGGTGTGTGTGTGTGTGTGTGTGTGTGTGTGTGTGTGTGTGTGTGTGTGTGTGTGTGTGTGTGTGTGTGTGCGGTGATGGCCTGGTGACCTGCCCAGGTGTGTTCTACCTTCGCCTTATATGCTACAACATGGATGGTGGATGGATGGATGAATAAAAATCATTAGATTTATTAGCTGGGTTTGTGTCTAGCCATGAATGAGACTCCCCAGATCCGACTTTATTCTATCAGCAGCATTTAATTTGACCTGTCAGCGGCGGGGCTGCGGAGGGGGGCGTGTGAGATATTAAAACGTTATCTTGGCAGCAGCAAGTCCCAGCAGAGTGACATTTAACAGTGGGAGCCGTTGTGCCCTTTCGTGTTGTTTCGCACCAAACAAATAACAATAATTTCTCGGTGTGAGGGCTGCTGTGCGCGCAGGCTGATGGAGGGAGCGCTGAGAATAAACCGGGATACTTCTTCTTCTCAACCCACTCGCCAGTGTTGGAGGATGAGAAGCCGTGGAGGGTCAGTCTTCCAACATGCAGAGTGGGCTGTTGAAAGGCAAATTCAGCCCTAATTGCGGCAGCTCTATTCTTTGCCGGTTTCCCTCAGCTGCCAGAAGGAGGTGGAGGGTGGAAAGAAAAGTAACACGATGCAACAGCTGCACCTCCGCTCCCGAGGCCGCAGCTCCAGACATTTCAGACCTGACTCATTTCGTTACTAATCAACTCTAATGAGTTGCTAATTTTCTCTGTGGAGATGTCGTCGTGCTGCTGTGGAGGAAGACTTTGTTTATTGGGAGGTTTAACTTTCTAGGAAGGGACGAAAGAGGCAAATCTGGGGAGGAATGTTCTTGTGTGGCTCTGGTATGACCAGCAGAATATATAACTTTTTGGTAATCATGTGACAGAAGGTCAATTGGATTGGAAGTTGGAAAGGATGTGGCTCTGTGTTTCTTACAAGACAGGTGCAAACAGGTGAAACGTAGGTGGAGCCGAGGCAGGTAAAAGATGAGTTGTCACTTTCAGAAAACATTTTTAACTAAAACTAACTATGGCAGTGTAAATAAAGCATAATGTTAAACATTTTTACATGTATCATTGTTCGTTTTGACCTAAAATAGAGTAAAATATTCCCAACCTTCACCCTATTTGAGCTGGGATTGG
Organism: Karalla daura; assembly: GCA_029224185.1. NCBI lineage: Eukaryota > Metazoa > Chordata > Actinopteri > Chaetodontiformes > Leiognathidae > Karalla > Karalla daura. Next base: position 13,822,696 of record CM055203.1, on the reverse strand, counting down.
CGGACCCCTCAACATGATAGAAAATGTGTTGCATGTATCATTGTCTTTGAGTACAAAGACAATGGTCGGAACTTAAAAAGACAAAAAACTATTTTATTTACCAGGGTCTAGAAAAACATGTTGCATACAGCTTGCCAGTTCAAGTTGATAAGTCTTAAGTGGACGTTTTTTGGCACGGCCACTTGGGCTTTATTTGTCAGGCTGGTGGGGCGCCGCTTGAGTCACAGTCAGTCACCGCTGTTGGGAAATGGGCGTCCATGTTCGAGATTGGCTGGAAATAAGCCTGAAATGTTGTCGTCCTTGGCCCGGGGATGTGACACCTCATCAGGGCAGAGCACGTCAAGTAAAGCAGCCCTGGCATCTTCTCCATATTATATTGCAGCTTCCCTTTCCATCACAGAATAATCAGATAGCTGAGGCCCCGTTGTGTTATTCTTCTGAAGGGTGTGCACAGCTTAAAGGTTAGAGCAGTGACCTTGTGATTGGAAAAACCCACCCAGACTGTGAGAAATCAGGGCGGATTAGTCTGCAACTTAAATTACTGTCAAACTGCACATCATATTTCTTCCATTTTTACGTAATCAATATACAGTCAGACAAATGTGTCTTTTTTGCACCGTGACTTTTGCGTCTTAAACCAAGTTGATTCAGCTGTATTTATACATCGTATGTGTATAAGTGTCATGATAATGTAATATAAACACTATCACACATTTTTGTGTTTCTTTATTCAAAGTTGTCAACAGGTTTCTCAACAGAGTATCATGTCTCCAATGATCCATCCATCCATCATCTTCCCCGCTTGGTACCCAGTGGTGTCGCAGGAGTCTGCTGGAGCCTGTTTCAGCTCACGTAGGGCAAAGGAAGGGAGTAAACCCTGGACAAGTCACCCGTCCAATCCCAGGACACACACACACACACACACACACACACACACACACACACACACACACACACATACACACACTATTCACTCTTACACTCATACCTAGAATCAATTCTCCATTCAACCTAAACATACCCTCCACATGATCTGGGATAATACCATCTCTTGTTTTGCTAAGCTCCACCTTAAATTATGATTGTTATTATTGGTATTATTGTTGTTATTCTATTGTTATTACCTGCTTGATTGTTGTTTATTTGTTAATTGCTTTGTTTATTGTATTTAATCATTACTTGTTACTGTTATCATCACTTGCTCACTGTTGTTACTGTACATATCCTGTGAGGATTGTTGTGTATTGTGTAGATGTTTTTTTTTTGTGTGCCTTGGCTGCGGAACACAACGATTTCCCTTCAGGAATAAATAGATAAATAAAGTTCTTTTTAATCTCATTCTCGTTCTTATATTAGTACATTTAACTTTGTGTGATACTTGGGAATAACTTTTAGGCATTCGTAAATTTGATTTCACGCTACTTTTGTAATTCAGAAGTGAGGCCGCTCTCCTCCAGTTACAAGTTAGTGACTCTAGTGTAATTACTATGTGTTCATGAGGACCTGAGGCACACTGTCCTGGCGTGCTCCAGCAGACCTGAGTCACAGGTGAACACGGGTTTCAGTCACACCTGCTGCATCAGGAACGTGGACCCGGTGAAAGCCTGGGAGAGCTCACCCTCCGATCATCTATCTCCTTAACTTATTTTGCTTATGGAGACATTCATCCTCCAGCTGAGCACATCACTCAGCAGTGCTAGCTGCTCCAGCCTGGACTCCTGCAGACATACAGTATTTGATTACAGCAACAGGCTGATTGGATTACAGGAGGCACTGACTCAAATACCTACAGCAAACACACAGCAACTGGAGAACTTCCTACCGAGCAGAGAACAGCGGCTGAACACCAGCAGGATCTGTCGGGATTATCACACTGACATGATCCGCCATTGGACATCGTACGGGTTCAAAAACGTCCAAGGCTTATCCAGGACCCTCCAGGAGAGTCCAAGTCTCCATTTGCAATAACAGGCTTTCTCTTCAGGCTGATGTTTAAATTTAATCCTCATTCATTTTTTCATGAGTGATTTTTTTTCTGGCATCTCAGTTTTCTATTTAAATGTTTATGAGTCAAATCCATCCTTTGTAAGACTATAATTCTAAGGTACATTCAGGTTTGTGACCGATGCAGAGTGGCTTGTACTGTCCTCTCGCAGCTAGACTGACTCGATAGACTATTTGATGTGGAAATGACACTGTATTGTACAGTTTGAAACCAATTTAGATTTGCGTATATCTGGATGTATGAATGTGGGCATGTTGTCGGGGGAGGAGCTGTCGTTGCCATGGGTTGCCTGCACACCTGTTGTGCATAGGTGGTAATTAGTCACACACGCACAAGTTCAAAGAGAGACAGGGCTGATCAGTGCAGGGAAGGAGAACCAGGGAAGCAACAAAATGTGTTTGTGATTTTTTTTTTGTCAGTTTTAATATTTTGTCTTTTTGTAGAAGCTTGTTTTTAAGTCTTTTGGTTCCCGCTGCTTTTCTTAAGGTTTTAATAAAGTGTCATATGCATGCCTTGTTTTTTTTACAGCGTCACGAGTTGGAAAGAGCTTCCAATTACCTTAAGTGGCACTTTTGGTGGTTAGTTTCATTGCAGTACTCGTTTCCCCTGTACCTTTGAATAGGTTATGTCAATGCTAGCACCTGAAAACGTAGTTGTAGTTGACTTTGAAACTACTTACTATGGTGAGTGAACATCATACTGTACTTGACAGAACATAGTCCTGGGGGCAGCTCTCTGCTGCCCCCCTGACGCTCAGTCATCTTATAACAGACATAGTACATGTCTTGGCACAAGAGCACAAGAAAGAGGTCACAAAACGACTTCTTATCTTAAATACATTTTATTACATAAATCGACATAATTTCAACAGCCAGGCCTTGGAACATGGACAGTGCTAAGCATGACAGATATTTTGGTTGGATGAATCTGCACAACCAGGACGCGCTTTGTTTTTTTTTTTTTTAAGTCCTATCCTTGGAGGATTGTGCAAATGTTTGCGTGTTGTTTTTGTTTATTTCTATTATCAATTCTTTTGGCCTGACTCAGACACCCAAGCATCCCCCTCCCTCCCTCCCTCCCTCCCTCCCCCCCATCCCTCCCCTCCCGTCTCTCTGCATCCTCCGTTCAACCCCAGTTGACTTCATCTTCTTTCGTGGCCGTCATCACCTCTGTGACGAGGCCGGTGCCGATGGTTTTGTTTCCGTCTCTCAGGGTGAACCTCTGGCCCTTCTCCAGCACCATGGGCTGGCGGAGCGTGAGGATCAGGGAGGTGTCCTCGCCGGGCATCACCATTTCCTGAGAGTCAAGACAGAGGGAGCGTCAGCGTCCGAATGGTGATTTAGCAGAGTGTGATGAGGGCACGTTGAAGGTGACCTTAGAATACATATGTGACCTCTTCAATTCCTCTATAATTTAATCTGCGGAGAAATTTGTATCGTATCTTAATTTTTCCAGACATGGCCAAATATGTGACATGCGGTCACAGTGACATTTGGATGACAAATTCTTATCAGTTCATTGTCAGATCCAAGTGAATGTTGGTTTGGAGAAAAACTCCCTTGAGATCTGATATCATGTTCACAAGAGTGTACAAACACACGGATGAGTAAAAACAATGTCTCTATCTAGATGTAATATTACTTCATTACTCATGCATAAGATCAGCATCATGGCAACACACTGAGGTGCAACAGATGGGATTTAGAGTGTGATAAGGTGTTACAAACACACACCTTGCCCTCGGGCAGGGTGACGCTGCAGGCCATGTCCCAGGTCAGAGAGAACATGACGGGCATGAAGTTCGAGACGAACGGTTTGTGTCTGCCTCCATCCTCCTTACTCAGAATGTACACCTGAGACAGAGGAAACGCACACATACAGACACACAGGTTAGCTGTTCACAGGGCTTATGGTCGTTGTAACTGCTCCATTTTAAGATGGGAATCTCTTTGTGCTGTCAGACCTGGGCCCTGACTTTCCGGTGTGGCTTGATGGACCCTGGCTTGCACATCACCATCCCTCGCCTCACATCCTCCCTCTTCAGGCCTCGGATCAGAGCGCCCAGGTTGTCTCCTGCCTCGGCCCGGTCCAGAGACTTGTGGAACATCTCGATACCTGATCCCAACAAGACGGACAGTGATGAGACAAATACTAGGCATCAAAGTGCGCAAAGGCCACTAATTTGCTCCAAACTATACAGTGTGGAATAACTATGGGGTCTCCTTTCTTTCCTCATTCCTTTGAGCTGCCACTCACCTGTAACCACCGACTTGAAGGCCCGGTTGTGGCCCACAAACTCAGCTTCCTCTCCCTTCTTGATCAGACCCCTCTCCAGAGTGCCCGTCACCACCGTACCTCTGCCTGAAAGACACGTTGATTACCCTCAAATTAACCGGAGATGTCACTCTTTAAAGTATTTTGTGTGCGCTGGATGCCTTTCTTGTGCTCTCTCTCCTACCTGGGATGGAATAGACCCCTTCAACGGGCAGGAGGAAGGGCTTCTCCAGCTCTCTCTTCGGCAGAGGTATGTAGGAATCCACCACGTCCAGGAGCTTGAGCACCGCATTCACACCGAGCTCAGGCTGTTTGCTCTGACACAGGAAAAAAATTTTTAGATAAAATGTCCATACTTGAGAAAGAAAACTTGATTTTTTATGTCATACTTTCATCTCTATTTGTTCACAAGCAAGCTGAGAGCAGATCTTAAAAACAGCCAGAACCGGCAATCTCTGGATCCATGCCCATTCATTTAGTATCAGGTTTAATGTACTGGGGAGACAGTACTGGGGAGACATTCAGACCTTTCTCTCCCGTGTAGCTTCCCCTCACCTCCAGAGCACACAGGGCTGAACCGGTTACGACGGGCGTGTTCTCGCCATCGTAGCCGAACTCGGTGAGCAGCTCGCGGATCTCCAGCTCCACCAGCTCCAGCAGCTCCTTGTCCTCCACGGCGTCGGCCTTGTTGATGAACACCACCACGTGCTCCACGCCGATCTGCTTGGCCAGCAGCAGGTGCTCTCGCGTCTGGGGCATCTGGCCGTCGGTGGCCGCCACCACCAGGATGCAGCCGTCCATCTGGGCCGTGCCCGTGATCATGTTCTGCAGCCAGGACAGCGAGGTATGAAATGAGCTCGACACGTTCAAGAGAGGCTGGGATGATAAGAGACACAGGCTCTGAAGCAGCATCAGGTGACTTGCAGAGGCGGAGGAGTTTACCTTGACGTAATCGGCGTGACCAGGACAGTCCGTGTGGGCGTAGTGTCTGTTGGCTGTGGCGTATTCTACGTGAGAGGAGTTGATGGTGATTCCTCTGGCTTTCTCCTCAGGGGCATTGTCGATGTCCTCGTACTTTTTGTAGTTGGCGCCGCCAGCCTCTGCAAGCACTGGGGAGGCAAAGAAGACACAAAGTCAACGTTTAAGACTGCTTGCTTCATAAAAGGACAAGGGGATTCCGGGTCAAATCACGGTCTCCTGTGGTTGTACCTTTCGTGATGGCTGCAGTCAGTGTGGTCTTGCCGTGATCGACGTGGCCGATGGTTCCGATGTTCACGTGGGGCTTGTCTCTGCTGTATGTCTTCTTGGCCTCTGCAGCGAAGGTCCGCCGACTCAGAGGCACAGCGCACTGCGAGCGCACACAGACCGATTTGAGAATTAGAGGGGGATAAAGCAGCGTCTGAGCGGTCCGTTAACTGCAGTTTGTGAGCGCACTCACCAGTTTGAAGGAGCTGTGCAGAAGGCTCGGCGAAGTGAGCTGAAGGGCTGAGGAGAAGAAAGGAAAACATGAGGGTCTCAAGACTAAATGGCGACACGAGGTCTCATCTGTCTCGGCGTGGAATCTGCATGTTTTCTCCAGGTACTCTAGTTGCTTCCCACAGTCCAAAAGTGTTGCCCCAAAGCGGGACAGTCAATAATGTGCTGTGCAATGCTATGGACTGGCATCTTGTCCAGAGTATATTCCCTGTCCTCCCCACCAACGTACAATCCAGCTGAATCCCACAACACAGGTTGGATACGGAGGTACGGCAGGTAAGACAGTGATGCAGCGATGGATGGGTCCTGATCTAGTGTAATTCATCCCATACATGTATTACTATTTGTTTTGCACAACAAGCACTGAAGCTATTTGAGGTGTTAAGACACCTCATCTCTAATTCAGTGTCATTGGAAAATGTTTGACCATGACCCAACACTTAAAGCTTATGCATCTGTTGATATTGTACCACACACTCAACATGGACACTGGCTGCTGCATGTGGACGAACAAGATGGGTGTTAAGTTAACATAATGCTGAACTAGTGCAATTGTCTGAGAAGAAAAGGATGTCAAAGGAGTTGAAGCTGCTCAGAAAGTGCTGCCATCAATGAAAGTCAGCGTTTTATAACGATTATAATAGGACTAATGTCAGGTCTGAGATTTAATCTTCATAATAATCACAGCAAGTAGCTCAGGTAGCTGCTGCTGTTAAGCTAACAAGCCTATTTGAAACGGAAATTGAAACTCGACTTGTTTTGCCCTTTCAAATAAGCTCCAACTGGATCTCATCCATTCCCTTCTACATCGGTCAGGCTCTATGAGATGCTAAACATTTCATTCATCCTGGTGATCCGTCCCTCTGTCCTCATCCCGTGTTAGCTGGACCCACCGCTAACGTTAACACTTCCTAACATGACCTTGCTCAGCTACTGGGAGACACGGCATCATCCTCGGTAAGGGATAAATTGTGTTTCAACAGGTGCAAACGACGTGTTGTTGTGAGAAGAACAAACCAGAGAGACAGTGGCTCACAAACTGTCAGAAATGCACACTCAAGTCACATATTAGACAAGGATGAAGATATTTTACCGGAGAAACATGCACGCAGTCCCACAAGCGCCGCCATCTTGGATTGTTAGACAAGCCAAAGACTGTGCAGAAGTCAAGAGAAACACGCTCCGCGCAGCGGATTTCGTCTGTGAAAATGGCGTCTTATTAATGACAGAAGCATCTGGGACAGAAGCGTCTGGTACCTTCACCACCACCACTTCTTGTTCTCTTGTTCTAGCGTCCAGATTGTAAACAACTTACATAACTTAGTTATATATATTCGAGACGTGCTACAACGTTTGAGTTTTTTTTAACTTATGTTATGTTTTTGTTGTACGTTGTGTACTACTGATGGATACTTCTGTGAGGAGAGGAGTTTGCCAGAGCAAATCTGGCAAATGCTACAGCCATCAGGCTTTAATTATTGTTGGCTTGGCCAAGATATTTCCAGAACAGCTCCCAAAGGATGAGCGCCGGAGAGGTTATATCTCGAGGCTGATTTGACAATATTTCATCCTGCTGGAGGGCCAGAAGTGGCCCAGGATGAGGAGTGTGGTTTGACTGACACACCTGTAACCCAGACCTGGATATATAATATAGACCTGATGAGATAAATAGGATACTTGACCTAGACTAAATCAGTGCTATTCCATTTTTAACTCATCGAATCATAATGCTTTGTTTTATATCTCATGTCCTTAAACTACATAGAGCCCAACTCATCCGTTATAGGGAATCTCAGGCGGTGTTTCTCTCACTCGTTGATATGCTTTGAACGTTGCTTAGACTAACGTCCCAGCTTTACCGTAATTACACTAATATCGGAGCGTTTGCCGGTGCCCTCCCTTAACCATAAGGTCTCATGGTTGACAATTATAATATATAATACTTTGACCGATTTGACTTCTTTAACGAAAAGTGATAAGGAAAATAATCAGAGAATGATACTGAAGAAGGCCGACAAAATATTCAGATTTCCAGTGTAGTCTGATGTTTACGGTTAAGCATGGCAGCCTCCGTACCACTCGTGTGTGCCGCAAGCTAGAATGTTCTAGTGCTTTCATGTTTCTGTGTATATGAAGCGGGAGACACCGAGTCGTGAGCTCTGAACAACGTCGCTCGTCCATTTATTCTACAATCTCCGACAAGACTATTAAAAAGGTGAGTTGGGAATGAGGCAATGTAATATTTTCTGTGGTCGAGCTACGCATCCATAGCCTGTAGTGGTAGATGGGAATAGCTAAGATGCTGTCATCTTGTTATTTCTCCATCTTTTCGTTCACTGTGACTGTGTTACAACTCTTAGGCAATAAGAGTTGTAACGCAGTCACAGTGATTTGTAGTTTCAGTGGGTTGTACTTGCTTCTCAGTAGTGAGATTAAACACTTTGAGATACCATTGAGGTTTGTCAGGAACTGTGTGGTATCACTGCCTGTCAACCCTTGTTTTGAAGTTGTTTGTGTTGGTTGCTCCTCAGCTGGTTTTACATCATGGCTGAAGACAGACAGGGCAGGAGATATCCTCACAACCTGCAGGGGGTCCTGCAGCTGGCAGTAGAGGCTGGATCAGCGGCGGAGGGGCCCGCGCCCCTCGAACCCATGACAGAGGAGGTAACGTCCAGCATGGCTTGAATGAATAAAAGAAATACTGCTGTGTAGGAAGACACAACATTTCATCCTCCATCCTGATACTTGATATCTGGAGTGATGTGCGTGTTATGTGGATGTGCGTTTGACTGCTATTTTAAGATCTAACCTTTATGGTCCTCTTCTCTGCTCCAGAGGAAGGAGTGGCTGAGGGAAGCTCTTGCAGAAATCGGCAAAGGTCAGATGGACGAGGTGGAGCAGATGAAGAAGTGCTTGGCCATCCTGCACACGGTGGGCATAAATGAAAAGGAAAGAGAGGGAGAGGAGGACAGGGATGACGAGGACGAGGACGAACGGGAATCGGCTTTTGAGATTCTGTCAGAGCTCTGTGAGAATCTGGACAATGCGAGAGGTTTGTAATGAATCTGAGTAGATACTTTGCTAAGCATTTTGCTACTCACTCCTTGCATTTAGTTCACTTTTTCATGACTCTCCGCCTGTTTTTGCTCCTTGGCAGATCTGATGACTCTCGGTGGGCTCAATCTTTGCGTCTCCCAGTATCTCTGTCACGCTCAAAGTGGACTGAGGTGGCGTGCAGCTGAGCTCATCGCCTCCTGTGCCCAGAACATGCCACAGGTGCAGGTTCACCTGCTAAGCATAGGGGCATTGCCTAAACTGCTGCAGCTGACAGACTCGGACCCTCACCCCACCGTCAGAGTCAAAGCCTTGTATGCTGTGTCATGTGAGTGTCTACAGTCATGCTGCATAAGTATAACATGACCGTTGCTGAATGCTCGTGATCAATGATGTGGAACAGTAGTTAGATATTCAGGTTTTTTTGTCTTTAGGTCTGGTCCGAGAGCAGGAAGCTGGACTGCAGGCTTTCTTGTCCCTCGATGGTTTCTCGGTGCTGATGAGAGGCATGCAGTCGGAGAACGAGAAGCTCAGGACCAAGTCGGCGTTTCTGCTGCTCAACCTGTTGACCTCACACCCCGAGCAGAAAGGTGCGTGCTCTCCTCGTTCAGACTGGACTCTTCGGTGTTCATGATCTCATTTATTTTGACTCTGACACATCTGTTCCCTCCAACCTGCAGACACGTTGATCTCCATGGGTATGATACAGCAGCTGGTATCTGTTGTTCGCACACCACACTCACCTTTCCATGAACACGTGCTCGGAGCCCTATGCTGGTAAGAGAAATCACTTTGACATTTGCTTTATTAAATGTGAATAATTGGGCAGGAATTACGTAGTTCATGTTATTAATTCTGTCCCATATTGTGCCTGATGTCTGTCCAGTCTGGTGGACGACTGTCCGCAGGGTCTCAAAGACTGCAGGAATCCCTCTCTGGGTCTTGAGGAGCTTCTCAAACAGCGATCCAGAGAGCTCCAAGGAAAGGAAGAGAGCCAGGTAACTCCTTTCAAGGGGCTGTTTTTTTATTGCCTGACTTAAGAAAACCCATTATTGATGCTCAATTCCTGTCCATGATACAACTTTACAAGTCACAATTTCTGATTCCAACAGGAAGAACTGGACTTCTGTGAGCGTTTGAGGAAGATGTGTTTCCGCAGGCCACCTTCAGATGACAATGGGATGGATCGCTGATTCCTCCCCACCACACACACACACTCACTCACACACACACACACACACACACACACACACACACACACACACACACCTATTTTGGTGTTGGTGTGCAACGATGTAACAGAACATTCATGGGTCATGGATGCCTAGTAGTGTTTTTTTTATCTGTTGCGGCAGATGATGTCCATATTCTGCGTGTAATCCAGGGACTGGATTGAACTGTAAATAACTAATGTATAAAATGCTTTTCCAAGGCAATTGTTATTTTAGTCCTTTGCTTTCACGTCTTTATTTCTTAAATCTGCCACCCGAATTTCTTCTTCATGGCTCGTTTTTGTTCTGTTTATTTCATCGGTTAATGTTTACACATCCCGGGGATTAATTATAGTACACGTGTTCAGTTGTCTCATACAATACAGGACTCAGGTATCATTGTTTCTTTTTACACCATATTTATTGGTACTAAAAGTAAAGCAGGAATATTTATATACACATCATGGAAAATATTACCACCACATGCACCATGTGCACCTGTACTGCAAATACATGTGACAAGTTTGCCGCGTATGACAAGATACACATATTTTTCTGAAATTACATTTGTGTGGTTTCTTTCAGATATTTGAGTTTCCTTCATTCTAATGAATTCTGAAGTGTTTTCAAATGTAATTGAAATGTAAAATACAACTTGGGAACAGCGAGACATGTTGTAAGTCGTCTTTTTTGCCTTATAATTTGAACTTCATTGACCAGTAACACTGACCCTGTTCTGCCGATTGCTAATTAGTAAACATGAACAAAACAAACAAAAAAAATACCAAGAGCTACAAAAAAAGTATTTCCAGGTAGTTTTAAAACTTCAAGCAGTGTGAACAAGATACTCTAGGGATGCCACCCGGACACAGCTTAGGACCTCTTCCATTTTGCAAAGTCATCCCTGTTCTCCAGTGCCTTCACGTCACCCACAGCTATCAGGAGCTGTGCCAAATAATAAGTCACCATGACACCGAGGTGGCCATGCGACACCGGCGCTGTCACCTTGAAGGTCTGGAGCGCTAGAAACATGTCGGACACCATGAAGGACAAGCTTCCCAGCACTGTTGGCGTGTGACGGGTTCTGATGGCTAAGCTTCCCATCAGAGAAATCAAGAAAGCGTAGATCCCCACACCTGGGACCAACATGTCCGAGTCTGGCGCCCTCTTCAGGAATGGAAATATGTAGCCGTAGAAACATGCACCCACTATGAACAGGATCACATACAGGAGGCGGGTCCAGGATGAGGAGGGATAAGCCGCATAGCGACTGGAGATGAAGGTGGCCGAGTAGAGCAGGTGAGCCACGGCAAAGGCACCCATACCTGGAAGAGATGGACGTTAAAGACATAAAAAAAAGAGCTATTTACTCCCATTCATTCTCTGGTGGCTACCCTACACAGTCCATGTGCTCGCCCAGTAAAAATACCCAGTCTGTTGCTTCAGCTCCAATTATGAAATTTAAGCCTCACTTATGTCCCAACACATGTAGTGGTGTGTATATCCAACGAGGCCCCTACCGTGTAGGAACAGCTCGGGCCACACCAGGCAGAAGTCACCAACGGCAGAGAAGACCAGTCCTCCCACCACACCCAGGATACTCTGACCTCCGTTCCACCTCAGCACGACTGCAGCCAGCAGCAGCGTCGGTGCTGATTTGACACTGGCGTGCATGATGGACGCAGGGAAGTCAGGAGTCCACAGGTAGAAGTAGACGGCCGAGGCCAGAAAGAAAGGCAGGAGGGAAAAAAGGAGAGCACAGGACTGAAAGGAAGGAAAGAACACAAAGAATCAGACAGGCCACAGTATGAATTTGCAGGAATCAGCTTAGAATTTAATACATTTTTTAAAAGTGTGTTGTTAAAGAATCAGTGTGAGTAAGAGTTAATGGTTTCCAGGTACCATGTTTCTCCTCTGCCGCCTGTCGTAGGCATCAGTCTCCAGGATGTCCATAGTGTCAGGGTCACGGCCTTGGTCTCCAGCAGATGTCCGGTTGGATGAACCTGTCCTGTTTGTCACCTGCTCTGTCAATACGCGTGCTCCTCAGATGTCCTCGTCCTGTTCTCCCGTCCCCCGATGTTTCCACTCGCTGCCGCCTCGTTCAGCCTGTTGGTATTTCACACCAGTGAACTTTGGACTGATCCTTGCTGTCCGATTGCGCTCTGATAATCAATGTTCTCCCTGTTTTGAGTTCTCATGAGCAGACAGTTGACCTTTGACCTCTCCCGCTGGAATACATCGGTGACATCAACATATGAGGGGCAAAGTTGAGCCTGTAATAAACTAATATGAGACAAAGGTTGTTTTCTCACTTTGAACGTTAACTTGCTGCCAATGACAATTTATCTGCGTGGAAACCTCATTCCTCCAAAGATTTCCTTTATGGGGAGTCCTTAGACACACATCTGAGCATGGAGGTGATGCAAAACAAACATCAAAGATGACAGATGTGAGAAATGGTCCTCTCTGAGTCAGACCATATTTTTTTCCCAGCTATATCATGTGAAAACTGAAATTCTGGCCCAGCTTCTTATTCAAAAGTTAATAGATTGTGTAAGTTGTGATTCGTTGAAACTCCAACTGAAGCAAAATGAGATGTCACAGTGGGTTCACTAGATGGCCACAGTGCTTCAGATTTCTCCAAGGAGGCTGTAACAGCAGAACTAAAAGCAATATATCCAGTGAGTTAATGGGGAAAAAAGAGAAACACATGGTGTGAGTGTGCATGTACTCCATCATATAAATGAAGCAAAAAACTGTTTACCAATATGATTGTCATGTAATAACATATGAAGGTCACATAAAGTGAAATTCCTTCTTATACTTTATGACAGGTTGTGATTGCATCTGAAACTGAAATTTCACTTCAATGGAAGGAAGTGTTATACTTCCACACATCCACACACAGACAATGATTAACCGTGGCCTCTCAGAGTCAAACTTTGCACTCTCAGCGCTTGCCCGTGATTCCTGGAGTCGTGGGCCAGTCGCTGGGCTTCAAAAGTGGAGAAACACGCAGCTCTGGAGGCGTGGAGGGATTTATCTGGTGAGTAGAGCAATATATTGCTTGTGTTATGGTCATCAGTAAGAGATCGGTCTGAGATCAGGAGGTAAGGTCAAAATGTCAAGATGCACATGATCATTCCTGTTTTATCTCGATGTGTTTGATTCCACAGCCCAGCACACAGGACACACACACAGGACATGGCAACCAGCTCTTGCTCTCCCCAAAAGATTGGAGTTGTCGGATTTGGCCACTTAGGTCTGAACTGCCCTTTAAATACTTTGAATACCCTTTAAATGCCCTTTAATATACACAATCTCTCATGTTAATTAAAATTGAGGTTTGGCTGAAAACACATTGCATAAATCTCTCTCTCTGATCTACCTCTGTGCGTGTGTGTGTGTGTGTGTGTGTGTGTGTACGTCAGGACAGTACCTGGTGGAGAGGATCCTTAAAGATGGAGCTGCTCTCGGACTAACTCTGGCTTTCGTTTGGAACAGAAATTCAGATAAGCTCAAAGGTTTAGTGCCGGATGAGCTCATACTCGGTGATTTATCGTCCTATGCGAACAGGTGCAAACGCACACACGAGCACAGGACCTATATGCAAAACCCAGCCTTTTACTGCTTCATGACCCCTTCATAAAATCTCCACTCTGCAAGGAATAACACGTGTGTGTGTGTTTCACAGGCCGTGTGATGTCATTGTGGAGGTGTGCCATCCCCAAATAGTGAAAGATTACGGGCTTCAGTTCCTGTCACACTCTCATTTAATGGTACGATTGTTTTATGTCGTCACGTTTGTGGCTGTGATTGGGAGAATTGCATGCCTATGCTATAGAGAAATCTAGCTACTTTTGCTCCTTATGGTACTTTGACTTTACAACAAGACTAAACTAGAATAATGAGAACAACATTACAACAGTTAGTATGTTTTTTCATCTGGTCAGCAGTGTTTTGGATTTGCTGTATGTGTGGCTGTATGTGTGTGTTAGTTAAAATCTCCCCTCCTCTCAGGTGGGCTCTCCTTCTGCGCTCTCAGACTCCGACCTGAACCAGAAGCTGCGTCAGGCCGCTCAGCGGTACGGCAGGACGCTTTACGTCCCCAGTGGTGCGCTGTGGGGAGGCCAGGACATCCAGAGGCTGAACGACAGTGGAGGCTTGAAGGTAATGCGGATGTAGCATGGCTGTCATACATCGGAGGGGAAGACATACCGTGGATGCTGCTTTCTTTTCTCAGACAAAGGTGGTCTCCCTCGTGCTGTTTCAAAAACCTCAGCAGCTCCTTCTTGGAGCTGAAAGGCTGTCTGATTGCTACAACTCTGAGCAGCGCGTGCAGAGTGTGGATCCATATTAGGAAATGGCCTGAAACAGCATTAAAAGCCTTACATGGCCTGAATGTGGCTACAAATAGCATCATGAATACAGAGGAGCAGATGTGAAAACCACATTGCAGAAACACAGTTCTGAGGGCCTGTGCGTCCTCTTCGTGTCCTCTCTGTGTTTCTAGGCTTTGTTCATAAGAATGTCCAAGCATCCGTCCTGCTTCAGGCTGACTGGAGACGTCCTCTCCGACTGGACGGAGGACGAGGGGCGGCGTGTTTTGTTCAGAGGCTCGGTGGCTGAGCTCTGCCCGCTCGCGCCAAACAACGTCAACACCATGGCGGCGGCAGCAGTGGCGGCCGGGAGCCTCGGCTTCGCCGGCGTTCAGGGGGAGATCGTGTCGGACACAGCGTGAGTCTCTGGAACATGCGACGCGGCCTTTCGCAGAGGCACTCTCACTCTCACACCTCTTCCCACCCTCAGGTTGAGTGACTATCACGTGGTGGAGGTGGAGGTGACCGGGCCTGCAGGCTTCACAGTGAACACAGTGAGGAGGAATCCAGCCAAGCTCGGGGCCGTGACTGGCAGCGCAACATACAACTCCTTCTGGAATAGTTTACTCGGTGAGTCCAGAACACTTCCACAAAGGGGAACAACTGGAGGAGGATGTGCTGGAAGTTGAGCATAATCTGAAATAACAAATACCTACTTAACATGTTTAAAACCGTTGTCTCTGGGGTCTGCTGGAGCCCATTTTAGTATTACCTATATACCCTGGACAGGATTCCAATCGTTGTTCATATGTTGTTCATACAAATCTCAACCTGCTTTATCTTGAACTGGCTTTGCGGGCACCTAGTGGAAACCATCCAAGTGCACATAGTGCAAAGGCAGGAAATACACCATGGACAGGTCACCATTTCATCACAGGCCACAAACACACAGTAACATCATTCATGTTCTGCTCACAGTCACACCTGGGGGCAATTTAGAGCCTCCAGTCGACCTAAACATGTACGTTATTGGACTGTGGAGGAAACTAGAATATGTGGGGGAAACCCATGCAAACATGGGGAGAACATACAGCGCCACACAGAAAGACCCTCAGTCCCTGCAGACCTAATCACCAATAGACTACATTGAAACATTCTTTTTGTTTCAATAAAATGTACTTGTTGGCCACTGAGATGTTTAAAAGATGTTTGATGTGATTTGTGAGTTTGTTTCATGTCAAACCTAAATGTGTCTAACTAAATGTCATATAAATACCTGCACAAGTCTTCTTCAGTTCAAGTGCAAATAACAGTTTTCAGAGCTCATCTTCGTTTTCTTCCTCTTACAGTTTGCAAAGGTCATGGAGGCAGAGTCTTCTTGTGCTGAGGCAGCAGAGAGCTCTGCAGGATTTACTTCAACACAGCCAGAAGATCCACTACCAGCTATATCAGGCGGCCTCTACTAGTACAGTAGAGGCTGTATTGATGCTGTTCCCGGATCAGTACATTATGGAGCCCTGGAATATCCACAGACCCCCGGACAGTCACATATCCCTATAACCTGCACACGTACAAAGCAAGAGGATCATGCGTGAAACACTAATAGGCATATGTTGAAACTTTATTATAAGTTCATCTGGTGCAAGATTGTAACAAATGCTAAACTCTTCAGAAGGAGTGTGTGCTCACGCACACTCCCCATTTTCCATTTTCCCGTAACGGACAAACTGTGTAGTCATAACATAGGTCACAGCGCTTCTCCCAGCCATTTCTCTGTTCTTCACCTGAAATCATGGATGTCATCCCAGGACACAGTCTCTTCATTTACTCTGCCTGTCAGTCCTCCATTCCATGCACAAATAAATACTTGCCAAAACAAAGAAAACCCAGGAATAACCATGACCACACCAGCACACACACACACACACACACACACACACACACACACTGACTGATACAGCAGGAGGGAGTGTGGGGTCATTCGTGGGTCATTGTCACTGACAGGCTGTGGTGCATCGAGGTGGGGAAAGAAAATGAAAACACACCGTAAAGCGTAATGAAAGTACTGGCAGCTTTACGTTGGCGGATGCTCACGCTGGGTGTCTTCATCTAATTTCCATCTGTGGGAGCTTGAAGTAAACAAGACTCGTAAAGGAGGAGGGAAGGAGCTACGAGGCGGACACTGTGTGTTTGAGGCTGGTTCAGTTCCTTTTTTCTTTTTCATTTTTCTTTTTTTTTAAACAGGAAAATATCTGATTTTGCATTGAGAGTTTAAAGATATCAAGCTGGCATAAAGGAGGGTTGTAATGTTTTCCCTGCGCTGACCCACCTATGAATCAAGTATAAACCCGCGCCCCCCCCACTCTGGTTCATCCTCTGTTATATTTCCAATGCTGCAGACCTACAGTGTGTTATCCAGTGTTAGTACACTACAAAATCCAGCGATACTCGTTCATTTTTCCACGCCAAGCTGTCTGTTTAGCCCTTCCTAGCTGCTGCGTCTAACTCCACGAAGCAAACCACTGGCTGCACTGCTGGTGTAACTGAGACGGTAACAAAAACATCTCAAATGGACAAGGTAGAGTTACAAATTCTGAGGTACGCGCACGTTGGGAAGACACTGACAGTGGTGCGATTTTGTTTTGTTTTTTTTTTTGTTTTTTTTTTCCACGACAAGCCGATATTGGATTTATCACTCGCATTCACATAACTGCACTCGTTTACAACGTTTGTGAGTACATGGGTTGACTCGGCACAGATAACGGATTCACTAGTGAGGTTCTTAGCATGTGCTACGCGCGCGCGTCTCAGTTCTTCTCTCTCGTGACGCCGTTGCCGTTCCCGTTGCTGTTGCCATTGGCCCCGTGCAGGGCGGACTTGTTCTTGAAGGGCAGGCTGTACGGCTGGCGGATGTTCACCCGGTCCTTCTCCGCCTCCAGGTCCTCGTCGTAGCGCTCGTCGTCCTCGTCATTGTCCTCAGCCTCGCTGTGGTGCGGGGACGAGTGGCGGGACAGGGCCGGAGACGGCGGCACGGAGGCCGGGCGCGGGTAACGGAAGCCTGAGGCCTGGCGGCGAAGAGCAGACGGCTTTTAGACTCTGTCGCCGTGTGAGGGTGCGAAGATTTCATATTTGCGATCACGAACTTACCGAGGTGGGCTCATGGAGGTCGTACACGTAGGTGTCAGGGAAGGCCTTAGCCAGGGCCATGTGACGGGCAGATATGTAATACTAGGGTAGAGAACAGAGGAGAAACAAGATTCAAGCTGAGCTAGAATAGTTGAATGGATTATCCTTGTTTTTTGGTGTTGTAAAAGTGATGGAACAGTTGTTTTATCAGTAAAGCCTCAGATGAAGTCTTTTACAGTCCTTCTTATGGTCTGTATCTGCATAGATCCATCTCATCTATTTCTTCTATGTTCATTGCTAAAACATGGCTTAAGCAACTCTTTCGCCAAATTTAGTGGCAACTAGAGCTTGATATAAACCAGAAACAGATGAAGAATAAGTAATTGAGGCTCAATCAGGAGCACATAACCTGCTATTTTACTTCTGCCTGACAGTCATGTACCCTCATTTACTTAAATACCTGAAGGGAGATATGTATATGTAATCTCTTTTAAAGGTGGAGGCAGTATGGTCACATACTTATATTTTATCAGATTCCATTGAATGTTCCCATCATTCAGCCACTGTTTAACTCTCTTTTCACTATCTCAAATTTATACTTGATAGACATGATGATGGTTTTGACCTCATGCATGTCCTTGGCATAGACTCGTCATTCAACAAAGCCAGGATTAAACCCTGGCAGAATCTGGAGTCTCACCCTGCCGAGGTATCTCCAGTCCAGCAGGTCGCTCAGCCGCTCTGTGCGGTTCCTCTGGATGATGCGCTGACGCCGGCTCTGCTTACAGAACTGAAACAGGAAGGAAGTGAGCTGGTTACATGACTCGTCCACTCCTCGAAACCGCCGGTCCAGGATGTAAATACCTGCAGACAGAGACAGCACAACGCGTTAGCCTTGGAAAATGACAGAGCTCGAGGTCGTAGATAAAGTACCGCAGACTCACCATATGCTGAGGGATCTGCTATGTGCTCCTCCATGAAACAGCCGAAACCTGACAGGTTAGTGGAGACGGAGGGAATCCCCATGACTGTGCACTCAGCTGATGGGGACAGAGATGATACGCATTTATTAGCAATCTAAATGAACGCCAGAACACCTTTTATTTTGCACGCAGGGGTCCAACCTGGTGTGTAGCCCCAAGGCTCATAGTAAGAGGGGAAGACGCCGAGATGGCAGCCCCTCACAAACTCCTCGTAGTCCATGGGGAGGAGAGGAGAGGTGGAAGAGAGGAACTCTGGGTGGAAGATGATCTAGAGCAGGGAGGAGTCCGTCAGTATCAGAGATTCTTGTCAGTCGCGTCAGGCCGCGGGACAGACTGCGGACGGACGGACTGCGGACGGACAAACCTTGACGCGGTCGGCCGAGCTGTTGAAGAGGCCGATGCGGCGGACGCAGTTGAGGATGGGGTCGCTGCTGTCCTCCAGCATGTTGTGGGTGCAGATGGGGGGCTGGCACTGCCTCTGAGTCGCAAAGATGGCACGCTTCATGATGGTGAAATCCTCTTTGTCCAGCATCTTGGACACGTCGGGCAGCTGTCCACTGTAGGACACGGTTTGGTTTAGAGTCCATTTCCAAAAATGTCAACCCTTTTCTCTTAATGAATCCAATAAGACAATGTTGTGTTAACTTGTGTCAACTTACACCAGTAGTGATTCATAAAGTTTCTTTCCAAAGCGTTCCTTTACAGTCTGTGCTGTATCCCTGTCCGGGACATAAAGAAAAAAAGAATATAAGCAGGATAAATCAATATGAAACTACTAGATGTGTTTAGCATCCATAGAGCTTCAGCAGAAACCTCACCAGAGCTGTTTCCGTACTGCTTGACCCTTCAGGGTCTCCACATTGAAGTTGTTTGTCCGCGCAGGCATGATGAAGAACGCAATGACCGTCACGTCACTGTGATTGACCTGCGAAGGGATTCAAGTTTTACATTTGATTCACTCTTCTAAGTCAAAGCTCACACACCTGTTAGTGTAACTACACTTACTCTCAGCAGATAGTTGAGTCTGGCTAGAGCTTCCAGGAAGATGTCGGCTCCTTTGTTGGAGAATTCGTACCTTCCAGCAATGAAGAGGAACAAACACTTGTCCAGATTGAAGTCGAGGTGACTGAAGGTCAAAGCAAAACAAAGCCAAATCCGTCACATTCATTTTAGAGTAATCATCTGATGACTCTATTTAATATCGCATGTAATGAATTAATGGGCTGTCAAGAAAACTGTTTGTCTGACCCGTAGAAGTGTCCCCTGACGAACTCCTGGATGCGGTTCTTGCTCTGAGCATGGAGGTTCTGAAACTCATGCACAGCCGAGAACTTTTTCACGTTGAGTCCATTGGGAGTGACGATGTCTGTGGGGGATAGTGGTGTAAAATAAGAGGAGAAAGAGAGAAATCAGACTCAGAATCTAATCTAACAAACACTGAATTGACACAACCTGGTATGAAAGACATGCATGAAAATCCTCATATACCCATATCCTCATATAGCCGTACAGGACGGTACTGTCAGACCTGCTCGCCAGAGTCAACAAGGAAGTATCTGCCTTTCACACATGGGTTCACCTGCACCCACCTGGTTTCCTCTTCAGCAGGTGCTCCGCCTCGATGGCTGTGATCTGCGACACGGTGGTGAAGACGTGGGAGCAGTGAGCGGCGGCGCGCTCCAGGCAGTAGCGATGGTAGATCTGCCTGTCGCCCGCTTCCTTATCCACGTTGAACTGAGCGAGGCGCACAGAGGAGAGGTCGTTTAGTGGAGGAAATGCTTGCCGAGCGATCTCGATAATCATCTGAACACGCGTTTATGTTGAATTAAAGAAATGGTTGTGTGTTCTTAAAGGGACACACACCTCTGAAAGCTTGTTGTAGAAGTCCACATTCCCTGCACACAGGTATCTCCCCAGCAGTGTGGCATGAGTGGTGAAGATGGTTGCGATGGGCAGCTGCCTGTGTCTGCACAGCACTAGGCCCAGGCCGGCCAGCCACTCATGGAAATGTGCCACGATGTGTGCAGGCTCCTCGCTCTGGGCTGCATACTGTAATTTGAGAGAAAACAACAAACATGCCCACACATGGGTCTGTCTTTAACCTTTTCAAGGACCTCCAGCTAATCTATCTTCTTCTTCTTCTGCCCGCACATGCCTGCAACTGTCCATTAGTAACAAACCAGCTGAAACATTTCAGACATTCGGCGCTGCTGACCTCTCCCAGGAGCCAGGCCGTCAGGAAGCCAAACAGCACGGCGTCGTTGGCCTCACGGTCAAACCAGGGCACGCCGATGCCGCACATGTCCCAGAGCTCGCTCTTCCAGGTGTCCAGAGACCAGGCAGTGAAGCCCACGTCGATCAGAACCACGTAGGGGCTGCCCTCGATCAGCCAGCGCCCAAAGTACACCTGCAGGGATGGGGGACATGACTTAATGCCACATAAAGGAAAGTTTAGCGCTTAATCAAAATTGGTATAAAGCGCTTAAGGAGCAGCAGCAATATCATCTAATCAACCATTTACCACCACCGTATATTTAGTTATAGAGAAATGTAACATTTTCTTAATAATCCTCTCAATAATTCTTCTTAATGCCTCTGGTCAAGACACATTTCCCCCAGGATTAACTTTAACAAAGTTTGTCTCACTGACACAGCTACGGTCCTGTTGCCGAGCCTGAATATTGTTTAAGATAAAACTTGTTTTCAGTTAACTGAGGTGTGCTGCTCGCTGCTGGCCGGCAAGGCCGCGTGATTCATGGTAAACCAGATAGGCTTCGCTGAAAAGGCTCCACTATCCCTTTAAAATAGTCCCACTACCACTCCCAGCCTTGACCCATAACGCCACAGCCATCCCAGAGTGACGCAGCACAAAGCGTTAAAAGTCACACACACACACACACAGGCATACATGCACACACGCGCACACACACACACACACACACACACACACACACACACACACACACACATGCGCACCTCTGCACACACACACAAACTGACCGCCGTCTATTTCTGGTGTGTGTCTTTGAGAGAGGGAGACAGAGAGACACTGATCCAACCTCTAACCTTTATGAGGAAATGTCACGGGGTTTTTCGCAGCGGTCGAGGACAGAGGCTGAGACGAGTGAGTGGGTTAACTATAGAAATAGATATATGATAGAACTGGGTTTTTAGGCACAGTTCACTCCGGTTCATTCGCACATTCACGCCACTCACTACATAACCGCTCTCAGCTTGTGCCGGCCCCCTGTCCACGGGAGGAACATACAGATTTAACTCAGAGGCGCATGTGTTTGCTGTGCTGGTGTGGCAGTACCTTACAGCCACTGGAGTTCATCTTGTCAATGGTTCTCTTCAGCGTGGGGTTGGTGGGCTCGATGAGCTCCACCTGTGTGCGCACGTTGCTCTCCACGTAGGGACCCACCAGGAAATAGTTCTCCCCCCATTCCTCTGAGGTCAGACGGGCTTTGGTCTGGATCACAGTGTAGATGCCTCCGACTTCACATTCGAAGCAAGGAGGGAATACATACACATACACACATATAGCAAGTGGAGACAAAGATATAATGTGATTCAGTGTGATATGCAGGGTTTATTTTTGCTTTGTGGTGATTGTTTTGTTCTGAATGATCTGAAGACATTTGAAAACTTCATATATTTGTAGTTTTTACGACAAAGTGACTGTTTTCATGAACTTTTACACAAGAAAACAAGTTACATAAACGCCCTGGAGCCCAAGCCTCAAGTCTTCACCTGAAATGTAATGATTTACCAAGCCTCTGTAAACAACAATCACACAGAAAAACTTGCCTTTGTTTGCAACTTCCCAGGCAATTTCAAAAAGGACGGCGTCCTCCAAATCAAACTCCTCGTCCCACTCCTCCAGCCCTGACAGGGACGTCACAGACAGACTGCGAGCCAGCGGCATGCTGGGTAAACACAGAACACACTGTGCTGAGGAAGGAGCATGGCACAAGTGTGCGTACATGTTTACATGAGTGTGAGAGTAGCCCGTGCTTGACTGTCATATCATAGCGAAATAAATGTATTTATATGCTGTTTTTTTCTCCCCATCCCCCAATTTTTATACTGACTCTCAACTGCTATCCCAAGAATGAAGACACTAAAAATGACACATCCCGTTGACTAACATTGCCACATATGATTGCAAGGAACCAGTATGGTGTGTATCAATGAACCACACTCTCAGTGTCAAAACACTATTGCATTATGGCACTGACACGTGACTACCACAAAAAACCTACAACTCTGTGCCTTAACCAATACACAGCATTAATGAAGTTTTTATTTTGTTAACCAGTCTATAGAAAACCTTGACCCAGCTCATAGTTGCACTATGTGTGACAGGGTTAAACAAATCTGTGTGTGTGTGTGTGTGTGTGTGTGTGTGTGTGTGTGTGTGTGTGTGTGTGTGTGTGTGTGTGTGTGTGTGTACACCATTGTGTGTTTTCTGTGTTTGCTTTGCATATGATCTGAGATGGTCAAAGGGCATCTCCTGGCTACTAATATTACCACTGCGAACTACACAGCGCACACATACTTTCATGCATTTCACTCAGTACACATCTATTTATATCCTGTACAAAAAGCTTTGCTCTGTATAATGTCGTCTAATTCTTTTCATTTTGTTTTTAATAATTACAAGGATTTTTTTTAAAGTGGCTATATGCGAAAGGTTTGTCAGGGAGGCGATTTCTCATCTTCATTAGAGGCACCCCGAACAACACGTCCATTCCTGGAGGCGACTGTCATGTCGACATTGGCATAACATGTTGGCAAACTTGATAATGAGTAACTCACTGCTCATAGTGACGCATGATATGCACTGAAAATTACAGTGGGGGTTGCAGCCCCCAAACTTGATGAACAAACAGCGTGAGAAAGCATGCAGAGGTGGAGGAAGACACAGGCCAGGGCACGGATCAAGTATGAACTTGATCCAGCTGTTCCAACCATGGCCGCCATATAAAATGATGCAACTGTGTGAGGTTGGGACATGTAAAAAAACAAAAAAAAAAACATGTCCTTCACAATCCTGTCCTCAGCTTTGACGGCTTTGTTCATGAAGCACAACAGGAATTTTACTGAGCTTATCTCAGTATCTCCACAGGTTACTGATAGCAGTCGACAGAAGACGCACAAGAGGATAATTACTTGTTAAAGGCCAATAAAGGCCGAGATAAAGGAGAAAGAGCTGTGAATGCATTCTCAAATACATGTCTCGCAGACATCCACATCAGGTTATTTTGAAGAAAAGCTCAACATCTCCTCCAGATATATAACATACCCTACTCGTATTTGCATTTGATATGGTATCTTTCCAATAAAATACCAGAACATGACACCACATGACAGCAAAAAAACATATTTTAAAGTACATCTTCTACCCCTCTCTTAAAGATGCAGATAATGCCAGTTTGGAAGACTAGCATTTAGGCATTAGGTTTCCACATCACAATTGGGTAAGTTGCTTATTGAACCATGACTTGCTGCCAGACTAGCTGTGATGTCACATTAGCTACCATGCAAACACATCCCACAGTCCCGATGAACAGATGAAGGTGAAAGCCGGCTTTTATTGTTGAGTCACACAACGGCTTTTTGAGATGAGTTTTGGAGTTTAGATGGACAGGAAACCATGTATATGAGCAGGCAGCCTTTAACATGACTGCTGCTAGTCTTAACTTAATGATACAACTGCTGCTATCTGTGTTTGTATACCATCCTCAATTTAGCAAACTTTTTGTTCCCATCTGTTGCTGCATCCTTCACATAGTCAAGGGCCTTTTTGCACTGTATGTACACATCCTATATATATTGTATTTGCACTCCTGTAACGATTAGCTATGTGCTATTTCCTATTTATATTTTCTCTGTAAAGGTGCATTTTTTTAACTTAGTGTTGCAATCTGGAGCCTGATCATCCCAAAGGGAGCCTCACCAAGGAATCAATACATCCATCTATGTTTACTGAAACTGAACTGTCGCTCCTTTCTTCAGGGACCCCCATTGATTCCCTCCTGGCGGGACACCCTACCTGCCTGCTTGTCTGGACAACCTTTTTCCCCGTCCATATCATCCCATATCACCCAGTATCCCCACTTACTCTGTCTGTTGGGCCTACAGATAGGACATGACAAGACCCAACCAACCCCCCCTCCCCACCTCTCACCCACTCCACCTGTCCCAAATCACACTCCAGAGGACACGGCACAAACTCAGCTCCAGCAAATCCTACACACCCCGGAGCAGCCATGCATGCTGCTGCTGGGTATGTGTGCGTGTCTGAGTGCATGTACTTGTGTCGTCTGTGTTTTCTCATGAGAGCAGCGGAGGAGCAGTGGACGTGACATCTCGCAGGCACCTCCTGCAGCCCGGTTGCGGAAACGCGCAGAGGACACAGCGTCCTGATGCGCGTCCGACGAGGAAGCGCTCAACTGCTGTCAAATAACGCCACGGATGTGTACTCACCCTGCGGATTTTCCTTTCGTCCTAACTTAACGGAGAGGAGCCACGCATGGGCAGCTGTCGCAGTCAGTCCTAGGGAAAAAAAGGAGGAGAGCGGTGGACAGTGTGGAGGGGCTGAGAGAAGGGGGCGGCGGCTCCGCTTAAATGCCAGCGATTCACATTGGCGTGGTGCGTTCACTGTAGGCCCGGAGATGCAGGAAACTAGCTGCTCTGTGGCACATAATTCATGAGCTTTGCTCCTGTTGGCCGAGCTCCGCTTTCTGTCTCCGCCTCGGTACACAACGTGACGGGAACTGGGCGTTTTCCTGGGCCGAGAGACGCAATTGGACGAGCAGATGTTAAAGGGAGCTATAGTGCGTTTACATTCAGTCATGGATGCTTTAATCTAGTGTGATAGAGCTACATCATAGAGGAGACCGTAGTGCTGCAAAGAATACAGATCGACACCGTTCCCATGCATGTCTTGAGTAGTCTTTTGGCAGGTCAAGCCTGCTGCATAGATGATAATGGGAGGAGGATGAACTAGAGCTTCGAGGTAAGTGAAAGTTGGAAGAGAAGTTTGCTCCTGGAAGAGTTATCATCCTCCACACATCAAGGCACAAGGTTTCTACCCTCCAACATAAAGAGAGAGAGAGGTGCGACCATCCATCATCTGACCTGCTTTGTGCCCAATGGTGTCCGCTGGTACCCATCTCCATCCCACCTCAACATCTGGGTGAAGGCAGAGATTAGACACTGCACAGGTCACCAGTCCGTCACAGGCACATACACACACTCACGTTCACGTCTGTTATCTTAACTGATTTGTACCCATTGGTGATACATGGGTCTGCTGATACTCATCTGCACCCCATCTGCATACCGTACAGGGCAAAGGCAGGGAAGACAACCTGGACAGATCACCAATTGCCTTGTAAACTCTTTGGCCACCACTATGGCTAAACCAGATCTGGATTATATGCGACTAGCGGGTGACAAATATCCATAATATGAAACTTATGCCACCCTACCATAAGTCTTTCTGGACTGTGGGAGGAACACAGAGTAGCTGGGGAAAAGCCACATAGACACAGGGAGAACATGCAAACTAACTAACAGAAAGGCTCTCAGGCCCGACTGGAATTCTTACCCAGGACCGTGTCGGTGTGAGGCAACAGGGCTATCCGCCGTGCCGTCTGTAAAAAGAGAGTGAGGTGTAAGAGTTATTTATGATGTTATTTAAAGTCATGGAAAGCACGGTCTTGAGAATACAGCGTGACTCGTGACATTAAGACACCCAATCCCTCCACATATCTCTGCCATCTATCACTACAGTAAACACATGGACCCGGCGGTCAGGGTCTCTGTTGGTAAAGCTGATGAAAGTGAGTGAGTGGCCCTCTGGTCACAGAGTTACAGCATGGCCTCTGACCTCCTGTGTGTCTGTAGGCAACTGACAACCTTTAAGGGCAATGTTGGGTGGATTACTCTTACTACATTTCACTCCAGATTATTAAAATACATGCCCCAAAAATACATTTTTTAATTGTATTTATGTAACCTTTATTTAGTAAGTGTAAGCCCATTGAAGATCCCAGTTATCTTTTTTAAATGGGAGGCCCAGCCATGACAGCAACAACACACTCACAGTAGATGAATCAGGCAAACAAGCACATTCTGAATACTTTACATTATTGTATACCATCTCACATTTAACAACAGTATGAATCTCGCAGAGTGACTCAGAATCAGTAATGTAATATCTGTTAGCTATGATTGCTATTCATGAACATTACAAATATTCATTATAACAGTTTGTGATTCTCACTCACTGTATTTTCATTTCACAACAGTCAAGATAATGTCATACTTTCACCAGAGAAAGTTGACCACATGTAAAAATCTTCATATAATCCATTAACTTAATTTTTTAGTATTCCAAAAATTCCATTGCATGTATTCTCTTACTCCCCAGTACTGCTTAATTTGAGAATAAGTGCACACACACACACACAGGTGAGTTGTGCTCTGACTGAAATGAAAAGGTTTGGGGGTTGTAGTTAGTCTGACAGAGTAAAAAGCATTGTCACTGTGTATTTTAAATTGTGTGAGCCTTGCCGTCAAAGACACCAAGATAGCAGAGTTCAAAGTTAAGTTTATTGCAACACAGGTTACTATAGGTGCCCCATCCTCGAAACCACTTCAAAAGTCAAATGACCTGCAGTCCATATGACAAAGTTAATTAGGTTGTCTACTTTAAAGTTTTATTTACTTAGAGTCCTGATGTTTTTTTTATTCGAATAGTGTTTTATTCCACAAACTATTATATTCACATTTTTTACTTTTTCAGGCCTCTTGGGCAGAAAGTCTTGTCCCCAAAGACATCCTGAAAAAATAAAGCAGCCAACGCTTTGTGACTTCAAGTGGCTTTAATTTGGAATAATGATTGTATAACCAATCATGCCTTTTTCAGTCTTTTCTTTTTCGGTGCCTACATTGCCCATTTGGACACAGAACAAATTCATCATTAACCAATGTAAATATTGCCTTTCAGACGAATGCAGTCAAATGTGTGCAAAATGAAGCACTGCTGCCCCCATAGATGTACTGCACTCAATAAGTACACACATCATATCAATTGATAGAATCCATCCATCCATTTTTTACCCACTCTGTACCTGGATGATGTCTCAGGGGTCTATGGTGCCTCTTTCCAGTTCATATAGGATGATGGCAGGGAATAGTACATGTTGGACAGATCACCAATCCATCACAGGGCTGCTTACACACACATTCTCACACCAAGAGGGAATTTAGGGTCCACTCAACCATGCATTTTTAGCACTGTGAGGAGAATCTGGGATCAACTAAGAAGGTGCCACATAACATTCATTTAAGAGGGACAGAGATAATCTAACACATATACATATATATACAGAAAATATACGCATTATATTGCTGACAAAAAAATCAAACAATATCTATCTATCGATCGATCGATCGATCGATCGATCGATCGATCTATCTATCTATCTATCTATCTATCTATCTATCTATCTATCTATCTATCTATCTATCTATCTATCTATCTATCTATCTATCTATCTATCTATCTATCTATCTATCTATCTATCTATCTATCTATCTATCTATCTATCCGTCCTTCTGTGTCTAAGAAATCTGAACTAAAAACAAGTTTTCTTGCTGTTCTTCCCTCCCTCGTTGGTCCGTACACTCTGACGTCATTTTGCCGGGAAAAAACTGTATTTTCTGTCTGCAAGGGGTATGGTCTGACTGTGTCCGACTTCCGCTACAAGAACCAATCAGCACCCTCCATAGTTGATGACGTATGTGTGCGGACTTTCGCTATTGGCCCTAGCAACAAACCGGAAAGGGCTTTTCCGCGCGATCCCCCTGGTGAAAGTTCACGAATTGAAGCAGAGTGGCGGGAGCTACTGTCCACATCCTGGGGGCTGCCATCTAGAACAAACGCCGACAGGTATTTATAAGTGATTTGGAGAGGGATCACACCTAGATCTGTATGCGGATTGACTGCAGCGCAAGTCCCGCAGTTTGAGAGGAGCGCGAGGCGACTTGGTGTTTACACTGGCACCTGCTAGCTCGCTGCTGTAGCTCGTACAAAGAGACTGCAGCTGCGGCCCTAGGAGCGAACAGCTAACTTGTTCGGCTGTTTTAGTTTGCTGAAACACTCGCCCGGGCTTCAACGGAGATGTAGCATGTATTAAAGTTGTCTTATAGCACACGTAACAGATGCTACAAGTCGTCAACAACAACTTTCAGTATCGCTAAGAAGCTTTTGAACAACGGCCGTTAAAGTAACAGCTGCATTTAGTTGTCATGTCAACAGGGCCGTGTTATAAGTTTACCGGTTCTTAGAAGGCACGTTATAAGTATATATACACGTTGGATTACATATACAGTTTTCGCATTTATCATATAGAACTTTGGGGTTCAGTATACTTAGACATGTGCCTCCTCCCCATGTGTACCTCGTTTACGATATATTTTTCTGTCTGGGATCGAACCGCAGACCTTTCGATCCACGACTGTGCACCCCCTAAGCCTCAGTCGCCCCTTGTCTAATGCGAGGAGGAGGTGTACAGCAGCTACACAACAAATTGTCTAATCCTTAGGGCTTTGGGTGTTCATTATCCACCACATGACACCCACTTTATTGCATTTCGTCCACTGCCTCTAACATTAGTTCCTCACTATCACTTGAACAGAGTAGACCTTTATTTGTGACCTTTTTTTTTTGCTGTGATCTGACACAGACTACATATTCTTTATCCAACATTTATTATCTTTTTACAAGATTACATTACTGCTTTTAATATCTGTTTCATCATATTTATTGCTGCAGACAAACATGCACATTTCCTCATGATGGGACTAATAAGAGCTGGTTGATTGAATGCTTGGGGGGGGCAAATATTTTCCAAAAGATTGATGTATGTATTAATATATTGATTTAATTTGTATTATACGAAGACTGAAGTGCTATACATAAAAATTTGCATAACAAAATCACCCTCTCACAACACGTGTGTACCAACCTAAAATGAGGAAAGGCTGCGGAAATTAGAAAATGGCTGCTGAAAACTGAGAAATCTTACAGTCAAAAATATGACTAACTTGTATGACAAGAAAAAACTAGCAACTGGATAAGAGGTAGCGTATGAAGTCTAACATTGAACATACAATAAAAATAAAGCAACATCTTTTATATCCTGTTCTGCCGGTCTATTTCTGCCTTCTGCTGTCACAAGCTCTTCCCAGACACGCCCTCTGTCTTCTTTGTTTGTTGCAGACATGGATTATAAAAGACGCAATGGCGGCCCTTTCCCTGGGGGTATGTCCCAGGCCAAGCGGGGTAAAAGTGCCACCGAATGGGAAGACAGTCCATCGCAGTTTGAAGAGGAGCTATCCATGTTCGATGAAGTGGACATGGAGGAGGAGATGGAGGGGCAGGCAGGCCACGATGTTATTCCCGTAGGTGGGTGTCGCACAGCAACCCGCCCAGTAGGTGGCATAAACTGCAGCCATTGGAGATAACACTCTTACGTCTGCTTGTTCCTTCAGGGGACCTCTTCTCAGCGGATCTTAACCCTCGTTGGAGGCGGCCTGTCGCCCCCGCATTGAACCCGTCATCCGAGACCTTGGTGTTCCAGCAGATTGATCTGGACTATTATTTAGGTAAACGTCCAAGCCAGAATCGGCATCACTAGACATGACCCGCTCGGACGCCGTGGCTGTACGTTAGCTTTCTCCTCTGTGTCACGCAGGAGCAACAGTGGCGGGCATGCCTGGCCAGTCGCAGGGCAAAGTCCCCATCATTCGCATGTTCGGGGTGACGGATAGTGGGAACAGTGTGTGCTGCCACATCCACGGTTTTGCACCGTACTTTTACGTCCCTGCACCAAATGGTGAGTACCCTCTTATACCCGAATCTCCTCAAGACACGTTTCTTTGTTATAATCCTGCTAATACTGTTAATTTTCATTGTGCTTTCAGCCGAATTATATTTCTCTCTAAGTGATCTATTTTTGTCTCCTTTCAATAGGCTTCACGTCTGCTCACCTGGGCGAGTTCAAGAAAGAGTTGAACTCTGCCGTCCTGAAGGACATGAGATCCAATAAGGACAACATCTCCGTCACAGTCTTGGCTGTGGACATCACCCGCAAAGAGAGTAAGTATCCACGCACATCCATCACACATTGTGTCGCAAGGGAAAAATCTGTTTTTTTTGTAAAGATAATTTTCTTGCGCACCTGCAGACATGTATGGCTACCACGGGAAACGCAGTTTGGATTTCCTGCGCATCACGATGGCAATGCCCCGGCTCATCGCCCCAGCAAAGAGGCTGCTGGAGCAGGGCTTCAAGTTTGGACCCTTCCCCATGGAGCATTACCAACCCTATGAGGCCAACATAGATTTTGAGATCAGGTGGGTGCATTGCCAACTTTGAAAACATTGAGTGTCATATCTTTTGTCTGGTTTCATAAACATCCATTGCAGTTGTAAAAACAGGGCTGGCGCTTTTTAAGTTACTACAGCTGTAGTGTGAGCATTACTGAAGGTGTGTCTTCGTACTGTCAGATTTATGGTGGACTGTGATGTGGTGGGATGCTGCTGGATTGAGCTCCCTAAGGGCAAATACATCCTGCGTGAAGAGAAGGGCGCAAGTGATTCCCAGAGGCCAGGCATGGTACGTCTAGCTCACACCATCATAACACAGTCTGCCTGCCACTGCAGCTCTTTTCTTTCAGGCCATTACCAATAAACCTCCCCTCCACGTTCTTGTCCCACAGGAGTCCTTATGTCAGTACGAAGTTGATGTGGGATGGACGGATCTGATAAGTCACCCTGCAGAGGGAGACTGGCAGAGGATTGCTCCGCTCAGAGTGCTCAGCTTCGACATAGAGTGTGCAGGAAGGAAAGGTGTGTTTGTTGTTTGTTTGTTTCTTCCTTCCCCCTCCCAACGCTGCGCGCTGTCTTGACTTTGGAGCTCCCTCTCGTCTTTGAAGGAATCTTCCCAGAGGCGGACAAAGACCCCGTGATCCAGATAGCGTCTATGGTGCAGCGGCAGGGTGAGACGGAGCCCTTCATTCGCACCGTTTTCACCCTGCAGTCTTGCGCCAGCATCGTGGGCTCTCAGATATTGTGCTTCACTCAGGAGAAACAGCTGCTGCAGGTACGCACAGTGGCTCTACGCAAAATACACAGATGTGTTTCCCTTATTTACCCCTTCTAATGTTGTGTGCGTCTCTGTGAGCAGAGCTGGGCAGAGTTTTTGAGGACTGTGGACCCAGACATCATCACTGGATACAACATCCAAAACTTTGACTTTCCCTACTTGCTCAACAGGGCCGCTGCCTTAAAGGTAGGTCCACATCCCCTAATACCAGGGCTTACAATCCTCTGCTTGGACATAGTACACGGAAGCCTGTATTTGCGATAGAAATCCTTCATGAAATACTTCTGTTTTGGTTCAGGTGAATTTGTTCCCCTACCTGGGCCGAGTGCGAGGCATCAAGTCTGTGCTGAAAGACTTGAACTTCCAGAGCAAGCAGATGGGCCGCAGAGAGAACAAGACCATCAACATGGAGGGTCGCGTCCAGTTCGACCTGCTGCAGGTGAGCGCCGGCTGCCTCGTCTTGGCCCTGAGACTCTTAGGCGAGAGCTGCGTGTCGAGCACAGTCTGACCGCCGCGCCTCTCCACCAGGTCCTCCTCAGGGATTATAAGCTACGCTCGTACACCCTCAACGCCGTGAGTTTCCACTTCCTGCAAGAGCAGAAGGAGGACGTGCAGCACTCCATCATCACTGACCTGCAGGTAACGCGCCGGCCACGAACCCGGCATCTCATCACAGCCGTTTAAACGGTCGCTGATGCCCCGGCTACCTCCTCCGTTTGTCCTCTTCCTCAGAACGGCAACGAGCAGACGCGTCGGCGCCTGGCCGTGTACTGCCTGAAGGACGCCTACCTGCCGCTGCGGCTGCTGCAGAAGCTGATGTGCGTGATCAACTACATGGAGATGGCCAGGGTGACGGGCGTGCCCCTCACCTACCTGCTGTCCAGAGGACAGCAGATCAAGGTGGTCTCCCAGCTGCTCAGACAGGTGAGGGGCGTCGCGGGCGGTCGGCGGGCGGGGGAGTGCGTGCGATGGATGAAAGCGGGGGCCGGGGACTGAGCTTTGTCACGTGCTGTGCAGGCCATGAAACAAGACCTGGTCATGCCTGTGGTGAAGACGGAAGGGAACGAAGACTATACCGGAGCCACGGTCATTGAGCCGGAGAAAGGGTAGGTGGACCTGCTGTCAGGGTCTGCTCCCACCTCACCTCCTCTCCTCCTTTCCTCCTCACCACCTCACCTCCTCTCCTCCTCTCCTCTGCGCAGGTACTACAGCGTCCCTATCGCCACCCTGGATTTCTCCTCCCTGTATCCCTCCATCATGATGGCTCACAACCTGTGCTACACCACCCTGCTGCAGAAAGGTGCAGTGGAAAGACATAGGTGAGCTCCTCCACCCATTCCCGTCTGGAATAGAACCCGAAGCTTTGCTCATGAGCCTCAACGGGCTGATGTATTCACATATAATGTGTATATGTGTTCAGCCTCTCGCCGGAGGACTTCATCAAGACTCCGACTGGTGATATGTTTGTGAAGAGCTCCGTGAGGAAAGGACTTCTTCCCGAGATCCTGGAGAACCTGCTGTGTGCCAGAAAGAGGTTCGATTGATTTTTTTCGTTACACTCTGAACAAATTTTAAGAATTTCCCTGGAGGTATACTAAGATGCATAAGCTCCTCCCACTGTCCACCTCCACAGGGCCAAAACGGAACTGAAGAAGGAGACCGACCCGTTTAAGAGGCAGGTGCTGGACGGTCGGCAGCTGGCCCTCAAAATCAGTGCCAACTCTGTGTACGGCTTCACGGGCGCCCAGGTGGGCAAGCTGCCCTGCCTGGAGATCTCCCAGGTGAGCTCCCCTCTCTGGCTCCCATGCTGCCTCTAGAATGTGCCTAAATGAAATGGCAAATCTGGACTCCACTCGAAAGAACAAATTGAGGGTGTATGATCGTCTTTTCATGCCTTCATATCCCATTGTCGATCCTCTAAAGCCTGAAATTCAGCCCCAGAACAACAGCTGTTGTTGTTTTTTTCCCCCTCTGTGGTGAGTCGCCCCCACTTCACTTCCTGCCGCCTGGCACAGATGTGAAGCTGGAGCACGAGCCGTAAACGACACAGATGCAGAGCAAAGATTAGCGTAGTGGGGGCCACAGAGCAGGTGGGAATGTAAGGAGATAAACACGGCGTCATGGACCACAACAGGCTGCGTTTCTCTAGAGAGTTGATGCGAACAACACTCTGTAAGGTGATGAAGTTTGTTCCATCGGTGGATGAAAGTTGAAATCTGCTTCCCTTCTTTTCTCCAGAGTGTCACCGGTTTTGGAAGACAGATGATTGAACAAACCAAGCAGTTGGTGGAGTCCAAGTACACCATATCCAATGGTTTCCAGGCCGATGCCAAGGTGCAGAGCAGAGCTGTACACTGTTGGACACCGCGGTGCTTCGAGCTGCGCTGAACGTTTCCTCTATTCCATCTCGCAGGTCATTTACGGGGACACAGATTCCGTCATGGTGAAGCTGGGAGTGGCCACGGTGAAGGAGGCCATGGAGATCGGCAGGGAGGCCGCCGAGTGGGTGTCGTCCCACTTCGTGCAGCCCATCAAGCTGGAGTTCGAGAAGGTATCGGCCCCGTGCTTGGGACGAGAGGAGGGCGTAGCGGCCCGGCCAAACCGGGAGAACGAGGCGAGCGTGCGGCGTGGGTCTCAGAGGTCACGTCTGCTCTCCTGCAGGTGTACTACCCGTACCTGCTGATCAACAAGAAGCGCTACGCCGGCCTCTACTTCTCCTCCAGCGCGGACACGCACGACAAGATGGACTGCAAGGGCATCGAGACGGTCCGCAGGGACAACTGCCCTCTGGTGGCCAACCTCATCAACACCTGCCTGCAGAAGATCCTCATCGACAGGTACCACTACATTGTTTTCATGTCAGGCTTCTGGGGCTTTTACGAACTAGAAGTTTCGGGTCTCTTTGTTTTTCTTTACATTTTTTCTGAGCCCATTTTGCAGCTGTCCGCTCGAAACCGTCAAGTGAGGTCGCGAGCGTCACGGCGGTCGATGTGATGTCTCCCCCAGGGATCCCCAGGGGGCGGTGGCCCACGCCAAGGAGGTGATCTCCGACCTCCTGTGCAACCGGATCGACATCAGCCAGCTGGTGATCACCAAGGAGCTGACGCGCACCGCCCAGGAGTACGCCGGCAAACAGGCCCACGTGGAGCTGGCCGAGAGGTGGGGGCAGCCGCGCGCTCTCTCCGGCGGCCCGGTCCCTCTGACACGCCGTCTGTTCTCACGCCCTCTGTTCTCGCCCCCTCTCACCAGGATGAGGAAGAGAGACGCCGGCAGCGCCCCGAACCTGGGGGACCGAGTCCCCTACGTCATCATCAAGGCCGCCAAGGGAGCGGCGGCGTACATGAAGTCAGAGGTGCGCGTCCACCTTCTTGTGCCACTCTCTCGTCTTTTGAGGTCTCCGTATCGACGCCGGCTCTTCCCTCGCGTTTCCTCAGGACCCCATCTACGTGCTGGAGAACACCATCCCCATCGACACGCAGTACTACCTGGAGCAGCAGCTGTCCAAGCCCCTGCTCAGGATATTCGAGCCCATCCTGGGCGAGACCAAGGCCGAGAGCGTCCTGCTCAGTGAGTGGCCATGGCATCGTCACAGTGTGTTCTTTATCGAAATGCAAATGCAAATCGCAAATGAACCCGACGACACTTTCTCGCCCTCCCCAGAGGGCGACCACACCCGCTGTAAGACCGTGCTGACCTCCAAGGTGGGGGGCCTCATGGCGTTCGCTCAGAAGAGGAGCACCTGCATCGGCTGCAAAGCCGTGCTCAAGACGGACGGTGCGTGCCGGACCGGAGATGCACCCAGCGCAACGAGGTCAGATGACCACGATAAGCGCGTGTGTGACGATGCTTTGTGTGTCATTGCAGCGGCCGTGTGCGATTTCTGTAAGAGGAAGGAGTCTGAACTTTACCAGAAGGAGGTGGGAAAGATGACACGTTGATCTCCAAACAAGATTCATTGTTTAACAACTGTTTGTGGGGTGAAAAGGAAAAAGGCTTGAAGTCCTGTCTATATGTAATATCTATTGGTACAGTGCCCCCTAGTGGCTTTAGATGTAGTGTTTTTATCCTAGTCGTGTCATGTTTTGGTTTTGGTTTTGGTTGTGCCTCCCAGATCTTCCACCTGAACACGCTGGAGGAGCGTTTCTCTCGCCTGTGGACCCAGTGCCAGCGTTGTCAGGGCTCTCTGCATGAGGACGTGCTGTGTACCAGGTACCAGGCGTTCACACACCACCACCACCGCTGCTCTCTGGGACAAGCCTCCACTCTGCTAACCCTGTCCCCTCTGACCCCCCCCGCAGCCGAGACTGTCCCATCTTTTACATGAGGAAGAAGGTCCAGAAAGACTTGGACGACCAGAGCAAGCTGGTGTCTCGCTTTGGATGGTGAAGACACTCGCGCGCCCTCAGTGCCCCTTCTCAGATGACCTCGAACTGACTGTATGTCACGCCTGTGTTGTATAAATGCATATAATGTCACATTATTTCTATGTTTTGGTTTTTCTGTTGAATAGCACATTTTGTAAAATAAACTCAAAAAGCAATCGCGTCCTTTTGGTCTGGAAACTAAGTCTCGCTGGAAATGGGATGTCAGACGAGACAGCGCCGTCACCGTTATGGTCTGAGGTAGAGTGGTGCAAGCTCTTCCTCCTTTCGTTTCTCTTGCTGTAACTTCTGTCGTGAGGAAACGTCTGGTCACTCTGAAACGTCAGAGCCAGTCGGTCTGTAAACACCACGCATCCTCCGATGAGGGGGGGGGGATGAAAGCCCAACCTCCTGTAAACTCTGGATAAAAAAAAAACCAACGCAGACGAGGCGTAAAAGCTAATGACGTTTACTTGTTCATCACAGCACAGTGCATTGCAGGTTTTACATAGCTGTCAGTGAGAGACTTGTTGGGATCAAATCAACGCTTTAGAGTCGCTCTTTGTTTTTTCAAACGAGCACAATGAGTCCAGTTAAGGAGGTGGCTGCTGGTTTAACACAAAGATAAAGTAGGAAACGTAAACTAGAATTTAATACCACTTGGACAGCAGCCTCTTGATGGAGATGGGTTTTTTTTTGTTCAACTGGGGAAAGACGTTTGTAATGCTACAAAAATAGAAATTTAATCCGTTACAATAGGGGCAACAGCAATTATCAAAGACAAAACACCATTATATATATATATATAAAAAAAACCCAAAACGATGCCCTATCTGAACATCCTCATCTAGCATCAGCTGTGAGTGACATGTGAACACTTCCCACCCACGCTACAAACATTGGACCCTTGAGTAACACTGTGGTTGGGGGGGGGGGTATATGTAGCACCACATGCATATCTGCACATGCTCTCTGAGTGGCGTAGCGTAAACAGTGCCTGGACACAACACTGGGTGTAACAAGACTTGCATGATGAGTGGACTTTGGAATACAGTGCGTGTGTGTGTGTGTGAGTGTGAGTGTGTGTGTGTGGAACAAACAGCAGGGCTGACAGTCCTAACCGCTCACGGTTTGTTATTCATCACTTCCTGACAGAACACCATATTCCTGAGTAAAGTGGCACTAACTTGTTCTAAATTCTATGATATATTTGGATATATGTAAAAAAAAACACATAGCAGGAAATTAAAGTGCACCTAAGAGTCTGGAACACAATTTTGAGGCTTTGATACTGTGGCAGTCCTAACCTGATATGACCTGTGGTCTTTGAGAAAAATGTAGTTAAAAAAAACAAAAAACACTAGACATTGCGGTTGTATTTCAAGCCCTAGAGGACACACTCAACTACTGAGAAAAAAAAAAAACAACCTAACAAACAGGAAGACACAAATAACAGTTTCCCAATCAATATGACCCCATTTTCGTGACAGTGAAGGTTTTCCAGTGTGCACAGAGCAATCAGATCTGACCGCCCTGAACATCACGTTCGGTCCTGTTGTTATTTTGGAGGTTGGGGATGAGTACATCTCCTGATGCAAGGGTGCAAAGTGCAGCGGCTCACATTCGTGGACCCTGGTCCCTAAATCGTGAACAGGGAGTCTGGGACAGGACGAAGGACGATGAGGGGAACAAAAACAACTCGAACTATAGAGAACTTGTGGTTGCAGGCCTCGGTGGGCAAAACAAAAGGACGAATAAATGCCTGTGGATTCACAGAGTTAGCTGGACACTGCACAGAGGATGAACGATGCGCCTCGTTAATAGACAGATGAACACATTTTACCGCGTCTGCACGCCTGGGGCTCAGACTGAGGAACTGCAGTGTGTGAGGGGGGAAACAAGTGCTGCAAAGGATGCTGCTGGGGTCTGTGTGTGTGTATGTGTGTGGTGTGCTATAGTATTACGCAACGTCTCTGAGTGTTCTTCTTGCTCTTCTTGTTGCTGCGGTTGGTCTCCTTGTATCTTCTAATCTCCCGTACCAGCGAATAGAAAGCTTCCTCCACTCCCTGCCAGGCAGATATGGCGAGAGCAGGTTCAACAAATACCCCGGAGATGAAAATGATACAAATACAGTCGATTTGCAGATATTTTCCTCGTATTATGGATACAAGTGGGTGGATTAAACACGAGCTGGCCCAAGGGAGATGACGATATCTGAGAGGGCAGGATAAAAACTGCTAAATAATCCCAAAACTATAGCACGCAGTAAGAGGAATTGTGCGAGGGTTTTCTAGTACATATCTGTGTCTTTTGTTCTTGCATCACTGGAGATGCAGCTTTCGACCAATAATTTGTGAAACCACAAGATTTAAAGGGAAATTACAGGCTTATTTACACGTTACTTACACATATCCTGTTCTTCATTTTTCATAGAATTGTTGAATAGAGTGTGAAAATGGGACAATGTGAAGGAGGAGGATAAACAAGTTGTGGACAGACGTGGTACTCCTCCTACCCACCTGTCTGGTCTTTGCAGAGGTCTCGACAAACGGGACTCCGTAGTTCCTGGCCAGCTCCTGCGCCTGCCGCGTCTCCACCGTGCGGGTGTTCAGGTCGCTCTTGTTGCCGACCAGCACCATGGGAACACTGTCGCTGTCCTTCACCCTGTTGATCTGCTCTCTGGGGAGGAGAACGAGGGAGCCCGTTACGGCCGAGTACAGAAAAACTCCGCGGTCTGGGTTTGGGAGGAGCCGCCCGCCCCACCTGTAGAGGTGCACGTCCTCGAAGGACTTGGTGTTGTTGATGGCGAACACGCACAGGAAGCCCTCGCCGGTCCTCATGTACTGGTCCCTCATGGCGCTGTACTCCTCCTGACCCGCCGTGTCCAGGATGTCCAGCAGGCAGGTCTCCCCGTCGATCACGACCTGTTTCCTGTACGAGTCCTGGAGACACGGCGGCGACGCCATTGAGCAAGAGCGGACCGCGCGGCACGAAGCGAGGCGTCTGGCCTCACGCCTATTCCCACGAACCACAGGCTGTTGCGTCATGTCAGCCGAACGGGAGCTTTTCAGCCCAAACTTGCAGGAACTAGTGTCGTTTTCGAGGAATAAAGCGTGATTCTGCAGAAGAGTCCACACTCTTGTCTGCCCCTAGAGAGGCCTTAAGGCTTGCGGCTCGTCTGGCGGCGCCACGCCTGGTGCCTAACAATGGCCCGGCATCACTTTGCATTGTAATGCTCTTCTCCTGCACTGTTTACTTTGCATATTTACATTCAAGATCGGGCTATTAATGGGAACTCATTGTGACCGATTTAGCTGCCCAGCAGACATCAAAGAGGTGAGCGTGCTTCTTTCATGTCCATGGATCAGCCCATCCTATCCATTATCGCACCAGTGGTGTCGCAGGTGTCCGCTGGGGCCCATCTCCAGCAGACATGGGGCGAAAACAGGGAACACATCCATGCATGTTTTTGGACTGTGTGAGCAAAACTGAGTGCAATCGGAAACCCATGCAGAGAACAATATGACTACTGCACAAACTATTTCACTGCCAGTACTTCATGCCTTTAGAGCAGGAATAAGTTATTTTGCAGCAATCTTCCATGGATGCATTCTCTATATTCTTGTGCAAATTCACTGAATAGAGCGGTTGCCTATCCTGGGTTTGATCCAGGTTGGATTTAGAGTCATTCTGTGTGGAGTTTGCATGTTCTCTTTCTCTCCTGCGTCTGCATGGGTTTCACCTGGGTACTCCCCACCCCAATCCAAAAACATGTATGTTTACATTGACTGGAGACTCAATTGCTGAGTGTGAGAGTGAACGGTGTGTGGCCTGTGATGGACTTGAGACCCAGCCAAGGTGTATTCCCCATCTTTTGCCCTATGTGTGCTGGAGATGTAAAAAAAAAACTGTTGATGTACTAAACCGTTAAGATCATCTTAGCTCGTGTCCTGCCAGGAACTTTAGAGATCAGACATCAAACTTTAAGAGGACTTAGCGTAAGCACTTTAACAACATTAACTCAGCATAGAGAAGACAGAGTAAAAAGGGAGTCAAGTCATGTGTGCAGGTTAATTTCCACAATCAGGACAGATAGATGTACTCCGCACAGGATTTCACAATATAAAGTCAGGACTGACTCATAAGAGTAATGACCAGATAGTTTGGTGACTGGTGTCTCTCACCTCGATTGTTGGATCATATTCATCCACAAAGTGGTTCTGGATGAGCTGGATGGTGAGGGCACTCTTCCCCACGCCTCCTGCCCCGACCACTACAAGCTTGTACTCGGTCATGCCTTCTGAGGAGAGAGAGGGATTAATGAGGCAAGGAAGCAAGGCAGTCGGATTAACCAATTACCAGGTGAACATGTTCAGATCTGAGCGGCTGATGTGGCTGATCTCCACCTCTCTTGTCTGACATGGCGAAGAAGACACTGACCCAGATTTAAGGAGACTACCCCGTAACCACTGCCACACAGTTATTACGCCTATATGAACACAAACTGTTGGTGAAATTAAGATCGACGAAAGTTACTCACCTCCGCGTCGGGCGTGTAACAGTCTGTGAAATGAAAGCTTGAGTTTACAGACGAATAAATGAGATTAGCTTGCTACATAACGTTAGCCGGAGACAGTTTCCTCATTCAAAACACTTGTAGGAGAAACTTCCAAGACGTGCGAGCAACTTGCTCTCCCGACTGTGAAATTATGAGCCGTTAGAGGGGAGTGCAGCTAAGAACCTAACTTTGTGTCATAAATAAATAAAAAGCCTTAAATCAGCGAGTTCCTAGTCTTTCCGTTAGTCTCCATTTGAGGTTCATTGAAAAGCACAGCGTTTTCACGTTAATCCCCTCCCGAAACGACCAATGCAGAGACGGCATTCGGAGTGACGTACCGTCCATCCAATCAGAGGGAAACTTTACGTAGTGATACCGCCCACTATTGAAATATTAGCCAATCAGAAACAGGGGCTGGCCTAGTTAGGCGTGGGCTTTCAGGCAAACTTCTGTCTCCTGTCTACTCCACCTTTTTTGCTGGAAGAAATCCCTGTATCACATTTGGGCATATAAATGTATTTTTAAACATGTGCCATATTCCATGTTCAAACAGCCCAAATATTATGCTGTGCAGTATATAAAACAGACCAGTTCTGCAATAATATTTTTGACCACCTACATGTACGCATTGTGTTTTGAACAAATTATAGACACTGATATCATTAGATCTCTTTTGGATCTATTGCGAATTACTGCAATTGTCAGTCTGGTCTTGTCGCTTGACACTTTTTGTTTCTGGGTGGAGTTCCCTGAATTCTAGGTGGAGTAAGAATGAGTTTTCACTGCCATGCTGTGGTGACAACACAGAACTACAATGTCATATTAAATGTAATCACTAATAGCAATCAGAGGATGTTGATAACAATCAAGGTGATTTTAGCATGACTACCACTGATAAACCTCATGAATACAAAGAATTGCATTATGATAATTGAAAGTCCCTGCCCCACTAATCTGTCACCCCTCCAGGATGTGACATATGAACTGCTGAATGTACACTCTTAGAAAGCGTTTGTTAAAAAATGTCACATGGTATGTGTGACACATTTTGTGTAAGTGTTAACACTTTAATTCTGTTTTAGTGTTGAGAGTGCCAGATATCTCATGAATGAAAGCCCAGCCCAACAAAGCAATTCACCCCAAAACACAAATAATTTCTTGTTTAAATCCACCATTTAGATGGTTCTGAGGCTGAGGTGCAGAATTTATTATTATTATTATTCTTTTTAATGTCTAAGTGTTTTTTTCCTTGTTGTACTGTAACTATATAAATTACTTGAATAAATGTATATGGGCAAATGTGCTTGTGTCTGTTTTATTTCCACAAGTAGAAATTGCTTATACAGCATGCTTTTAATTTGAAAGCGTTTTTTTTTTCATTTATCCTTTTAAACACTTTTGTGTCAAAATATGTTAAAACACATCAGGTTTGTCAAATTTGACATGTGTAGTCCCTGAGCACACATCATGTGCTGTTTTTAACACATCTGTTCTAGGAGTGTAGTGACATTTGTATACATTTGCTTGTCTTGTGTGTTAACCTTATTTGTACTGGTATCTTGTGCTACTCATAGCTGTTAAGCAATTCAAGTATTTTTTATGTTTATTTTTATCTATTTAGTATATTTTTAAGTAAGTTTCTTATATCAATTA
The DNA here is from genome assembly GCA_029224185.1 of Karalla daura. Taxonomy (NCBI): domain Eukaryota; kingdom Metazoa; phylum Chordata; class Actinopteri; order Chaetodontiformes; family Leiognathidae; genus Karalla; species Karalla daura. The sequence continues at coordinate 13,780,490 of CM055203.1, read as the reverse complement.
AATTTCACAAAAACGTTATGAGAACATTTTAGACAGCTGACTGACAGAGGCCCACATAAAAAAAAAGAGTTTTGATCTCAAGCTTTCTGCTAAGGTTTATGTTCAGTTACACTGCGCTAGACACACTCACACACGTGCACACACATTGACACAGAGCAGACATCACGCTCCGCCCTCTTGTCCGTCATACTTCCCTTGTATGTGACGTCCATGTTTCTCCCTCACTCTCCCACTGAGTGCATCTGCTCTCCTATCTAATCTTTGCCTAAAATCGCAGAGATAATCCTGCATCCATCTGTCCTGAGAGAAAGGCCGGGAGTTGACATTGCGCTGTAATGATGTAAAGACCATTCAACACCAATTTAATGCATCATCATGCTTTAGGTAATAAATCACAATGACGCGAGGTGAGAGAAATAATGACATCATCGCAAATTGCTTTAGATTTTATTATACACAAGAAAATCTCACATATACATCTTTTATACATAGAATATTTTTGACATTTTCGCATATTTAAATATGATCACCTCTTTATTTTTACACTGTTTCCAACCACACAATTCATCAACAAGGAGGAGGAGGACAACATTGGAACAGCATAAACTGAGACAAAGAGAAACATGATTAAAAATACACCGATACGACACAGAAATGAAACCGTTCACAGGATGATCATTCATGTCTTCTAGACATTATATTCGAAACAGAATGGTAACTTGCCATCAGTGCTTTTTTTTGAAAAAAATAATGCAATAACACACAGATATGTCACCAAAAAACCTTCATTTAGATCAAAGAAATTATTTTCAACATTCCAGCAGTGTATTCATTGTTAAATCTTACTCTCTAAGAAGTAAGATTCTCGATATCTGCAAATGTTGTTTCAAACAAGGACCCATGATTACAGAGTGCAGATGTGTGTGTATGTGTGTGTGCGTGTATGTATGTGCATGCACATGTTGCACACTACGCATATTGTACCACGACAGCTCCTCTCCCGTGTGAGGATGTTAGCGTCCTCTTAAGAGGAGGACCCGTGGACTCCGTTACCCAGCAGTCAGTGCATCGGAGAAGGTGCCATGAGAGGAGCCGATGTGATTGTCAACCTTGCTCGTTTCCGTGGGGGACCAACAGCCATGTAAAACACCAAATTGTGAGCCACCACTCCCTCTGCACACCGCACGCAGTGCACTTTGACTGTGCTCGCATGTAATGAGCATCCTGTGTGCTTGTGAGTAAAAGGAAGAGAGGGACAGTGGGGAGCTGCACTGCTGTGCTCATTAAAACATGCTCACTGCACAATGTTTCAGCACCTGCACCCAACACAACACACACACACACTCACACGCACACAGAACACACACACATACAATGTGTAGAGCGCTGACCAACCATGACTGACATGTGGACACTAAAGACATGGAGACGGCACCAACAGGGAGGAAAAGATGGAGGACGTCCTGTTTGATGCAAGGGAATGGAGAGAGGGTGAGAGGGTGGTTGCCACTTAGAGAGCAGCAGCAAGTGCTGCCATGCCCGGGAATATGAGACTGGTTGTTACCCGCTGTTTAAGCAGCAGAACAGTTAAGCAACTATAATACTCTACTTGTCATTCTGGGCAACCTCTCTGATGGGTGCGTGCATACACACACACACACACACACACACACACATATACCAAACATAAAGTCATAAATGCCAGATGATTACTCATGTGACCCATGAGCGTGGCTGGACGTGACCTAGTTAGGTCAGACCCAGGTGAGAGGCAGCTAGACACCACATGCAGCATGGTGCACAAGCTCAAACACATGCCTTTGCACATTCCAACACATACACACATACACATACACACACACACACATACACTCAAATGGGGGAACCCAACAAAATCTTTCACAGCTTGATACACAGAAACACAACACCCTCAGCACCTTCCACCCCTCTTTGACAAAAGAGTCTGACAATGGTTTAAAAGGCAACAAATTCTGACCCATGTTGACGTTTATATGTGAGCAACTTTATGAAGGCTCTGGAAACGTAATATTTCACTGGATCAGGATCCATCACTGACGTCTAGACATTGATTCTGTCTTATGGACAACACTTATGTTGCTTTTATGTATGAGAGCCTGGATAGTAATATGGATTCGACATATGGGTGTGTATGTGTAATGTAGCATTTTCTATTCAGTTAACCTGGACCAAAGTCAAAAAGCTGCACGTTTAAAAACCGAGGACCCAAAGGTGCTTCCCCAGCAAAACATACGTGTGGGCGACATAAAAATTTAAATACAACACACAACGCCGGTGGCTTGAGAGAGTTGCTGTACAAGCAGAAAGCCTGGCACACACACGCACACACACACACACACCTACACACACACACACGCACACACACACACACACACACAGAATCGTCTTTGTGATGCCGTGGAAACAGAACTTCTAAATACTCGCCAAGTTTTTCCAGGAAGGAAGTCGAGGATGTGAGTTCTGTTTTTGCAAATGAATACTGTATGTGTTTGTGTATATTTACCGCTTCTGCATGCACATGACTGCACACACACACACACACACACACACACACACACACACACACACACACACACACACATACACACACACACTCTGTCTCTCACACTCAACACATTCACGCATACACATTGGAATGAATCAGATCCATACTTTTGATATGTGCGGTTGTAAATGTTGTACCAAAGCACACAGCAAGTCCATTCAACATAGCAGTGACTCTCTTACAATCCCTTCCCCCAAAACAATCTTACTTTTTTCTCTACCTTGTATTTTTTTTTCTAATTAAAAAAAAAAATTAAAACGTGTCAGTCCTCTATGTGAGCTCCCTCTCCTCTTGTCCCCCATACATGTAAGAGTTGTATCCGGGCGGCTGCACATACTCCTCAGACTTATCCCAGTCCGACACCCAACCGGGCCCTCCTCCGCCTCCTCCATTGGTGCCGACCCCTGGTTGGCTCATGGCCCCGTACTGCCCGCCTCCACGGTATAGCTCCTCTGTCTCATTGGCCAACTCATCCTCGTCGATGATGCCACACTTCTCATCGCTTGTGTCCTCTATGTCTGCCCAAGCCTGTTTCTCGCCTGATGCGAAGAGTCCTGGAGAAAAAGTCATGTGTTAATTCTGTGGTCGTCTGCATGCGCCCCGCAACATGCAATATCAAAAGACTTACCATAGAAAATCACACCTCCGTAATGAACCAGGGAGGCTATAAGGAAGACACCCTGCCACTCCTCTCGTGTCTGAAATGTCAAAATGTGAGGTGCACGGGTGAGTTCAGGTTGAAATGTATTCAAATACACAGCTTTTTACACTTGGTAGATCAGTGGTTTCGTTCTTGGTACAAAAAACTGAATCTGAAACTGCCCCTGATGCTGTCTCATATGTGTATAAATGAATATGAATGGGTTAGGGTTAGGGTTAGCTTGAGCAGATGGACCGTGTACATTAGCCTCTGCCACCAGGGTATGAATGGGTGTGATTAGGAAAATACTGACTGACTGTGAAGCACTTTGAGTGGTCTTGAGGACTAGATACTGTAAGTGCTACATAAAGAGTCCATTTACCTTGTGTTTGGTCATGGCACCCACTATGAGTGGACACACCATACCAGATAATGTCCCCACCCCATTCGAGATGCCCATCAGTATACTGGCATATCTAGGGGCGATATCCAGGTGATTGACATTGAACCCTGAGTGAAAGAACAAAAACAGCACATCAACTCATCAAAAGGTGTTTTGATAAAAAGGAAAATGCGCCAGGGAAAGAAACATTATTTACACAATTAAAATCATTATTTTGTTCATTTTTCTGCTACATGCTGTGGTCACAGCCACAGCCAGACTTGCTTTTTAAAGTGCGAGCCCTCTGTGTTAAATAGGGCAACAGACCATTGTTAACGCTGTTGATTTGACAATTTGTGCTGTACACAGTCGGATTCACATTTCTCACCTGAGATGGCAAATCCGCTGAACCCCACAGCGAGAACCAAGAAGGAGATGGCGACACCTTTAGAGTGGGAGTAGCCCACCACCAGCAGGAGAGTGGCCTCCATCCCAAAACCTGAAACAGCAGCAGGTCTGTATTGTATTGAATCTGTATCACAGCAGTGATGCCACATCTGGCTTTGTTAGAGATGGCACAAATGCACATGCAGAATTAACGGTGATACAAGCTTTTAGTTGTGTTAAAATATTTATGTCAAGTGTTTTCAATCCTTTCAAGTCCTAAAACCTTTCTCAGCAGCCCGGAGGACTCGTTTTTCTTTGAGTGCAGTCAGTATTTTGTCTTCCACACTGCAGCTCTCCTCCATGTATCATCTATCTGAGATGTTTATATGTGAACTCGCTGCTCTTCTATTTTTGCTCATGCATCATTCCTTTCATTTCTTTCTCCCTGTGTGTCCAACCTCCCTTCGCTCCTCTGCCTCGTCTCTGTTCGATGTTCTCACCTCCGCAGTTCATGAGCTTCCTGACGTTGGTGGTGGACATCAGGTTGTGGGTTCGCAGGTAGTCTGCCAACTGGCCTCCAATAGGCACGATGATGGTCATCACCAGATGGGGCAAAGCTGACACCATGCCCACCTGAAAGAGCAGGAGGAGAGAGAGAGAGAGAGAGAGAGAGAGAGAGAGAGAGTGTGTGTCAGTCTTTCTATTCTAAAGGATGAAGAACAGAATAGTCCACATTTGTTTTCTTCTGTTTTCAGCATACAAATACTTTGTCAAACTGAAGGATGGCACATTGGCTCTGTGGTTAGCGCTGACATCTCACATTAGGTCGACTGGTCGACTCTCAATTGTCCCTTGGTGTGACAGCAAGTTGTGTGTGTTTGCTCCATCAGTAGTGTGAGTGAATGCATATTATAGGATGAATGGGTGAATATATAGATGTATCCTCACCTTACTGATCTCAAAGCCAAAGACTTCTTCAAAGTAGGCCGGCTGGCTGATGAGCAGCAGGTAGAAGGTCCAGCTCCTGCAGAAGTTGGCCACGATGATGGCATAGACTGGCATGGAGGTGAAGAAGTGTCTCCACGGGGTTTTAAATTTCTGCCACCAAACAGGAATTAAATATTACTGGGATATATTACTGCATCTACACGTGACCTAGTGCATGAACATTACACTCGGCCGTACATGGAGAGGGTTAAGAAATGACGCAGACTCTCCAATTGCGTCTTCGATGTACTTCCTCTCCTCGGGGGTGATGGTGGGATGCGCTGCGGGACTCTCATACGACACCAAAATCCAGAACAAATACCAGAATATCCCAAAGCTGCCTGGGAGAGGAAGAGAGAGGGAGGGCAAAAGACACAGGCATGAGTACAGCAGAGAAAGAGTCTGCGAGAAGACGAGGGGATGAGAAGCAGCTGCTCAGACTTAATGTGTGAAACTCAACTGTGTTACATTTCACAATCTCAGCAGGAGGCTGATACTCGCTAGTTAGTAAGAGAGCAAATGCATGTATTTAAGGGTTTTTTTCTTTTTAAGTAGGGCTGTGTGAGACCCTTCTGCAGTATAATAGTTTGTGTATTGACTGAGCTGAGAAGCAGTGATGAAGATAAACAATGCATTGCTGTGAACAGGGTCAGCAGCAAATGGTGTTTTATACACCTGAAAGAAAGGACACCTAAAATAATCAGTCGGTTTGAGGGTACTCTAAATTTAGAACACTTTCACTACTTTCCTGACAGACAGCATCTGAAGCTGTTTTGTCTCTTCAAAGCCTCCTTTTTTTCTTTAAAAAAAGACTCCTTTTTTTAAGGTTTTATAATTAGTAGTTGCTCCTCTGCTGCTGTCTCGTCACCGAGGCACGAGCCTGAAGGTAAACGTACTGTGTTTCACAAAGGAGCCTGGAGGCTTTGAAGAGCAGCTTCTCCAAACTGAGGCTGTGTGTAGCCGGCTGGATGTAACACGCACGAAAACCTCAAAAAAGTCCAAACAAAGCATTGAATAATGCTCCACGGCTGCAGCTGTAAGTGGCCACTTATTTTAGTGTCAAGATACTAACCATACACATAAAACACTGAAGGCCACCCGGAGTATTGCACCAGTATCCCAGCTAAAGGCATGGCCACCACCGCCCCAGCGTAGGATCCTTAGAAAGCATCAAACATGAAGAAAAACAACAGATTATTATTATTTTTTTCCTCACAATGAAGACGACCCACAGACAGCTCAATGGATTAGACAGCCACAGAGCTCAATAATTAATAATAATTTCAACAGGCTGTTCGGTTGTCTCTGCCAAATGTTTAAGCTCAAAGAACTCCTCAAGCTTCGGCAGATATTCGGATATTATTCAAGGATACTGAATTCGGGGCAAGAAAAGTCTGAAAACGTTACCACAGAAGGCTGTTGTGGCTAATCGACTTCTCTCTAGAGGAGGTGCCCACTTTGCCCAGATCCCATGGCAGGCTGGGTATGATACACCCTGGAGGACACACAACACAGTCAGGGAAACACTCCTGCATGTGGAGAAGTCACACACACACACACACACACACACACACACACACACACACACACACACACACACACACACACACACACACACACACACACACACACATACCTCAACAAGGCCCTGGCATATCCTGACCAGTATGACGCAGCTGTAATGGCAGCGAGCAGCAGACGGGATGAGCATGTTGAGGGTGGACGTGGCCACTATGGCGAAGCCAAACACTCTTAAAACACACAAAAATAAGCACACGGTCACCAAGGCAGAAAAAAAATGAGGGATGAGGATTCGTGCTCCTTCTGGTGTAGTTTGGGAACAGGAATCCAGCGATTGACCTATTCATAGCAGACCAGATTACGATGGTGCATGTGCTGGGGAAGATGTGGTAAATGTGACGACATGTACCTGTTGGCTGCAAATTTTTGACATATAAATCCACCGGGGATCTGTGTGACGATGTAGCCCCAGAAGAAGGAGCCGTGGATCATCCCCACTGTCTCAGGGTCCCAGGTGAACTGTGCAGCCTGAAGAGGAGAAGACAGGTAGGTGATATCACTCTCTCATGGTTGATATCACTCTAAGTCAACGTGACATGAAGTCAAAATACGCCAGCTCGACTTCTATGGTGATCTAAAAAGGCTTTTACCCCAAAATAAAAAATAAATGGGGGAAAAATGTACAGTTTAGTAGTTTAACTGTACCTACAAGCAGACATTTATGAGTTTCATATGGGAGTTCATCTATAATTGGTTTGCTTTTTTTTTTCTATTGGAATGAATCTTGAGTGTCAATAATCAGAGGTTTAATACGGAGCAGCTTTAGTGTGGAGCATCTTCATGACATTGCTATGAAGCTGAACTGAACTTACCACCAGCACTTCCTTGTTGCCTTTGTAGACCGTGTGATCATTGACCATGCTCACGATGGCCACGCCCAGGTTGCACCGGATGCCGAAGGAGATGCAAAATCCCAGGCCAGACAGGATGGCGATGATGTACCGCCTCGGCAGGCCGAAGCAGGTGCAGTCCACCACCGGCAGCTCCTTCTCCTCCACCAGCTCGGGCCGGCCCTCCGCCGACAACTCGATGGTTTCTCCATTCGGCTGCCGCTTCTCGATCAGCCTGACCAGCGATACGCAGAGGGAATCAGGGAGAGGAAACAAGAGTTGCAAAGAGTTACACACAGTTATGAAGTAATTCTTGGCTCAGCTCGAGATAATGCTGTTGGCTGTCATTCTGTTTCTTGACACAAATGACATGAGGCATTTCACTCGACAAAAAAACAAAAACAAAAAAAGACAAAGACTGCGTGGTGTGTTCCCTGCCTTTGAACTATGTGCCCTAGGAGAGGCTGCAGCTGACCTCTGCAACACCTTTAAAGTACAAAGCCAGTAAGATGATGGATGGGTGGAGAAGGGAAAGAGCAAAGGGTAGAACAGAGGTCACACCTCCACGGAGGCCAAAGGCTGGCAAAACAAGGAAGGTGCAACTCAAATGGGGATTACCTGAGATACTTAAAGTAAGTTAGTGAAAAACCTTAGAATAGAGGAAACATCTTGGAGCAAGACCGATCCTCCATCTCCCAGTTCCACTTTGTAGCACTACTGTGCTATTTTAAGTTTTTTTCTTTTTTTACACTTAGCGATTTTTGCCAACTTTTCACAGTCTCTCTTCCTCTCTCCCTTTCTCTCTCTCTCTCTCTCTCTCTCTCACACGCACACATCCTCACACAGCTCCGCGAGGACACCGTGCACCATGTTGGGGTCGTGTCTGAGTCAGCTTGTCCCAGTGTGTGGAAGCAGCTGTCACTGGCCCAGGAGCCGAGTCAGCTCGGGCAGAACATTTCCTCCAGTGGCCCTGGGCTCCTTCAGGACGCCTGGGACCTGCTGCCGCACCGGTGCCGCCCAACACGTCTGCACCCCCCCACCCCAGACGCAAACAGCAGCTCCCTGGCAGACATCTAACTACTGCGTATCGCTGAACAGACAGGCTGCTGTGATGATACTGTGAATCTCTTTGAGGCTGTTCAGATGGCATGTGCGTGCGCATGTGTGTGTGTGTGTGTGCAGACAGATTTGAAACAAAATGAAAATAGAGAAACGCATCATTTTTGTCTCTTAGATGACCTGCTTAGTGGAACATGTGATTGGTTTGTACGCACACTGCATGCTGTTTGTGCATTACGCAGATTAAATAGAGGACAGGGGAGTTTTGAGGATATGTTGAGGCATTCACAGCTCGGCAAACTACAAAAATGTATCAGCAGGTTTGTCGATATCTGATTTTTTAAAAGAGAAATTGCATCACACGCGCTTTCACTCTTTAGGCTCAAAATGTATGGGGCTCCAGCTTCAAACGATTTCCCATCAATATCAGGTCGTCTTTTGTTGATATTTTAGGCCGTTTGTTGTGTTTGCACCAGGCACTTTTTTGTCAAATGGCGAGAGTCACTGTTTTCCACAGGAGTCAAACAGAGAAGTCAGGAGAGCGGCCATCTGCGTATTCTAACCTCCACCCCCCCCCCCCCATCCATACTAAACCCTCACACATGCATATGGCAGGCCAAAGCACACGGGTGCAGATCTCTTTTATTCTCAGACCGATTCAGACACAGTGCATAGGTGTTTGTAAGCAGAGTGCGTGTGCGTTTTGGCTGTGCGAGAGCGTGTTCACAGTGAAGCGCAGTTGTGTGTCAGCCTTCCACTTTCCATTGGGCTGATCCACTTAGTCAGTGAGCTGGAGAATTATGCACAGAAAACAGGCACAATCACCACAAGGATTTGCTCCATGTGACGAAGGATGGCTGCGTTTTATGAAACAAAAAGTCAAATTTTAGCAGCGACGAGTTCCCAAAACAAGTGCTTTTTTTTATCATTTGCAGTTGTTTTCTAGACGATTCCTCTCTCGCTGAACCACCAAGAAGACAAGTCAGACTCTGACACTGCTTAATTATTGATGTGTTTTTGGGTGAGATAAATAATTCACTTGCGCTTTTACACCATGATCTGTCACTATCCATCTATCTATCCGCTAGCCTGTGCGTCTGCTCCTCTGCATTATACACCGGCTCATCCGTCGTGTTTCTTAGTTTCTCTCTCCCTCCCCCTGTGCCACACAGCAGACCCCGCATAATCTCTACAATCGTCCACGTAAGCAGACAACAAGCACAAGACAAAAGATCGAGAATATGTCGACGCGATGACGTGTCGAACCTGGGTTCGTCATGATACGTGCAACTTAAGTAAAAATGCGGCTGGCGAAAGAAAAGTAATTCTTTGTTCAGCTACGTTTTGTAGGAGATTAGAGAGGCTGCATCCTCTCTCTCTCTCTCTTGCTCTATCTCTCCCTTAATCTGTCACAACATTTGGATTAGGATTACAAAAATGATTTACTTCCGGAAATGAATATAGAAGGACAGACGAGGGCTGGGCGTGGCTCAGCATGCTTCTGCCTCTAACACGTTGTTGGCCTTTGATTCAGAATTTTTTTTTTCTTCCCAGTGATTTCACTGTACTTGCACCTACTTCATGTTTTGAGGCAAATGTTTAAAGATTTATACGAAGACGGACCACGGCTGCTTATTTTTCTGTGCAGGTACGAAGGTGGGCATATTTTCTAAATATTGTAAATATGGAGGAGTGACCTGTGTGTGTCTCGGTGGTGAGCACAAAATGATTCACGTCACGACGGTTTCAGCTACAGCAGGTACGCAGCCTGCAGGCACGAGCACCACAGAGCATGAAACACAACAACCACGCAGATGAAATGTAATGAAACGTGTGAATCAAAGCCATGCGCTGATCAAAAAGACACTGAGAAAAGCAGAGTTGGAAGGTGTTCCATGACAGAAAACAAACATATATACCCTAGTTTCTGATGAGTTCAGTTTGATTACTCAGTATAAGCCACATATTTTGAAAACTTATATAAGTATGATATAAATATAATAGACATAAATCTTGAAGCTACATTGCTTCTTTTCACTGGAACACTTTAAATCCGTGTGTCTGTGAGTTATTTGTTTATCGGCACAGGTCTCTCCTGAAAAGGAGATCTGGATCTCAATAAAGTATAATAGTTATCGCTATATATGATATATATATGTCTCTATATGATGTGATATGACATGATATATATATGATTCTCAATTATTCTCTTTATCTCTGTGGCTACAATAACAAACTTTTATTGGAGACAGTTGATCACATCAGTCGTTTTAGATACAAACATGTGTGAAAAGACTACGTTTATCTGTAACATGTATTCGAGTGCTCCCCGACATCAGGGGAAGGCGTGTGTGAAGGTATGTGTGTGAGGGAGCGCCCTGGTCACACTCACGTTGCTGTTCTCTCTGTACCAAACAAATGTGCTGAGTTTGCCCCCTGAGTAGAGCTCATTAAGCTTGTCGACAGATTGCAGCCTGACAACCACACATACGCTACCAGCTAACGAGGCCAGCCCACAGCGAAAAAATCACCGTTAATTACAGATGCTTCCCTCTAAGGGCAATCTCGCCCTAATGTGCGTGAAGAGGCCTCAGAATAGCCGCCTGGCTGAAGGTCCCCCACCTCTGACACGGAGCGCGATGTTAGGAGGGGTTTTGCTGACTAAAGCCGCTAAAGCACGGGCGTGAGACACACTCGGAAGGAAGCTCTATCCCCGGGACGAGTGTGCGGCTCGCAGCCTCTCAGCTGATGCAGCTTCCCCGGTTAGGAAAGCGAGGAGCTGATTGGTCTCAGCTGGCAACAATTAATGAGCGTGAGCAGGCAGGAGTCCCGTGACCTCAGGCTCTCTGAAATACCATCATCGCAGTAGTAACGGGCTCAGCGGACACTGTTCACGACCTCGAACTGAGCTCAGATCTGTGCTGCTCACCTGAGCTCAGGAAGTGACACACGGCCTGCATAAAAAGGCTGATTGGAAACACTTGAGGCCAACCAAAATGGTTTAGCAGCAGAAACACCATCCTTCAAAGTCTCAGTTACCCAAACTCTTCAACTGACAACAAATCTATCATCAGTCTATCTATCTGAACAATCTATATAACAATATGAAAAAGTGACATGAAATGACATTTCAGGTTTACAGACGCAATTAGGAGTTTAAGAGTCGACTTACTGTCCATTTCAATGTGGACGTTGATGTAAAATGGTGAGATGAAAACATGTTGTTTTGCTAAATTTGAGCATTCACTCAAGCTGCGATAAAGAAAGACATGAATCTCACGTGCTGGCTGGTGACCTGGGACTTTTGTTACCGTGTGTATTAATTCACCAATTCACAGAGCGTTCTGCGTAATCCTCTCATAAGAGGATGATGGAGAGGGGGAGAGAGAGAGACAGCGAGGGGAGGCCGACAGGAGAAATTAATATATAACGCCAGACGGTCCTGGTCACTATTTGGTCTGCATCCGTGGTGCTGAACTGATCGACCATAAGTAAATCAAACGCTTCCTTCTTTGTATCAGAACAACCCTCCGAACCTCCTGCCTTAAAAAATTTAATTCCTGCCCAAGTGTTTGGGTACTATGGCTGGTAGCTGGAGGAAATCAGTTTTTTTTTTTTCCCAATTTTCAAATTGAAGTTTGTGTGCAGCTATTCTGTAATTTCATAGTGGTGTCTCCCCCTCCCTCCGGCAGCATCACGCTCTCCCTGAAGTGAACAGATTGGGTCTCGGTGGGGACTGTGTCACCCAGGGAGACACCCTCCTCCCATCCTGTCGCACCACTTTCCCCCCCCTCTCTCTTTTTCTCCTGTAAACACACACACACACAAACACACACACACAAATTCACATACACATGGCGACATTTGACACAAATGACCTTCATAGATTTAGATCTAGTTTAAACTCAGTTTGTACTGCACACATACACACATTCTTTACAAGCAGAAAAATAAGTTGCACGACACAAATGAATAAAATTACTCTTTTACTCCTGTATCTTTGATTCTCAGATCGGGGAGAATGGCAAAACACAGAGGGACAGACATCATGGCCACCGCTTGCCTTTGCTGGGCTCTGACATCACGTGTGCAGACCCTGCGGTACACCTGCGTACCTGTGGGCACTTCCACGACCGAGGAGCCTCCAGGATTCACTTCCTACGTCACCCGCCTCAGATTCTGCAGCAGACAACCACTCCTTTAACTTTTCACATTACCGCATAACCACAGAGGTTTTATGCAGCAATAACCACAACTCCTGGTTGCTCTTGTGATTTACCCTGAGCCCTTTTGTTTCTCTCCCTGCAGCACCGCATAACTGAATAGGTATGAAAGTATTTATCACCGCTTCTCCGAGTGCCAAGTGTGACGTGTGAAGGTGATAAAGGTGAGTTAACTCCAATATTACATTTCGCAGTCCCTCAAAATGTGATACAAGGCACTTGTTCATCAGGAAACCCCTCTGACAATGCACATGTCCCCAGAAACGTCTCGGCCCTGTGCTCAGATTACTGGTGTCCAGAACATGATGTTATTCTTGCTGTTTGACAGAGTGGTAATCTGACTGAAAGTTTTCAGACCGTCCATCCCTTATTTTACCACTCTGCCACTCAAGAGTCTTTCCCAGCTCAGAAAAGGTGAGAAAGCAGGGAAAATGTCCTGAACAGGTTGCCAGTACGTAACAGGACACACACACACACACACACCACACACACACACACACACACACACACACACACACACACACACACACACACATAGCTGCTATGGTATATAAGTTCTGTACATGTGCCAATGTGAAGCATTCGCTGAAATGAAAATGGTATCTTGTCAGACACAGTCACGACGTAGTTTTATGGAGATGTAGCTGGCCACGGGGGGATTTCACAGCCGATAATCTAAGCATTAATTTCAAGACTGTAAAAAGAAAATAAGTGAGAATAGAGAGGTAGAGAGCACTTGACCTTACAGTGCTGAGTTTTATGCTTACGTAGTGGAGTTTAATATAGAAACAGGAGATGCATTCTGATGGAGGAAAATGTTTAAATAATAGATGAACTCCTGGCTGCTTTCATCAGGAGGGATTTTGTCTGAGAGGTGGTGAGATTGCACACAGACACACTCATCCACCCGCACAGTGAATGTGGAAGGTGCAACACACACACACACACACGAAACCCAGTGCACACAGGGGCATCCCTCAAAACATACATTTTTCCATATAGATGTAAATACGATATTCACATTGGCCTGCTGAGGCTGTAGCCTGTAACACCGTGGGCCACATAGAGGCAGAGTTCACCGGCTAAGCCTAGGAATACGCCCACTAAAACCAATCTGGATCCAATCTGATGCACTGCATCGCGCATCCCATCAGCTGTGCATGTGCACACGCGAGGCTCACGACCAGTAAGAGGGGAAAAAGCCTGAGATTTGCATGTCTGTTAAGCTGGGACACCCCGATAGGCTGAAACGTGTATATGCCAGTGTCTCAATGGCTCAGTGGATGGATGGATGGATGGATGGATGGATGGATAGATGGATGGATGGATAGAGGATGGATGGAGCGGCTGGAGGAAGTGACATGGGCTGGGATGGAGTGAGTGGGAGGGGAGAGTTTAGGGATTTGCGTGGCTCGACAGCTGGACTGAAAAACAGGCTATTTCAGGACGGGATTTATACGTTTGGTTGCTACCTCAAATCCTGAGAGAGCGAAAGCTTAAAGCAATGGTTATTGCATGAGGTTCTATCAGCGTCTTTAATCTCTTTTTTACTCAAATATTGTCACAAAGCCAGTTTGTGTTGTTTTGTGTATCCCTATTCTTTCCAACGTTACTTACACATATGCACTACACATATTGATATGCTGTATGTGTACTTGGATGCATCTTTGTCTAATCTCTATAATAAAAACTAATATTCAAGGTCTGCTTCTTCAGGTGCCATCTCAGAGATCAATTGTGTGTAACACATAAAGGGTCTAGAGCTGATTTAGATGTTCCTTTTACAGTCACAGACTATTGTAAATACATTTAATATGTCTGAAAAAATGCAGAATCCTTAAAGTCCAATTAACTTCAAATTGCACATTTGGTGACACCGACAGTCGGCAAGTCAATGGAAAAAAAATTCCATCACAGAAGACAGATACAAATTGTGGTGGACATGTAAAATATAGAACATTTGGTATGTTTTGCATCAAATGTCATGATTCGAAAGTAGAAAATCGGTTATAGTAAGAGTTGAAAATTAAGTCTCTCCTAATGACGGTTTGATGGTTTTGACTCGTTTTTCATCAGCCAAGCGGTTACGGCATTAACTAAATGAAATTAAGATGAATATAACTAAGATTCATAAACGTTTAACATACCAGAGAGGGCCACGGGGTTTATAGATAGATAGATAGATGGGTGGAGGTTCAGCAGGTTCAGCCAGGTCGGGCCAATCACGCAGGGAAACATTATGTAACATCACTTTCTTCACGCCTGCGAACACCAGCACACTCGATCCATCTTGTTATTGCTTTATTCTGTTACTCTCTGCCCTCAAACATTTGTTTTCCACCCACATTAAAAACAGCTCTCCAGAAAATCGCATCCAGATATTGTTTTCATCCACTTGTGTCAATCTGCGCAGCACAGAGGCGCACTTTCCCCGTTTACCGCACCCTTTGTCTGATGTTTGCGCATCTCCTCGCATCTCCTCTCCTCTCCTCTCCTCTCCTCTCCTCTCCTCTCCTCTCCTCTCCTCTCCTCTCCTCTCCTCTCCTCTCCTCTCTCCTCTCCTCTCCTCTCCTCTCACTTCAGACCAATAAAGAGCAAACTTTCCCTCCTCCTCAGTGGCGCTCGGAGGACAGAGGATGGAGCCGCACCCCGTCCCATCCCGCTCCGCACCAATCCTTCGCTCGCAGCAAACTAACAAGTAAGTGTAAAATGTGAAAATGACTGTGTGAGTGAGTGAATGAGTTGTGTTTTTTTTACCTGTGAATTTTCCCCAGAGTTTTGCCCGCGGCCGCCTTGAACCTGTCTGGTCGGATCTCCATCCTTGCGGCTCCTGGACCCGGCCCCGGTGTGCTGCTGTCCTGCCTGAGCCTGCACCGCCCCCCTCCGCTTCTCCCTCCGCTTCTCTCTTTCTCTCTCTCTCTCTCTCTCTCTCTCTCTCTCTCTCTCTCTCTCTCTCTCTCTCTCTCTCTCTCTCTCTCTCTCTCTCCCACCAGCCTCCACTCTCTGATGAGCCACAGTAAGCTACAGGCCTCTTGCTCTCTCTCTCTCTCTCTCTCTCTCTCACACATGCTCTCTTAATCTCTATCACCCTCTCATTCACTCTCACCTCTCACGCATTCATTCTTATTTCTCTCTCTCGCTCACTCACTCATCCCCCTGTCTTTCACTCTGTCATTCACTCACGCACTTTCTCTCACTCTCTCCACTGGTCTTCACTGGGAATGCGCAGTCAATGCACTGTACTAGTTGGCAAAAATGGAATCACATCTCTAAGTTTTCATGACTTCTGTTATTGCCATTTTGTTCATTTTTGATCTGCTTTTTTCCTGTTTTTTGATGAAATGTGTCAGGGGATAAGGATTGTTGTTTAGCACTGTCCCTCACAGCTAGAAGGATACAGGGTTTGACTGCAGGGTCAGACTGAGGCTCTCCCGGTGTGGATGCATGTACTCCTACATTCTTTCTCCAGCTTCATGAGCAATGAAACATGCATGTCTAGGTTGATGGGAGGCTTTAAACTGGCCCTGGTTACTGTAACAGATTTGTTTATACCACCTAACAACATAACACCTTGGCAATTATATATCTTTATTGAATATATTTCACCCAGAGAACTAAAAACAAGTCATACTTGATCTTGGGTGATCATGTACTTATGAAAGTAAGTAAAATAAATACTTATGAAGTACTTATGAAACATGCAGAAATAGACAATGTCTGACTGGATGATTGATGCTCAGGCTTATCAACACCCATCTGAAAAGCATGTGCGTTTGGATCATAAATTGACTTAGAAACTATTTTAAATGGATTAATGCAGACATGGGGAGAACATGTGGCGTATGAAAAGCTCACAATTCAACTTGGATGTGAACCATTACACTCATATACACTCCTCCACCATGCTTCCCCTTCTTCTCCCATTCTTCTTGGTAAAACTTGTGACCAACCCTAAAACTTGAATGGAAAATGAGGAGAGACTTTTTAAAAATTTGTTCTTAACCCAAGGACAAAACATCCCAATGGACATGTGAGATCGTCTCTCCTGTGCACTCTCAGCTCCAGGCTGGAGTTTTAAGAAGTGTTGGTGATAGAAATCAGTCAGGCTGCTGCCATCTAGAGGTTTATTGAGTCCTCACAGAGTACAGCACAATATTGCTACACATGTAAAAACATTGCTGTGGTCTTATGAGGTATAACGCTACAAATATAGTGTAAAATAAACTTATTCTCCTGATACAGTCACATATATAATTTCATATCCAAAACTGGCTCATTTCATGACAGAAATGAAGAGAAATGTATCCAACACACACATACACACACACTCTCACACACCTGCAGTCACTCACTTCCACACACACGCTCACACACGACACACAGATAATGCTAAAAGCACTGATCATAAAAGCACATTTCTGTCTGTTGCTGCCTTCTTCAATTTACAAGCCACAGACTAACTCGGCTCCAACAAGGTCATCAGAAACACACATAGTCCGGTGGCGGCTCATTTCCTACTAAAAACTACCAATTCTTGGTTTAATTGAATACAGCAGCTCATTCCCTTTTACGTGTTCCTATTTTCTGAATGTATGAGTGGTTCAGACATAAAAGGAGGGAGGTGAAGAGAGAGGAGTTGTGGTTTCACAACTGTAAAACCTATAAAGCTTTTGGTTTGACTGGTAATGCACCTGTCGTAGTAAAAAAATACTTAAAATAGCTTGCCAGCAATGTCGAGGTTACTGATGATGATGATGATGTTTGGGAGCAAATCAAAGACGTTTTCCTCTGATACAGAATGATTCTTTCTATGGTGGCCTTCCCTTGGCTTTGCACTGCCTCCGTCTCGCTCTCTTTGAGGTTTCGACGTTTGAACATTTCCTCGTTGCTCTCTTCCAGCTGCGCTCACACCCCCGTGTCCTGCTCCTCGTCTTCCTCCTCCTCCTGCTGGGGCAGGAGCCGGTACTGCTCGTTGCCCAGCAGGTGTAAGCCGGTCCTGGGCTGAGCCTCGTCCTCGTCCGCGGGGGTCTGCTGGTGTGAGTTTGAGTCCAGCAGCTCGGTGGAGTTGCACTTTGTGTAGAGCTCTCGGTGGACCTCGCGGCTGCCCTCCTCGTCTGGGCCGCCGCCGCCACCTAACCTGCGGCTTTTCAGCATGGAATGGATGTAGCCGACGGGCACGGGCAAACTGGCAAAGACTATGAGCATGACGATCATAGCCAGGGCCCAGCCAGGGTACTCCAGAGTCATCTCAGAGGCCTGCAGAGAGAGGAGACAGAGCATGGCAGAGGGAGCACAAGACTCAAGAAGGAGAAATGGAGTAAATGCCGGTTTTCACTGACGTTAACAAAGAATAGGTTTAATCAGAAAACAAGCTTTGCTGCAATCATATTTTTGATGCGGCACTATTACAGTCTGATTCTTGGTAGATCTAGCAACAAACCATGCTTATCTGGCAACCACACAAAGCCTTTATCCTGAATGATCATGACTTCATGTTACTTGCAAAAAACAGAACTTAGAAACTTCATCCTGACTGAGGAGTGTTTCAGCTATGGACCACATACACATCCTGCCTCAGCCTCATACAGCATGTGTAAGAATCAGATGAGGATAAGATGAGGAAGAACCAGGAGCATGTACAATGAGAATTTATCAGACAGCTTGCAGCCATGTGCCTTCATTTATTCGTAATCCTCAATGGACATGGGAACACAAGATTTTTGTAAAGGTAGGCCGATAAAATAAAATGATTACTAAACATTACAATGAAGAACTACCTTGAAAAGCTTACTATTGTGAAAAGGGCTGCAACAAAGGATTATTTTTGTAGTTGAATAATCTGAAAATTACCTTCTGGATAAACAGATTGCAGTAGATGTTTGGTTTTGGATGTTTGGCCAAGATAAGATCTGTTAATCCTTTATTTTGTTCTCACCACAACAACATTCAAGTTTCTGTCTCGAGGATCGCAGAATGTTGACTTAATTTCTTATTCTGTAACCCATATTAAAATATGAAAAACTAACTGATCGTGGGTCTGCGTAGTGTCTTACCATCTCCTGATTCCAGGCGGTGTAGGTGGGCCCTTTGAAGACCATGCGCAGAAAGCTGGCAGCCAGCAGACTGACCATGGCCAGCAGGCAGACATATTTCCACAGATACTTATAGATCACTGGGGGGCGCCATTTAAGCATGACTTCGATATCATCCAGGAAGCTGTAGGAATACAAAAAAACCCCCAAAAAAACTCACTTGAGCTGCATTCTGAACAGGTAAAGCAACAGTTTTGCAACAGGTAAAAATGAAAGCGAAAGCAGTCGTTTTCTCACCGATCGGTTCCATACACCCAGGCCACACTGAAGCTCTCGAAGATGACGACGATGACCAAGGGCAGAGTTGCGGAGTAGTCGTCGAACATGGTCACGAAGTAGTTGCCCGAGCGCTGAGTGAAGATCAGGCCCAGGATAAAGCCCAGAGCACAGCTGGCCACTGAAAAAAAGAAGAGGATGGACACTTAGGACAACCTGCTCCTATACGTACACACTGCTGCAGTAATCAAAGCCCTCTGTTCACAGGCCGTTTCATGGTTACACATGAATACAGGAAGTCCTCCCCAGTGAGAGGACTTAGGCCTGGTTTTCTTTCTTAAAGCCCTTAAATTGAACCATAAATGTCCATAAAGAGTCTGCTCTTCAATTCCATGTTGCCGTTACCAGTGAGCAGCGTCCTGTGGCGTCCGAAGAGGCTGAAGTTGTCCATGAGCGGGGTGAGGATCCCCTGCATGGTGCCGAACATGGTGCTGAGGCCCAGGTTGAGCAGCATGAGGAAGAACAGCGTGGACCAGAAGGGGCTGGCCGGGAACATGGCCATGACCTCGGTGAAGGCGATGAAGGCCAGGCCCGTGCCCTCGACGCCCTGCGGGGGAGAGAGGCAGGAGCGGGGGACTTCAGAAACACCGGCTTAAACATTTTTTTCCCCAACCGCATTCAACAACAGGAGCTCGGCTGTAGTAATCTTTGCAGTAGGGGGTGAGGAATTCTCTACTCACTTACACTGAAAGCTACACATCGACTGCTGACAGAAGGCTACAAGTGAGACTCTATATGTTTCTGTTGAGGCACATGTATGACAAGTATTCTTTTCAGTACAAAAATATACTCCTACTGTACCACTATTTTTGCAGTATTACATTTTTTGAGTCAATAATCTCATGACTTGTATTGCCTTCCTGTGTTTCTTTAGTCTCTGCTTTCACTCCTCTGTCACAGCTTGGTTACATCGCTCCTGGAAACAGACCAGTCGATGCACATGTTTTGTTCCTATTGCCAGCTGGACATCAAGCAGTGCCTCCCAGATTCCTTAGGGTTCCTGGGAACCTCAGCTCTCCTCCTACTTACTATTGTTATTGAAAGGTCCACCTCCCCGATTTGTTACTTTTAAGCTTCAGTGTCCCGCACTTCTTAAGCAACCTGTGGTGATCCTCTTCTCCCTCAAAAATACCCCCCCCCCACTCAACTCAATTTCAAGTTCATCTCATCAAAATACCTTATTCATCTCCTCCTCCAGACTGCAGTCAGTGATGTTAGGGCCAAACATGGAGCCGTGCACACTGTACCACTCTCTGTACTCAGGTATGGACACAGAGCTCGGGTCTGTCGTGTTGATCCACGGCCAGCCGGGCGCAGCCGACTGATGAGACCCACTGGACCCCAGGATGTTCAGAAGACCAATGTTCCTGAAGGAAATTAGAACAAAACCATTAAAAATGTGCCTGAATCAAACTCCCAAGCGAGGGGACACACACACACACACACACGTACTCCGCCACGCAGCGCAACGCGATGTTCTTGGCGCGGAACCCCAGCACGACGAACACGACCAGCGTGGCGAGCACGGACGTCATGAAGTTGATGCCCGAGACCATTAAGGCGTCCCTGTGGCAGTTGTTGTGGACCGGATTGTACGAGGAATAGGCGATGACCGAGCCGTAGCCCAGTCCCAGGGCGAAAAACACCTGCGTGGCAGCTTGCCGCCACACCTGCACGTTACCCCAGATTTCCAGCTGAGAACACAGGAAACACAAAACACTTAGCTTCACCGACACTTAATTTCGTAATTCGTGAAAGATGGACGAAAGCCTGGGCTTACTTTAGGATAAAACATGTAGGTGATACCATCCACCGCGCCGTCTAACGTCAACCCTCTGACCAGGAAGATGAAGAGCACCACGTAGGGAAAGACGGAGGAGAAGTACATCACCTAAGATCACCAGAAACAGAGACAAAGCATGACATCTGCGCCGGGACCTCCCAGAGAGAATGCTCCGTCATTGTGTGTGTGATGCTGACAGAGAGGGGAAAGGTTTACGTACTCTGGCCGACGACTTGATGCCCTTTATCATCGCCAAGGCCACGATGGCCCAGGCAGCCAGCAAACAGCCGGTCATGATGGGGTTAAACTCCCCGGACTCCTGGATCGAATTCGTGATATTGAGGGCTTTCCGAAACCAGAAGTACGACGTCGGGGAGGAGGCTGCACATTCTCTCACTGTGGACGGAGGACATTTGACGCTGAATGTCTGAGACGTGTGCGGACATTGTAATCATTGTGATGAACTTGTTCCAGCACCTGTCTCGTTGGTGGCCACGTCGCCTGGACACTGCTCCCAGGGCAGGGGATACTGGAAGGAGTTGCCCAGGTAAAACAGGCTCCACGCGATAATAACGTTGTAGTAAAGAGCCACATAAAAACAGACCTGGGAGAGAGGGAAAATGCGGTGAATGATTGACTTAATAAATCATCAATATTTAGAAAGCCCTTGAGATATGGTGCACGAGTTGTGCTGACTGAGTTAGATATTGTTCTGTGAAAAGAGCTTTCAAGGTCAAAAAGTGTTTTTTCCAACTGGAAACCTAAAATGACCGCAGTGCATGTGCGGATCAGAGAGTATTTAGCCGTGGATGTCGACGTGTAGCCACAAAGAGCTGTGTAACAGAGCCGTGAGGCTTTCTGGAAAAATAATCTAAAGAAAAATGCATGTGCGTCTCAACATGCAAGTATAAGCTGGAGCGTTTTATGCGCACAGGACGTACTTGTTCACTCTGTGTTTGCTTTGTCCCGTCTGTGGAGAAGAAGCGTTACGCAACAAACTGCCAGCACTACAGCGCACTCACATTGCATCGTGGCAGGACGCCATCATGTTTCCTGACGTGCACACACACTCACACACACACACACACACACACACACACACACACACACACACACACACACACACACACACACACACACACACACACACACACACACACACACACACACACACACACACACACACACACACACACACACACACACACACACACACACGCGGTGTATCGCGATAAAATTAAAAGGTGTTAAGTAAAGGTCATAAAAAGGTCCCTTGATCAGATATGTCGAGAACGGGCTTTTTATTTTCCATTCTGGTGCTTATAACCGAGGTACCGACAATGGCCTTATCGTTGCAAGGCAAATATGAGAAGGCAGCTTCAAACCACAGTGGCCTGGCTGAAGCACTGCGAGCTATGAGGAGTGGTTTCGCTGATGTGTGTGTGTGTGTGTGTATGTATACGTCAGGCCTTTTTTTTTTCCAGAACCGTGTTTATAGTTAAGAATACAGGCTAGAGATAGAATTTTATCGTGTCCTCCGTATTGACTCAGAGATAATCTGCCTCACTTTCTCCGCAAAATCAAAAGGAGACGAAACATGAGTGAGAGTGAGAAGAAGTTCTGACCACGCAGCTGGAGTAGCCGATCCCTGCCAGCTTTGGCGAGATGTGCTTCCAGACGCCGATGCTGCCCTGCCGAATGCTCTGACCAGCCGCAAGCTCCATAAAGAACAGCGGGACTCCCACGATAATTAAAAGGAAAACATACAGCAGCATGAAGGCCCCTGGAAAGGAGGAAAGAAAATAGGGTAAAAAATGTCCATACGAAAAAGTAAACACAGTCCGCCCCTTGTTTAAAGAGTGCAACCACCGTGATCGGTCAGAGCCAAAGAGTTACGTAACGTATAATTCCTTCTGCAGAGACGCTCACCTCCTCCGTTTTGGTGGCAAAGGTACGGGAACCTCCACACGTTCCCCAGGCCCACGCTGAAGCCCACCTGGGCCAAGACGTACTGGATCTTGGAGTCCCAGGCTGGCCGGTCCTCGGTGGACGCCTCACCTCCATCCAGGCCGTGCACCGTGGCAAGCTGAGCTTCTGACTGGCCCTCGCCGAGCCAGGCTCTGTCCTCGTTGCCGTCCAGTGGCGGTTTCTCCGTCTGGGAAAGCACAGGCTCATGTTCAGCCGTTTGCTGATCGCAAACATGAATTCACAAAAGGCAAAGTGAAAGATCGAAATCAAACTGAGATATGACACGACCACATCCTGTCTTCCATGGACAAAGTCAGGTATTTTGTGGGATCATTTCCCTGATGGCAAAAACATGTGAGCAAGTTAAGATGTAAATGTCCCTACAGTGAGCACTCAATCAGTCCTGTCACACACACACACAGATAGAGAGGTGTGCAAGACAAAATGTTCCACTCGCACTGCAAGCTGAAACAATATGTGAAAGGTAATCGTCTATTTCCAGCTTGGCTCAAAGCTGACGCTCTGCACCGGTGTGCTCCTCTCTGCGCTCAGCCCTCGGCAGCCATGTGAAAGAACAAATCTAACACATATGCGCTGCCGCTCATGCGGCGACGCTGCGCTTCGACAAATAAACAAAGGAGGAGACGCTGCACTGGACGCGGGGAAAGAAAGGGCCTCGGCCCTGCACTGTCTCATCCGTTGCTCTGGGGACGGAGCTGTGGACATTGTTTGGCTCTGACGCCAGATGACGAAGTGGTGACATTTAAGAGCCGAAAGGTCAAAGGTCAGCTTCGCTGCGGCGCCGTCATGATCCGCAAGGTCATAATTCAACACCATGGCCGGGGAACAGAGGGGGACACTGCGAGCATATATCACTGAGGAATACAAATGAATGCGATGAAAACATGGGAAAACGTACATTTCACCCCTTAATTTCAGATTTAAAGACTTAAGATGTATTATTTGTGTCCGTCCACATCTTAAGGGCATACATTAGACCAGTCCTGACAGACATTGAATGTAAACTAGAACCTGACTGGTGGAGTCATCCAACCATGAGGCGGTAATTCTAGTTAATTTTATTTTTAGCCTCACTCTCCCACTGCCGTATCACAGCTGTGGTTAAGTTTCTGCTGATGCCCGCTCGACTTTTTCCAATTGCTGCAGCTTCACGCTAAAACCACACGACCAAACTCTGGGTGACCTCCGATCTTGCCATGTTGACTTCTCCAGTGACCATGGTGACCACGGGTTTGTTTAACAGGACGTAGACTGCAGTTAGCTTGTGAGATTGATCAGAGTGAACAATGTGAATTCTCTGCCATGCAACTTATCAACAAGCTCTATGCAAAAGTACTTCACTTGCACCGCACACACTCACACTAACTCAGCAAGGTCAGGTCAGATGCCTGGGCTCCAAGACCTGGTTTAACCAGGAGCCAAAATGGCTCCGGCACAAGACAGTGATTGGTTGGTCCATGACTGGTCAGCTGGCGAGAATGAAAAATCACAAGAGGCGTATGACCAAGAAAAGTACACGGCCGGTCAAGACACATGGCCATATAAGTCAGGTGATTTCAGGATTATGCATACACACATGCACAAAGGAGTGTGAGGGAGTGACGAAAATATGCATGTGCACACAAATAGAGAGGAGGAGAGGGGGGGGGGGCAGCAATCGGGGTGAAGGAGGAATCGCCTTGGGTGACATGTGGGCGGATGTGGGCGGGAGCCCCCAGTGTGAAGTGTGAGGTCCACATTGGTTCACACTGTGGGGTGGTGCCGAGGTACACGTCCATGTGGTGGATATAGTTGGCAGCCAGGCAGGAGAAAGCCAACGAGGGTTTGTTTATTTATAACGCTTTAAAGAGCCTTTTGTCACCAGGCTTCTGCGTGGAGTAGGGACGTCACCCGAGGGTCAAGCGCCGCAATTAGTGGATTCCTTCTGTAAGAGTGATGGGCTGCGAGCGAGATTGAGCCGCACGTCCGACTAACCTCGGTCAGCGAGGTCGACTGGCGAGGGGGCCGCGGGCTGGCAGAACCTGATGCAGCTGGTTGGGAATATTGTGAAACGATAAAGTTTGCAGTCTGATCATCGAGTAACCTTGATGGGTGCAACTCACAAACACCTAATCTCAAAATGCAAAGTTTGTCCGTGCACGAGCACAGATACGGTTCAGCTCCGGCTTGGATTCCAGTGCAAACTCGATCTGCCCAACAACTCAACAGGCCTGAACCAGCTCCTCTTGCTGTTTGTTGATATTGAACCGATATTGAACCTTGCATGCACATACGCGTTGTTTCATAGCGACACATAGCGACTACTGAATGTCAGCTTTATAAAGGTGACTCTTGTGTGCTATAAATTTTCCTACTACACTCTCAAATGAAGAGGAAAAACACTGCATTGGCTGCAAATGTATTTTTTTACGCATTCCTCCACTTTTTCTATACTTGGCTGACCTTAAATTATCTTCTTGCACCCTAGCCCCTCCTGACAGCGGCCACCACCCACACATACACACACAGACATACATGTGTGCACACACAGCAGAGGCAGAGGAGCTGGTCAGTCGAGAACCATCTCTCCCAGTGAGAGTTACTGCAGCAGCAACAACCGAGATGTTTACATCAATATTGTGCAGCTGCAACCTTGACATGACAAACTTTACTCAACTTTAACACGTGATTCCATTTAATCTGCTACCCGCCGATTTCTCAACATGTTGCGGTGTTGAAAATTGTTACTGAAAGTTGTCTTTATGTAGGGATGTTAGTCAAGGCTGACAGCATATTAAGGCTGAACACTATGCAACAACCAGATGGATAAATTAAGAAGAATACTGAGACTATAATCCATCCATCCGTCATTATATCTGCACTGCTCGTGTTTATCTTCACTCTTGAAATTACATTTAAGTGGAGTCTCCAATTGATGTAAACATGCATGTTTTGGTACTGTGGGAGGAAACCTGGAGAAAACCCACATTGCACGTGAGGACAATACAAACTCCACTCAGAGTCCAGCCCGGGATACGAGTAAGCGACAGCGCTAACCACTGAGCTACTGTGGGTCGTGGGAATTTGTTTTTTCATTGGGGGAAAAAAAACGAAAAAAAAAAAACATGATAATTTGATGTTTGCTAGGGTCCGTAAATTGCTACCAAACTGCTCTGTTTAATCCTCATACCTCATTATTCCACAATTCGCAACTTGTCCTATTTTTGCCCCTGGCAAAAAACAAAAAAAACATAGGCGACTTCTCTGGGTAGCACACAGTAAATACAGTCAGCGCTTACAGCTGCCGCTGTGTTTTGAGAAAGCGTTGATTTAATCGGGTCGATTCTGATAGCTACAGTTGGACCGGCATGCTGACATTTTTTCTGCACAGGCAAAGCCAAAACACCCCTGCAGTTTCATGCACCGCTCCTTTAGACCACATCACACGACAGAACACTGGTGATATACCAACTACATGCACAGAAATGAGTCACAACTTCCTTCCACAGCTTTTTTTAAGGTTCAGGAAGAGTTATACATTTTGCTAGTATTTAGGATGCAAAGCAGTGCGTTTTTATGTGTTTGCACGCTGTGAGGGTCAATGCCCGTGACACTGTCACACACTCCTGTGTGCGTCTCGTGTTGCCGCTTCCACACACAAGCTTCTTTCATACGTGTTTTTTCACATGTCCGCGGCATGTTCTCCCTCCCTTTGGCTGTCTGCCAACTCAGAAACCAAGTTACTCGGCCATAACGTCTCTATCTTGACTCTGGAAGAAAACAAACGCTCATCTGCACACTCATTGGCCCATTGGGGCGTCGTACATGCATACGCAGCTTTCATACAAACCAGCTGCTGTGGGCTGAAGATCGGGTGGCCAAACAGGAATGAAACGAAAGCCGAAACTGTCTCGTCTTGTCAGATTTAACATGTGTTGTATGTCGTGTCGGTTTTTAACATGACCGGCAGAGCAGGAGCCGTGTTCACATACATTCTGAGAAACCTGTCAGAAAGCCCCCCAACTTAGCTACTCGCAGGGCCTCAGCCACTCTGAGCGAGGACGTGGTTGAAACTTTAACACTGGGGAGGAAGTGTGATTGAGACCGTTGCTGCGAAGGATTGTTTACTAGAGCTGATCGAAAATCAAAACTAAAATGACACTGTCTTTTGGCATTTTTTCTTATATGGTGGTTTACAAACCTCATGAACACTCAAGTTGCTTTACAGACAGTCAGTGGCAACCTTTCATGGTCCATCTGCTCAAACAGTAAATTTAACCATGCACACACTGATGCCACAACATCAGGGATAATTTCTGTATCTGGTCCAGGGAAATGTTGACATGTATCAAACCACCGGCCGTCCTATCCATCAATCCCAACATAGATCTGCTAATGTGGTAAGCCATTCACACAGTCCGTATCTGCCATATTTATGTGCTTGTGCTTGCATCGAATCAAATCAATTCAGTAAATGTGGAACTATGGAAACCTAACCCTGGTTACTGAGATGCGAGTGCTTCTCTGTTGTGATCTACTATGACCGCACGTTGTCTGTCCTCCATCTTGACTGTTTCCTTTCATTATCTCTCTTCTAATCCATCTCTTTTATCTGTCTCTCTGACATTTCGCTCCTCGGCATCAGAAGCACTTGTGGTGCCGTGTGCATGTTTTAATTTGTACTTCTTAACTGTGAGGGTAATCAGGAGAAAACATCTGATCTTCTGAGCCCTTTCATAAACTGTAGTTACTGAGAGCAACTCTTAAAGCAGCTTTGTGACTGCAGCAGCTCTGGAGCTTCGAATGGCTGTGCATCACGTGCACATACAAAGTATAGGAAAATAACTTGCTGTATTACCCGGAAAAGTATGCAACTGAATACTGACAAAGTCTTCCACTATCATATGAATGTAAACATGTGCTGTGATCACCATGTTTACTTCCTTCATCTGCCACGTGTTGGAATTTAATGCAAGACTGCATGTGGTGAAAGGGACAAGGGCCAACAGCCTGCATGGCTGGCAAACACATATGATACAATCCCTCTGATGTGCACACACATACACAAACACACACATGCACCTAATATTGCATAACCGAAGGAGCTATCAGTCATCTTCACACACTACTGAAATCCCCACCCCCCATCACAGCTGCTTATAAGAAAAAAATGACCAGACAGCAACATCTGCAGAAAACACACTGACTACACTGTGTGCGTGAAAGCATGCGAGTGTGTGTGTAGAGAGTTGCACATTGTATCAACTCTGTTGTCCACCACCAATGATTTAAAATGAAAGTATTGTGACCTGCTACCCACGAGGGTGTTTACATCCACACCAGACCACTACAATGTTTCTGTCTGAGTCAGCTGCGGGAGTTTTTGCACTTTAACGCGGATAAGCCGCAGTCCTCTCACAGCAGGGAAGTTAGCGGCAGCGGATGCCTGCACACCGTTGCAACTCCTGCGGAACAAACGCACGGCAAAGCCCGCAGCATCGGGGAGATTCCAGAGGCAAACCGCACCGCCTTAAAAACCCTGCTTAACCGAACAAAGCAGGGTAGTAGTTAGTGGTCAATCACACAAACTGCACCCAAAGTTTCCCACCAGGGCGAGCAAGAAGGAAACGACAGTTTACGGTTGGCATGAGGTGAGAGAGGCTCCTACCATGCTGACAGCGCCGTGCTGCGCAGGGCTGGCTCGAGTCCTCCTCTCGCTCTGGCTGACAGCAAGGCGAGCAAGGCGTCTTTTATTTCCCCCTCTGTTTTTTTATTTCAAATCTTGATTAAAGAAAAAATAAATGGGTGTCAGAGATGTGGTTTCTCTGCGGGGGGTGGGAGAGGAGTCCTGACGGGTTGAGACAGTCTGGACCCACGTTTAGCGCGTCGGGACGGACGGTGTCGACGTCTGCGACGAGAAGAAGTCATGAAGGAGAAAAGTTGGTGGAGCTGGAGCCAATGGTGGGACAGAGTGGGCTGGACAACACACACACGCACACACACACACACACACACACACACACACACACACACACACACACACACACACACACACACACACACACACATACATACACGTGTACGTGTGTGTAAAACTAACAAGAGTCACTCAGTGCTCTCGACGATGTCTATGTGGGAGGGACATTTGAATCTATAAACATTTAAGTCTATACTTGCACAACAGACATGTTGTGCATGTTGGCATCCTTCCCAGCAGTGTTCTCTAGGGACACTTGTTTTTGTACTGCTCTGGACATTAGCTATTTCTTTTTTTTCTCTCATGAATAGCCTTCTCAACACGTTACATTTGCAGTCACGTTTGCACAGGACACTACGAAGATTCATCTTTAGACAGATAGATAGATAGATAGATAGATAGATAGTTAGTTAGATAGATAGATAGATAGATAGATAGATAGATAGATAGATAGATAGATAGATAGATAGATAGATAGATAGATAGATAGTGACTTGGTCTAAAACCTCGCAATTGTATTTCTTTGTATTTACGTGGTTAAGGTCCCAAGCGGTTCAAAAATGTAAACAAAGGCCATGCGCCAACCATCTGTTCTCTCATTGCTCAAAACTCTCACACTGTCAGAGGAGTTCATCGGCAAAAATAAACATGGGGCATCAAGTGTGACCTTTTTCAGGTGTTTGCTGTACCACAATGTTCACACAATGCATTTTAGTAACCATGATTTACAGTTTCTTGCCACACCCTCCTCTTTTTTACACAAAGGTAAAAATTTAACAAAGTGCAAAGTGAAAGTTTTAGTGGAGGTGGGGGTGCGTTCAGCAGCCTGGCGGCTGAGGCGATTCAGGAACCAGTGGTTGTGCCGGTTCCTGAATCGCTTATGTTTTCACTACAGTCCAATCACTCCGGCCTAGCCCAGCAGTGGCATATCCAGGGGGATGCTACGGGCCTCCCCTGATCTGATCGTGTGAAGCACTCAACTGACTGAGTGAGTTAGTAGGTAGCATATTAGCAATAGCAAATGCAAAATTTGATTTTTTTTACTCCAAAAGTGGTTTGACCGAGGGTCCCAGGTCTGAATCCAAGTCGGACCAACAATCTTCCTGTGTAGAGTTTGCGTGTTCTCCGTATGTGTGTGTATTTTCTGCAGATGGACTTCTTTCCTTACCAGTATTTAGGTCAGGTGTGATGGATTGGTGGGTTGGAGGTCCCCCTAGTTTTCCTTACGTGCACTGAAAATGTGCTCCATGCAGACCCCCTTAAAACAGGTGAGGTAGGTTAAGGATGGATGGATGGCCAAAAGATCATATTTTGCAGAGTGAGATCCTTTTTGTGTAGCGATACTGTAGTCCAAATAATATCTCATAGGCTTCTATATGAAATGTGCACGAAGCAGAATGAGCGATTCCTCTTTCCTATTAGAAAGGTCACACAAGATGACGTTTGAGGTCTGACCTGTAACAACCAGGTGGTGGCGCTGTTTACCAACAGCTCAATTTGCTTTGTCACACAAGTTGCCATGCACCTGACGTCAACTTTGATAGGAATATTTTGCTTGAGCTCACCGATCTTTATCAAGGGAAGAGTTTTCAGTGGCAAGAATTGAAATGTTTTACCAGATGAAACTCTGACGGCTGAAATGTTTCTTGCAGGTGTTTTCCCTATTCTTGCCCATGGGCACTTCCTCCTGCGCGACTATGCACATTTGACCAGAAGTGTTTAGAAGACTTGACAGTCGAAGCTGCAGGTTGTTCACATCACGGCTGGGGCACTCTTCAAAACTCCTTTCCATCCCTCTTTGTTTGCTTTCTGGTGAACTGGCCTCAAGAACCAAGTCAGGATAAAAATCACACGTACTCAAGGAATTCCTCGGGTACTGGCCTTAGATTATCACCATCATGATCACATTCTGGCAGGACGGATGTCTGTTGTTACCTATTGCAGAGTTGTTAATCAAGTTAAGTCGTGGAAATGAAATCTCTCCACACCATAAACCAGATATCTAGAGACCAGCATTAATTTCTAAACTGTTTGGCATAAATAATTTCTTTCTACGCAAATAAACTGATTCCTGTTCACATTTACTTGCTGGAAGAGGAAGATCCAAAAAGAAAATTGGAAACCAAAAGATAGAAAGAAATCATTTAAATACACATTGATACATCTTGATGATAATAACAACATGTGAGCCTTATCAGGGCTTTGTTGAATATCTCAAACGAAACTTGATGTCTGAACTTGCCGGGGGACAAGTTGCATTACATTCTGAATGGCATGTGTCACAGACCACATTAGCCCCTTGGCACATGCCACAGGTGATTGCTGAAAGAAATACCTGTGACAAGGAAGGAGAGAGAAAGATGGCGAGAGAAGAATGGGAGTGAAGGAGGGAGGGAGTGTGTTTTGTGCGTGTGTGTGTGTGTGTGTGTGTGTGTGTGTGCGTGCATGTCTCAGAGGATCAGAGCCAGAGTGAAAGCAGCAGAGATCAACTGCGGACGCAAGGCCTGACTCGTTTTTCTTGTTTGAGCATTTCTGAAGAAGGTGGGACGTGCTCATGTCAGTAGCTGAGCTTGGTGCACACACAGCTCAGCACGAGGACGGTCTTGGACTCTGACACACAGAAAGGTAGAGTGATGGATCAAGATTTTATTTTGTTGTTACTTTGTGCAGACATGTTATGTGTGTGTATGTGTGTGTGTGTGCTTAGAAGAGGTGTAGGGAAACAGCTGTCACAGGATGGACAGCTGCTTTACACTGGGAGCATGTCCCTCAGAGGAGACATTTGAGGATTCACTTTGTTCTGATATATTACGCAAATTTAGAACTTTTGATTACTAATATGGCTTTGTCTGTGCAGATACAGGGAAATTCTGGCAGATATTTTGCACCCGCTGCTTCATCAAAATGATGGAGGAGAAGGGATGACAAACGAAAGGTGGAAAAAGTAGCAAAAATGGCAGACACTGCTTTTAGCACTCAGATGCTGGTAGTCCAGAGTTTCGTAGTGGTATCAACTGCATACCACGCACCTGGTGACAGTGGTTTTTCCTGTCGAGTGTTTATGGCAATCACAAGTGTGTGTGCGGACTGAATACTCAGCATTCTTACGAGCAGCGTGAGGAATGTGACAGAAACGAGCTCCCATTCATCATTTTCTTATCATGCTCAGATGACGTCAACGTGAGCCTTTGGGTCGAGTTGTCCCTTTGATTGAACAGATCACAGCTGTATGGTTGGAGATCTAAATCTCGACACACAGCTGTGTTGACATCATTTAATGATGAGTTTGTGTTAAAGGGCTGCGATAACATTTCCTCAGGGAGTTCATTTTTTAAACAAAAAAAGACCCAAGTCACAACAATGTTTAATTTAATGCTTGAGCATCATTCTCTACTATATTTATCATATTTACCTGATCTAATTGTGTTGACAGATGTCTGCACCTCCAGTGCTCCCAAGGAAACATTCAGGGGTGAGAGTCATGATCACTCCAGGAGATCAGCCGCCTCCCTCTGCTCTGCCTGTCTACTCACAATCTGTTAAAGGTAAGACCACAACCCGGATAAGTCATGGAGATCTGAGAAGATGAACTGTACATCCCGTGCATGTGTTAACCTACTGCTAAGATGTAGAGGAGAGGATTTTTATGGCTTTGTCCCTCGTCTGCTCAGAGAATGGAGCCAGCGAAGAGTCGGAACACACATCTCTGCTGAACGCAGAGAGAGAGGTGGTACGTACATGCAATGATTATTTACTATCATTTTTACATAGATGTTAGATGAATAGTCACTTCAAAAGGCCGACGTTGAAAAGAAGCTGTAGGAAAATGTGTGGTCCCAGTAAAGCATGCTGTACATCTGCACAAGCAGGAACAGAAAGACTGTATGACGTAACATGACAGCTGCTGTGCTGATATTAGATTTGTAATATTTTCATTATCTGAATTGTGATGAACTTAAAAAAAACACAATTATGATTTTATTAAACTGTACAAAGAGCTTGACACAGGGAGTTAGTTAATACAGATGATTCAGTCCTGGGTGTAGGAGCAGCTTCGATTTGAGCTTACCAAATGATCTCACGATCCAGGACTTAAAACATAATTCAGTTTGCAATGTTCAATCACAATCTCCTTCTTAAAAGATCTCCTGTGTGTAATATTATAACCACTGTAAATGTCCCAACCGGGGTATTTGACTCAGCACCTGCTCACGTTCCAGTATCACCACTATGAACTTCTGCACATGTCTTTATCAGGAGATCCTCAACCACTGCTTTGACGACATGGAGCGCTTCATGTCACGCCTGCAGCAGACGGCCGAGGCTCAGAGCGTCCTCAACCAGAGGAAGAAGAAGAAGAGCAAGAGAGCCAAGAGCAAGAAGAACGAGGAACAAAGTGGTGTGTGCTCTTGTTCAGACCTGAGAAAATGCATGTAAATGGCACAGCCCAGTAAAGTCTCTATGGACAGGCCTGGTTAGGAATGTACAGAGGTCAGATGCTGTGTCCAGGGTAAGGTTGAAATACAATGAGCTGTGGATCACAGGAGGCAGAATGACAGAAGGTTGAGATTGAATACTGAAGAATACTGACTACTGTTATGAGCAGAGTTGAAGCTGGGAACCTGAAACAAGAGACAAGTATTGGCACAGTGTTTTACAAGCTGTCAGTCAGTCACTCAGCAGACTGGAGGCCAAAATATTAAATCAGTTCTCACTCACAGAACCATGAACCAGAGCCAAGAGCTCAATCCAGCAAAAAGTGACTATAATCGCTGACATTTCCTCCCCCTTTATTCTCAGTTTATCAGTAGCTGATGTACCTGTTGTTACCAGTGGTATGAAAACATGATATTATGGTGAATAGTAGGCACAGTGAGAGGTTGATGGTTTGGGGGACTTTAAAGACACAAGGAGAATTCCTTGTGTCTGAATGGGTTTTC
The DNA here is from genome assembly GCA_029224185.1 of Karalla daura. Lineage (NCBI taxonomy): Eukaryota > Metazoa > Chordata > Actinopteri > Chaetodontiformes > Leiognathidae > Karalla > Karalla daura. Next base: position 13,746,781 of record CM055203.1, on the reverse strand, counting down.
TCTGGGTACTTCAATTTCCACAGAGCTGGATTAAGGCACCAGCAGAGCCTCGTGACACCACTGGCTACATAGTGGAAAAGATAATGGATGGATGGACAACCAACCAGACGCTTTGCACTGAATTCAAGGTTCAGTCTTAACAATAGACTAGTCAGGCAAAGAGTCTAATGCTGATCTTTTTGTCCGCTATAAACTGATTTTTGAGACCAGGCAATGTGGAGACTGCAGAGAAAGGTGTGACCCCAGATAAGATTGCAACGGACAGCAATTATAATGAGACAGAGAATAAGATTGCCATTAGTCACCAGCACTGTGTTATTGGCTCTGGAGCAAGCAAGGGCAAGCACTCCACACCCTTACTGAAGCCATATTGTTGTGTGTAGTATTCTGTTGTTTGCCCAACGTTGAAGTGTTACTATTAAACTGTTAATACTGTCAGATTAAAAAATATCTATTCTACATGGATCACTTTGTGTCTATGTGTCTGTATGAGGATGTCTGTGGCTTTGATTGTGTTTCCCTGTTTGTAGATGATCTGTTGACCATGAAGGCTTGCCCTCCTCCCGAGGAAGACTTTGTGGACCTCTTCCAGAAAATGAAGTACTCCTTCAGCTTGGTGGTGAGATGACAACATGACACTGACTTAACTCTGGATATTTGCTGGAAAATGATTGATAAAACCATATGATGATTTGCTCAGGACCGTCTCAAGTCGTCCATCGCAGAGCCCGACGCACCAGAGCTGTTACACGCTGTCTTCGTGCCTCTCGGACTGGTGGGCTCCTCGAATGTTTCTTTCAGCTGTTTCTGTCTTGCTGTGTGGGACACTCATGTGATGACACTTTATTCCACAGTTGGTGAAAACCACCGGGGGGCCGGAGCTGGGTGCGTCTGTGCTCAGTCCTGCCATGACCAGCGGTGCTGTCTCCCTGCTCCAGGAGCATCTGAGAGAGGAGGAGAAGGATCTGTGGAACTCATTAGGGCCCAACTGGACTTCATCCTGGTCTGTGTGTGTTTTTACCTCTGCTTCTGTTACTCTTTGAGACTTTTTTTTTGCTTTTGAGACCTTTTTTCCTTAATTATCTTACCCATTTCATGCAAAATGTTGTCATAGGGTGTCGCACACACATACAAACTATTATTTTAAAATTTGGCTGTGGAAGGTCTACGGAGAATATTCAAACTCTGAAAAGAGATTCGTCCAATCTGGTGGTTGTTAAACCCCAAACCTCAGCATAAATGTGCTCTAACAAGATCCTCTTGTCCTCTCTCCCAGTTCGCACCTTGGTGTGTCTGTTCCTCCATACACGCCTGTCTTTCTGGACGGCTGGCAGCCTCAGGCCAGTGACTCAGCCGGCCAGCCTATAGAAGATCCCATTGAGTCGCAGCACAAGCAAGATGCCTTCAGAGAGAGCAGGGCGGCGCAAGCTCTGCAGGACCAGGCCCAACAGAACACAGGCCCGGGCGAGGGCGCCAATGACGTGTAAGTCTGGAGACTGTCAGGACAAATAGCAACAAACCAGTTCAGAATCCTAGAGTCTGACACTTGTGTGTGTCTGTTTTAGAGAAGAAAACTCACTCCCTCCAGAGGGGGAGAGGCTTTACTGCTGCAGCTACGACTTTGTGGCCCGAAACTGCAGCGAACTGTCTGTGCTGCAAGGAGAAACGTTAGAGGTACACACCCTTGATTGATGATGGTGACCCACCCCAAAAAAGAAAAAAATAGACACATGGAAAGACCAATTATGTGTTACATATGCTGTGTTGCTAAACGGTGTGAATCATCACCCTGTTAGGTCATTGAGTCATCAAAGCGATGGTGGAAGTGCCGGAATCGCTTCGACCAGATAGGATTTGTGCCCTTCAACATCCTGGAGCCTCTGTCTGCTGTGAATAATGCTGGCAGAAACAGCCCAGTGATGCGCAGCGAGTCGAAGGTACGGCACAGAGACAGCACACACACACACATACACACACACACACACACACACACACACACACACACACACACACACACACACACACACACACACACACACACACACACCTCGGAACCGCATCTTCTAGTTTTTATTGATTCCTTCTCCACCACCACAACAGAAAACAGCCCTCACCCCTCGGACAAAATACTTCTCCTACGCACCAACAAACTCCGCTGGGATCAGTTCTCCACCCACAAGCCCGCTGCGCCCACAGAGCATGGGTTTACCATCCACAACGATGTCTGTCGAGGACAATGACCGAGGTAACACACACACATGCGCCAGCAGCTCGGCCCTAAAGTATTCAGACGTCAATCCTGACAATCAACAATAAAAATTAGAAAAAAGTAGAAAAAAGTGTGTGTGTATATATGTGTATATATATATATATGTGTGTGTGTATATATATATATGTGTGTGTGTATATATGTATATATATATATATATATATATATATATATATATATATATATAGAGAGAGAGAGAGAGAGAGAGAGAGAGAGAGAGTAGTCAAATAAATGCTCTTGATTTTGATTCCATGCCAAACCCAGGGCTGCTTCACGTCGGTCGGTGTCTTTGAACAGTCTATTGTTTAAGCTCTTTTGTTGCGACTGTACAAAGGTGTGAGTTAACAAAGGTAGAGACAATTCATGCCGTGGCATTCTGCCAATCTAATGTTAAATGTTAAAGACAGAAGAAAACTCATCACATTTTCACGTGAACCAAGTGAAATACATTCATGAGACTTCGTACCAAACTGGATTAAACATAAATAAACAAACAGAGCGAGCTAGGAGACTATGTCAAGGACAAACTTTTCTTTAACAGGCAGACAGACATCCATTTGCCTTGACAAGAGTTACATAAGTATTTTGAGACAGTGCAGCCAAATGGGATAATGCTGATAGCACAGAGCCGCCATGAACAGATTCTGACTAAGTTGAATTTGTTGAGATGTTTTGTGAACTCCACCCTGGCGTTTCAGCTCTTGTCCTGACGTTGAGTACTGCCTCCTTATCTTACAGTTCAGATAATGAACGATGAGCTTCTTCAACGGCTGGCGGGGAAAACAAACTCGGTTCGCCCACTGGTGGTCCCACGTTCAGCCGACACCGTGACCCCTCTAAACTACCACTCAACGTCGGCTGAGGTGGAGGCCTGGCTCACCAACAAGGGCTTCAATGCGGAGTGAGTGGAGGAAAAGCTTGTTTCTAAAAACAAGTGCCCCGAGACTTAATCAGGCCTCAATGGTCCCCAGGCAAATCATGGAGTACCTCACATCCAGCACCTGCAGCCCTGGCATCCATGTTTACCACTGAAGACTTTTGAAGTCTCCATGTTTTTAGATGGGAGGAGTATACTAGAGTACTTGGACAAAACCCAAACGAACACGCCAACCCCACACAAAAAATAAAAACAGGGGTTGAGATGTAGTAGTAGGTGCTTACTAGAGACTTGGCTACTGTGGACATGAACTCGTGCTCAGATCCCACATGCAGTACCAAGAGCACAAGAGCGCCCTCATGTGTCAAAGCCTCCTTCTTGCTGGCATTAAAGTGTCAAATCTTAACAGTTGAGTTGCAGTTGAGAGCAAAGAGGGGAATGGCTCAGCCCAGCCGTCATATAAAGAGGTGAAAGTTAAGAGGAGAGAGATCCGTATTTGCTTTTTGATCACTGCAGATTAAACAAGTGGCCTGTTCAAACATCCCATCCAGGTTAAAGGTGAGAGCCCTCTGAAGTGCTGACTTCCTTGCTTTTATTCCCCATCTGTCAGGACCGTGGACAGTCTGAAAATTTTAAACGGGGCTCAGCTTTTTTCCCTGAATAAAGAGGAGCTGCGCAAGGTCTCACCAGAGGAAGGAGCAAGAGTTTACGGACAGATCATGCTGCAGAAGGCCCTGCTTGAGGTTTGTCTTGGTTGTCCCGTGTATGTGTGTGTCCTGACCTGTTTGTTTGCTCTGCCTCAGTTTGTGCAACTGGGACTTTTGTCACTTTCCTACTGGTACTGGCCCACATTGACTAAACATTATTTACTTTTCGATTTACTGAACTCAAAATACACATTTGAGGCTACGGGCCTCACAGGTCAAGAGCTGAGGTGATTTCACCGGACTTATTTGATGCTGTTTGAGTGTAAATCAAATAGTTTCAAGTTTCCATTGAAAATGGTTTTTTTAAAGGAAGTTCCCTTGATAGTTAAATCCAATAAACCCCATTTTGTCTCACCACAGGATGTGCGCAGAGCCACAGAACTGGAGACGGCGATGGAGAAACAAAAGCAGAAGATTGACCTGGAGTCAGAGTGATGATGATGTGAGAGAGATGGAGATGGAGATGAAGGAAGATGCAGCTTTGAGATGGATTTCAATCTTTTCATGCTGTTAGAAATCTGACATGCTGCAGGTAACAGAGGCAGTAAAAGCAAAGTTAAAGTTAAAGTTAACGCTTACTTGCCAACACGCATGGACACTGGGACTAGTTTGGATTTTTACTGTCTTTTAAACCCTTTTTAACCCCTTAAACTTTAGATCCTCCACAGAGTTTACTAAACCGATTCTTCAATTAATGGTTTGGCAAGTTCAATATTTCTACAGCCCTTTGTTTTGGTAATATCCATGACATGACATGACATGACATGAAAGTCAAATACAGATCAAACATAATGACATGCTACTAATATTGATTTGGTATGCTACCAGCAATAGCCTGGATCTGGTGTTTAGAGCTATGAAAAAAAAGAAAGACAGTGACGACCTCACAGAAAAGCCAAATGTTATAAACTTCTACCCTTACTCTCTCTGTGACTTCGGCTGTGCAATAAATCATGTACACAAGAGGAACAACAAAGCATGGATTGCTGTCATGTACCGGTTTGAATAAAACCACTGTGTATTTTTGTATCAGAGCGCTAGGTTTACTGCAGCCCTGTCTTTATTCCAACACAGACAGCTTACAAATGATAGAGGAAGTTACACATGTTTTTAAAAATTACACTTTGACACAGTAATAATTTCGTAACTGAGGCTCATCCAGGGATAAGGCTCAAACAGTTTTATCAGAACTGAAAAAAGGAACAATGACAACATTTACTCACATAAAATCTGAATGAATCCACTGCTTGATATCAGCATGTGGAGGCGAAGCTTCACCGTTCAGAACATGTTATTTCTGTATCGTCACTCCGATAGCACCAGCTCATTTTACACCTCACAGTCGTCACTGGTTCAATGTTCATGATGTAAAGAGCACAAATGCCCTGACACTGTTATGTTTAAGTCATTCAGCCTCACGGTGAAACACAAGCTGACTCAGGATGTAAAAATTCTAATTAAATTCGATTAAAATATCAGTCAAGTAAAATAATTATGGTGAGTCAAGTAGAATAATTACATGCTTGTTTGTTTTTTTTTGAGAATGTAGCTCAAGTAAAGAATTAACTTTTTATATCCATCTATATACATACACATACAGCAAAGCAGCAGCTGGGGCTGCTGGGGGCTGTTAGATCACACGACAACTTTGCCTGGTGAGATATGCAAGTTTGACACTGACTTACTGATTCTGGCTTTTTAGTTCTCATTTCAGCAATAGAAAAAAAAGCTCATGCATTGTACGTCTCACAGTTGTTGCATCTGTCATTTCTGTGTAATTGGCTGTCTTCACCATGGCAACGACATACTGATCAAGTACTGTATCAGAAGAATGAGGGATGCTGACCACACATATCTCAACCTGACACCAAAGAGGAGTTCCGCCTCTTAAGACAGCTGTACATTTCTATGAATCTGGAAGCATAAAACTCACATTCGTTTTGACAAAAATCGTGATTCCTTGTGCGCTCAGCGAGGTAAATTATTTGGCAGGAGCACCAAGCGTGACTCATGTTTTGTCGAGCACGCCGCCTCAGGAGGCGGATCTGTGAGCAGCGGTGGTGGTGGTGGTGGCGGGGGGCGGAGGTAGCACGGCTGACTCTCACTGTGTTCCCCCTCACGCCTCGTAGAGGATGGTGCGGTCGCAGCACTCCCAGTTCAGCAGCTCCTTTCCCTGGAACCACAGCTGGATCTCCCTCTCTGCCCCCTCCGAAGAATCGCTGGCATGGACCACGTTCCTAGAGACGGCCAGAGCACGTCACTGTCGTCGTCCTACCCTCGAGGAGATGTGTAATATGCAACACATCTTGTTGGATCTATGATGTAACGTTACCTGCTAACGTGAATGCTGAAATCTCCTCTGACTGTGCCCGGCTTGGCCTCAGCTGGGTCAGTGTGTCCCACCATCATACGTGACGTCTGGATGACTTTGTGGCCCTCCCACACCTGTGCACAAGCACATAATCAAAGGGAGGTCATGCAGCTATTGCCTGGGTGTTATGTAGAATTAGAAAAAGGGCAAATAGAGGATCATTCCACTAGGCAGCTGGGTGGTTGGTTGGCAGATAGACAGATGATGAGAGCCCCTCACCATGACAACCACGGGCCCTGAGGTCATGTAGTGCAGCAGCATGGGATAGAAAGGTTTGCTCCTCAGCTGGCTGTAGTGTTGGGACAGGAGCTCCTCAGGCACCTTCACAGAGACAGAGGCAGCATGGACGTTTAGCCAAAGCATCTCACACAGGAGAACATTCAGAGGGCGCAGCAGGGCAGTCCTCCACCTGCAGCATTTTCAGGCCGACCAACTTGAAGCCGCGCTGCTCAAAGCGCTGGATGATCTGTCCGACCAGACGCCGCTGGACCCCGTCCGGCTTCACGGCGATGAGGGTGCGCTCCCTCTCGCCCGGGAGGACACCTGCAGAGATGCACAGGACAGAGACAGCTCTGCTGATACCTGCTGCTACAGTCCTGACATGTAAGTAAGACAAAGTCACCTACAGCAGCAAAACAGACGTGTACAAATCAACTGAGCCTTGAGGTACTTCCGTGGCCTCATTGCGAGAAGGACCCCGGTTTGAATCCCTGTGACATACTGACATACATGCGCAGGGTGATACACTCATTACTTATGAGTACTTCAGTACTACTTCATTTTTACTGCATTATGCCTTTAAATTATTGTACAATCCTCACTTCCCTAGCTTTAGACACCATCTAGTCAACAAATTAACTTTCAAGGCTTGCTTTCTATTACATTCTTTAACTAACATTTTGAGTGCATCTGTACTGCTGCAACCATGCAGATCTTCCTACTGCGGGACTAACAAAGCATCATCTGATCAATTCAAATCATTCATGCAGATTAAAGAAAAGAATTTGTAAACCATAATGTATAAGATAAAACCCAGCAGTGTGACACAATTACACTTTTACCAGCTGCAGCATTACAGACCTGAGTCATACGTTTCCTATCCTGAAATTGGTTGTAAAGCAGGGTTTTCACTTGGCGCAGTTTATTTTTACCCATTTTCATTGCTACTGATACTTGAGTCAAATATCTGATCTCCACCTTCGTGGAGGCTCAGACAGATCAGATGTTTTGTTTATTTCTCTGTTCAGTTGCAGAAGTAGCTGCAACACCAACAGCTGATGAATGACTGCATGCGAGCAATTACACACACACACAGACACACACACACACACACACACACACACACACACACACACACACACACACACACGTGGCCCATGAGAGCAGCCCAGTCTGGTGGCATCTAACTCAGACACTCTCATCGAGTTTCTCCCTGGGAAAGGGTTTCACGTTGGACCTGGTTGGACCCATTACGCACAAAGGGAGGAGGCTTTGCCCCCATTACGCACCACACCGTCACTGTCTCCTGTGCTCTCTAACCTAGTTCGAGTTCATGACCCCACAGGTTTGGCAAGCGGGTTTGTTGTCATAAGCGGCCTCCGTCATGTTTGGACCGAATAAACATCGCTTTTAAGGTCCCATCGACTGGGTTTCTAACAGTTTGTCCAAATCTGTAGAAAAAAAACCCTTTAAAAGCTGAGATTCTTGAGGAGCATCTGAGTGTAACATCAACACAAGAGAGAGTGACTGTTCAGAGAGTCAGAGAGTAAGTGAAAACTCACTTACTGGACTGGCTCCTGAGCCCAGCAGCTGAGCGTCCGCCCCTGGACAGCAGGCCCGCAGACATATGTCCGTCCCCGGTGTAAAACTGCTGCAGGAAGCCTCTGAAAACGCAGCGTTGCAACATGACCATGTCCTGTGAGTCCCGTCAACCTCTGGGGGAGAAGAGTCAACCGTCCTCAATCAAAACTCACGAGTCGAACCCACTCCCACCCCTCACCCCCCCTCTGATTGTCACACAGCAACATATTTAACTCCAGTGGTGCCAGACCTGTCTGCTGCTCGTCTCCATCCCCGCTGTGCCTGAGCGCCTGGACCTCACAACGAACCTCACTGTTGAGGAGCTCTACAGCACGTCCTGGCATTCACTTCTCTCCGCAGATGAATCATAATTGTGTCTCCCTGCTCTATTCTGAACGCAGCATGTGACTGTGTTTATGGGGCTAGACGCTCATTCTGCACGAGTTCCTACAGCTCAGCCTTTGAAAACTGGATTTTAGTTGAACAGCATTTCCCTCAGTGTCCTATGAGGGCCGTAGTCATGGCACAGGGACAGAGAGGAGAGACCTTTAAGCTCCAAAGCCATTGGCCTTCCCCATAATGCAACTTGATAACTCGACATGCCATGTAAGTGCCTACATCTTAGCAGCCCTAGTGTTAAATGCCTGGTTAGTGCCTCCACCTGACAGCCAAGGGTTTTTGCAAAGGACTTAGTGTTGAAATAGTTAAATGGGCAGAAACTGACAGGATGCGCTTTAAAATCTTTCGTTTCAATAGATGAAAATTTAAAAAGATGAAAAATGTTCTTTTAAATGAGGCAAAACCAATAGATAATAGCCCATGTAGGTAATGTCCACAGCCTGTCTCTGGTCTTCTTCATATCAATCCCTTTCACTCATATTTAATGTCCTTGATCGCGTGATAAATACTACTTTCATGCTCATGATTTCAGTGCCAAAACTAAGTTCTAACTAAATTCATGCATGCCACACATTAAACCTGTTCCACTTGCTGATGCCACATTTCTACATTCAGCTCATAGCAGCCCACCGTATATCATCTTCTCTGCTTCACTGGATCATTGATCCATCTGATGTCAGAATCCAGACAAATTTGACAATTTTTGCACGGGTTCATTTCAAGTTACAGACATCTTAAAAAAAAACAACACTGACAAATGTTAAGTTACAGTGTAAACACGAGTAAAGTCTCCAATCCATTGACACAGCCATTATAGTCACAAAATAAGACTGCAAGAGCAAAGAATGTCATGAAATAACAAATATTTTACTACAAAAGCACTTTATTATTCAAGCAGGTTTCTCTTTTTCAGAATGGAATGATATGAAAGATCTTAAGTCGAGAGTCTGTCTCCTTTGGAGATGAAAAAACTTTGAAGGCAAAAATGAATAAAAGCAGACATTTTTAAAAAAACTCAAAATGAGTCGAAAGTGCTCAGTCCCAGCTCCGCCTTGGCGCGGTGGTTGTGGGAGAGAAGGCCTGGCTCAGACTGCTCCGGGTCTGGGCGAAAGCCAACTGCAGACCGGGTTTACATTTCTTGCCAATACGTCATTGGCAACACGCGAGGGGAGGGGGGGGGGGCGCTGCTCTTTAAAAAAAACAACAAAAAAACAATTACGCGCCCACCTTCTACAGTAGAAACAGGATAAAACAGCAGCATCCTCAACCTCCGAAAACTCAACCAATCACTGTGTGTGGCTCCGCCCGCCCGCTCGCCCGCCCGCTCGCCCCTTCCCATCCCCTGTTCCTCTGAACGGGCGGAGCAAAGCTCAGCTGGAGAAGGAGTGTTGGGGAAAAAGTGGTCAGCACAGGCAGTCCTGGGTGGGCGAGGCGGTGGCTCGGGCGCCTGCTGTGCTATAGCTTGATGGTGCCGGTGGGCAGGCTACTGTTGCACAGTCTGTAGTAGCGGAGGTCGTTCACCAGCCGCTGCACGCTCTGGGTGAACGAAGGCAGGTCCTGGGGAGACGAGAGAGAGAGAGAGGAAGAACAGCAGAATTATGAATGAACTGAACAGGGTGTTGAAGGAGACCTCGAAAGGTTGAGATGAGTGTTTGTCCTTTTTCTCCGGTGTTAACAGAGGAGCTACAGAAATGCTACTTAACAAGCCCTTTTACAATCCCATTTTAGTGGTAATATTGCCACATTGAAACGGCCTTTTTGTTTCGGTTTCATGTTTATCTGGCAACCGCACGCTCCGTCTTTCTGGCCGTCTTTCCCACACTCACATGAACAGTCTCGTGGCTTTAGGTTCCTCGCTGAACAGTGGAGATGAGCAATCGCTTACAGAAACTGCTGCCTCGCTTCATACTTGCCCTCGATTTTAGCTGCCGTATCTGAACATGGGTGAAGGTGTGATCGGGTTTTTGAGTGTTTGATGAGCTTTGCCTCCATCATTATTCAGCAAAAAGAGGAGAAAATGTTTTCTCATTCTAGGCTCCCCATTAAAAGTGCACACTGGTGGATGTTAGGGCATTTAACCAGGCTTTAAAAGCCAAGTGGGAACCAGTCGCAGTTTGGGGAAGACAACTCCGCCGTTTCAGCATCACTGTGCAGCACATATGAAAACACGGTGGAACTCATATGGACGGCACAATACCTCGTAAATCCAATTTTGAGAATTTAGTCCCCAATTTAACCCCACTCCACACTCTGACAGCTATGGGGCGAGATGCTGAGGTGTCCTTACCCGCTCAAGCTTGAAGTTGCGGGCGAGCACGGTCCGCTGGCCGCTGTCCACACCCTGGCAGCCGTTGAGGAACTCCGGCATGAAGGCTGAGTAGAAGGCATCGAAGTCCACGGAGGCCATGTTGTAAATAGCGACGGTGATCTCCTCCTGGAGAAGGTCGTGACTTTTGTGGAGGAGGACCTGCAGCAGCACGTTGATGAAGTGGAACAGCATCGAGGTCCGGAAAAGCTTCTGAAGCGCGGCAACAAAAGCACATTGTTGACGAATGGGGGCACAGAATGAAAAGAAATCACGATATCGCGCCACACAAGCTCAACTCACTCTGTGATACAGCTTGTGCTTGCTGTTGAGCGACTCCAAGTAGGAGAGATTCTGCTTGAAGATGTGAATGTCAGGCTGCAGGAACGACTGTCCGAAAGCCTGGAGAGGAGGTAACAGCACGAGTCAGACACAGTCAGAGACTCAACAAGGCCTCGCAGACAGGTGACGTCTGCAAGGCACACACACACACACACACACACACACACACACACACACACACACACACACACACACCTGCATGGCAGCTGTGAACTGGGCCTCGTTTTCCATGGTATCCTCGGCCGCTCCTCTTTGGACACTGGTTAAGATTGAAGTTTTAAAGAAGTGCCTCCAGTTTTGGTGGAGTATTTGGTATAACAGCTCAAACATCTCGGCCTTGACGTCCGGGGAAGGGCGCTGTGGAAGAGGAGAGATGGCGAATCAGTTCAGGCGTGATCAGAACGACGGCGGAGGTTTCACTGGAAGAGAGCGACCTCCTCTACTGACCTCGGCCACCACCGGGTAAACCTGCTCCATGCACAGGGAGAGGATGCTGGGCAGGAAGGGCTTGAACGCCTGCCCGGGCTCTTGCACCACCACCTGCAGGATCTTCAGGAACTTCTGCACCACTCTGCACCCCGCGCTGCCCTCTTGCAAAATACTGGCGGCCAGCTGCTCCCTGGACCAAGCGACACGTGCGGCCGTTAGCGCCGTCCTGACATTTGATAGAGCAATTTGAAAAGGCGCGTTCGGCCGGACGCGGCTGCGCGGCTATTTTTAACCTGGTGAACATGCTGAGGAACGTGTGAATGATCTGCCCCGTGAAGGCCACGCCCATCTGGACTCGCAGCGCCTGGAACAGCGTCAGGAAGAAGGCCAGCATCTCGTCGGTCACATCTGGGGGGGGGGGGGGGGGGGGAGAGACCAAGCGGGACACAGTCAGACAAGGCGGAGTCACGACGACTATCGTTTACCAACACCTGACAGTGGTGGTTTCACAAAGTCGGTGTAGTAACATCCTCTAGACAATCTCGTGTTCCACAAAGCGCTGAGACTTTCTCTGCCGCTGTCCCAACTCGTCTGAAATGTGCTGCCAGCTGCGGATCCATCAAATGTGTACAAATATCTGTGAAACTGACGCTATAAGACATTTGATTGATCGTCTCTGGCCGTTTTTTTCTGTGGGGCGGATTCCAAACACGATTCACGAACGATCACACTTGCTTTACTTTTGGGTTTACTCAATCTCTCGCTCCCACCAGTCGACTTGCCACATCATGTGTTATGAAACACACCGAGACGTAGGCCTAGCCTTTTATTATGCGCTGCATTGTCATCATGCCTTTGTGTTTCCTCCGCACATCCTGTGTGGCTGAGAGATGTCGCTGGGTGCGCAGACTCTGACCTGGCTGCTGGATGAACACCGGGAAGAGGCTGAGTGAAACTTGGACAGACTCCTGGAGACTCTGGTAACAGATCTGACGCGACTTGGTGGATTCCCCGGAGATGCTGTCCACGATGTCCCTGAGCACGGGCAGCGTCTGCTGGATCACTGCCTTCACTGGGGCGAGCACAACGAGAGCGTGAGCGGGGCAGAAATGACACCGGCGGGATGAGAGGGAAGGGAGAGGAAAGCCGAGCACTGACTGTTGTTCAGGTCGGGCTGGCGCGGCGTGATGCTCACGGTGCCTCTCAGGATGCGGTATTCCCGCGTGAGCGCCGCCAGCAGGCTGGCGTGGTTGCTGGAGCGCGTCTGCCACTGCTGCTCAGTCTCCGGCAGGTTTGGCCACGGCAGCAGCAGCATGTTGGACAAGGCCCGGCACACCAACATGTGAGCCTGGAGGAGCAGACGCACAGCAACATCAGCTACAAGAAAGACCAAACCTCCCCAGGCCGTCACATACCGGTGTGGCCACACAGTTACTACACCCATGCTGGCGAGCAAAGCGCGTGAGTCACCCACCTCCTGGGGCAGCCTGCGGGACTGATTCTCTGTCGTTATGAGGTTGAAGATGTTCTGAACGGCCGGCAGAGTGACCAAGAACACAGGCCGCACAGTAGAGGTTATGGACACCATCAGGTGGCAGGAGGACAGCAGCAGCTTTTCTGGTACCTGCAGGCAAACACACAACGTGACGGCACGTTTCCATTCCTCTTTCCCGTATAAATATTGACACGTTTTCTTAATCACTACAATGGAAACGAGCTAAGCGTATCTACTCTCGGACAAAGTTTCTACTCTCCGAATGGGAGATGAGTCACAACTAAACACTCAAACTATGAGGCTTCGCATCGGATGTGCGATTATACCGGCCGCAGCTTTTAAGTCGCCACGTTACCTTGGCTGTGATGAGCGGGCTACTGGCGTCGATCGCAGACGTGATGAGGTTGATGAACTGGCTCTGGTTCTGACTGTGGACCTCGCTGTAGAACTGCGCCAGCCAGTGAGAGTAGGCTTGCAAAGCAGCGAGAGCCTGTGCATGTCTGCGGCAATCACACACACACACACACATTAACACACAGGCACATACGGATGTTCTGTGCTTACGCTTACACTCAGACTGTTTGTTCATCTATCAAGTTGATCTTTGAGATAAAACCCGCTCTGAAACGCCGTGGAGTAAAATGAGGCGTGTAACTGACAGTTGAGAACAGCAGGCAGCTTCACACTGCGAGCGAGCAGCCAGGGCTGCCTCTCACTGGCTTGCGTTAGCTGTGACCAAGTGAGCATCTGAACACAAACACTCTTGAGCTGCTCGCTGCTTTTCGCACGCCCACTTCCCCTTTCTGTTTCAATAAGAGACGCGTTTGATAAAAGCCACGTTGCGGGCCCGCGTCTTATCACTGAGTCGGTTGTTCTCGGACATAAGCCGGTGTGACATCACATGTTGCGGCCGGGCCTCTCCTGAGACATGTGATACTCACACGTCGATGAGGTCTGGCTTGAGCACGGAAGGCACGGCGGTCTCCAGATCGTAAAGGCTGGTCTGAGAGCCGTAGCAAGTCACTTCGACCAACCTGGGGAAAAGAAACACGCGGTCGGTGACGATGGCCCGCGCTCTCCGTAAGGGCAATTGAAACGTCGCAGCGATACTGAATGTCGGCCGAGTCTTTCGCGCTTGGCGCGTCGGAGCACGGACCTCTCCACCACTGCCAGCGCGTCGTTGAAGCGCGCAGCGAAGATTTCCCCGATGAAGTGCTCAGCCAAGCGTCCCACGGCCTGAAGGAGGGAGCTGAGGTCCCTGAGAGAGCAGTGAAGGCGACGGCAGTCGTTCTCCGCAGAAATGTTCAGCCTCCGACCTGAGGGACACAAGCGTCACATCACAGGCAGGCGAATTACCAGCACTCCACGCGACCGGGTCTCCATGCCAAGGACGGAGGGTCAAGCAGGAGAAGTTCTGGAGCATTAAGGGTCCTTACTTGTTCCAGTGGTGACGATAAATTGCTGCAAACCCATGTAGACGTCCAGGTTTTCCTGGAGGACTGGAAACTGGAGAGAAAAGAGCAAAAACCGATAGATGACCCTGCAGCACTACACTTAATACCATGACATGATCAAAAAGAATCACAAAGACACACACGTGACATAACTGACTCTATATATGTTTAGGGAAGCTAGAGTTTATGAATTTATAGCTTCACTTGGGCCACATCTAACCACATCTGATACTTTTTCTCACGCGTGCTGCATAACTAACATGACCTGACATGACCTGACTATTACCAATTGACTATTAGTTTTCTGAGATGCATCGACTGAAGTGAAATCCCTTAGAAACGGAAACAGTCAGTCAGACAAAATGACGAGGCCGACACAGATCTCTTACCAGAGTGGAGAATGCATGGGATGGGAGCAGCTCCATCACCTTGGCAACCACCTCCAGGCTCTGACGCAAGTACCTTTGCCACTCGGTCTGTTGCTACGGTGACAACACAAAGCCGTGAATGAACACCTCTGCGGCGTGCGCGCGCCTTCAACGGCGTGATGTGAGGCGCGTCTGTTGTACTTACATCATCATCCAGAGTCTCGTCATCCAGCTCCTCCAGCTGAGCCTGATTATACCTGAACTGAATGCGATTCAGAACTTCCCTCAAAAGAAGAACTAAGGCATCTTTGTACCTGTTCAGCCACACACGAGGAGATGACGTTGTAAGTAAAATCCTTGAGAAATAAACATCGGGATTTGAACCGCACCGCTCTGAAACGTACCTATTTAAAACACTTTCTCTGTCAGCCAGTCTGCTTTTGATTTTGGTCGTGAGGAAATCCAAAAAGACACTCCATATATCCAAACAGGCAAAGTAGCCTTCATGAGTTGGCTGAAAAACCCAAACCATGATCTGTTAGCGCTTATTTCGCTGAGAAACAAACACAGGAATAAACACACATCTGGAACAAATGATGATTACCTGGTTGAAAGTGTACTTGAAAAGCAGGGCAAGAAACTCCACAATCGGAAACTGAGGGCTGGACTCGATCCGCCTCAGGTGAACACTGACAAACAGGCGCAGAAAATCTGTGAACTTCTCCAGGTAACTGCCAAGAGAAAGGAGAAAGCATAAGCGACAGCATAGCAGGACCGTTTTAACGAAGTCGCCTGATGCTGAGAAGTGTGACAGAGCTGTGTGTGGAGCAGCAGAGATGAACCGAGGCTATTTCGGAAGATGAACCACCGAAGCCGACCCGCTGAGGCTACTCTGTGAAACTGTCGGTGGGGGAGATACACCCTGGACGGTAGCGGTACCTCTCGTCGAGCTCCTGCAGGCGGCTCTTGACCGTGTGTGCGTTGTTTTCTCGCGTCAGCCTCTGGAGGAGGAAGAAGGTCTGCTGGAACATGCGCAGCAGGTACTCCTCAAAGTCCATTGGCACACAGTTCTTGGACACCAGCTCGTTGACACAGGTCATGGCGAGCACGCCGAGCCGGGCGCGGTCCACCTTGCTGCCCTCGCTCTGCTGCGCGTTGCGCCCCCCGCCGTTCGACGTGGGCGCCATCGGGCCCGGGTTGAGCTGTCCGTTCGACGAGGAGGAGTTGGAGGAAATGAAGGACCCCGTCTTGGCCTTGGTTCGTAGATCGCAGCCGAAACGTGCAAAGTGGAAGATGGACGCCAGCAGGGTGGGCGTGATGCTCGTGGACAGGGGGATCCAGCTGAACAGGTGAGCCAGACACTCCAGAACAAGACAACACAGCTGCTGGCTCTCATTGTCCAGTGTGGCCATAGGCTGGCACAGCAGCTTGGAGTACTGGCTGCCCTGAAACAAACTGCCCAGCAGCTCCACTGGTAGATCGGAGAGACAAACTATGGTCAACAAACTGCTGGGTGGAACACATGCAGTCAGTAAGTCTGTCTCGTCAACAGACGAGGGACAGTTCACTCACCACTTTCCCCTGACGTGGGTGAGGGAGGAGGAGTGGAGGCAATGACGCTGTGCTTGTCCCAGTAGGTCTCCAAGATACCTGCGAAACAAGACTCAGTTATACCTTGTGCAGGTTTTCAACCGGTAATTCAACCTTTGGGCAAGTTAGGATAATGGCTTTCTTAAGTCAGATTTGCATGCCAGCAGTTGTTGGTAGTAGAGATGAAACCTTTTAATTGATGTGATGTGATTGCACATGGAGGGTACAGATCGAGTAGAAACAGTGAGCCATTATTACAACCTGTATGTAAGATTAGATAGGATAAATATAAGATGGGGACTACATATTCATAACTCGTAGTATCCCACAATGCACTGTGAAACATGGTGCACAACTGATGCTCACTAACCAAGCAGCGTATACTCTCGAGTCGTGGTTGGGAAATGAAAGGTGGACGCGCGAGCGCCTGAGAGTGATAAATAATAGATACATAAGAAATAAATAAAATAACACTGTGGTGTTCCAGGTTGGAGGAATGGTTGGGGGGGGGGGGGGCTACAAATAGACACTGAAATGTTTAAGACAGATCAAATGCAGGAATAGTTAGAAAAAGAGTCACAGTGGCTGAAAGAAATACAAAGCCACATGTCTCATTTGATGAGAGCCATACTGACATGGCACTGCAGTCGCTAGAACCGCAGAGAAGGTGATTGGATGCCCACCCCTCCTCCACCCCTCCCCCACCCCCAGCTCTCAGTGTCTCGCCAGAGGCAGGGCGGTCATAAAAGATCACCGTCATCCCAACAATCACCTGTCCAACATGCTGCCCTCTGGGTGAAGATTCAAGCCCATTAAGTCCAAAACACACAGACTAACAAACCGCTCCTTTAAATGCATCGGGACAGCGACACCGCCTTTCATATGTCACTAAACTTGGGTGTGTGTGTGTGAAATGCTGTACGTTCATCTATATGCTGCTGTTACTTTTTTTTTTTCACAACAGTATTGGTTAAAAATATTTCCTGTACATACTTCTCTATTAATAATAATAACACTCTATTTTTTCCCTGTACATATTCCTCTCCCCCATCTGTTTTCATATTGTTTAACATTTATTAAACCCTTGAATCTACCCCCCTGCCCCCTTATGCTCTTTTGTATATTGTCGTTTTGCACTTGATCATTTCAGTTGCACCATAGCGGCCTTGCTGCAACTGTGCAATGATAATAACAGTCTCGAATCTTGAATAATATGCTCAGCATGATATGGATTTCTCACATAAGTGCAGGAATGTATTCATTTTAAAACCAGCCAGCATTGATCCAGCACACTTTATTGGTGCAACAGTAATGACATAATGAGCGGTGTGTGCCGGAGTAGTATCTGACAGTGTTTACCAATGAGCTCACTATACAGCATTTAACATTCCTTAGATAGTGCGTAGGGAGTGGTGAATGAGTGGATGACTTTTGACAGCGACAGAGTTCACTTAAGCACCGTCACTGCTTGCTGCATTACACCCACAGCTATGTAGATGCTGAACAATCCTAGCAGCTACTCCTGAGGGAGGGATATTATGTTGTTAAAAAGCTGAGCTCACCTGTCAACAGGCCAAGGACCGTCGGTACCTGCTCCAGCAGCAGTTTACGGAGCTCATCTTTCCTGGCAACACTCAAGTCTTCCCGCGGGCACGCAAGCTCCTCTGACGTGGTTTTCAACATGACCAAACCCAGAGGAGCCAGAGCCGGGGACTGGATCAACTGCAGAGTGACAGACAATCAGGTCTGAGGTTGTTCCATGCTGGCGAACATATCAATACAGGGTTTAAGAAGGTTAACTTAAGTTCAGGGTTTCCCTGTATAAATTCCTTAGATACACACACATCATTATCTCTGTTTTGCGTACGGCTCAACATAAAGGCAGAGCAACGCAAATGAACCATGCACAAGGCATCTTAGCGCTTGTTATGACAACCATGAGCATGACATATAAACATCACCAAAAACATATGGGTAATAAGCAGCGTGTGATTAGATAAGTGCACAATCCAGATACTGATATTACACATATACGGTCACAACTGTAGTTAGTGGGGTTCAGGGGGCAGCGTGGTCATCTGTGGATAGGAAGGCCAGTGGTTTGATCCCAGTCCTACATGCTGATGTTTCCTTGGGCCAGATACTGAACCACGAACTGAGCAAATGTGCGTATGGTAAAGCTGATGCAGATGGACACTGTGTGATTTGTAGTAGTGACAGGGTGGATGTGACTTGTGAAGAGTGATCATGAAGACTTGAGAGGGGTTATCCATTTACCAAAGAACCATTTACCAAATACTGTAGTCACTAGAATAAGTTGAACTAAAGTTAGCTTGTTTTGTTGTTATGTAACTTGAATTGGTCAAGCACCTTAAACTCAATTTATTTACCTAATGAGTAAGGATAGAAACAGTGTCACTCAGGCTTACCTGAAGGGTGTTTGTAAAGAAATCATGGTAGAACATCGGCCAGTCCTGGCGACCAATGTCCACTATGACTTTGCAGAGTTTGTTACGGATGAAGTAGGGCACCGCTTTGTGTTGAGCGAGGAGGAGTTTGGGTAGACAGCTGCGAATCTCCATCTTGTCTTGGGAGGCAACACCGATCCACATCTTGTTTACCAGGTTCTGAGAGGCAAGAGCATTCGACTATTGAAGCAGCAGCATTTTATTTTCAAAGACAAATACACAAACATTATATTTTATGGAAAGAAAAGGAAGGACAGTAATGGGCGAATATGCATCTTCCACCCATAGGACTTACTTCAAATACTGTGAGACTGTACATCATGACATACTCATTCCGAGTATTGGAGAGGAAGAACAAGCAGTGGCGCCACGCTCCTGTCTGCTGTGCAAAGTTATTCAGCAGCTCCTCTGCAGAGAAAAGGAAGTGACAGAGGTAGAAAACCAATGTAGTACTTCACAAGTAGTCATACGGAAAGTAATGCATCACAAACACAGGAAGTGCATAAAAAGCGACATTTCAGTCGTCTTTGGAGACAGGAACACTTTCAATGCTTCAATTTTGAAAGCTTATCAATGCATGTGTTACTTAAAATATGTTCCTTGGGGTAAAAATAAAATCTTTACCACTTGGCCTATATACGGATCACAGGCTGGTATCTACAGAGCTCAAGATCGATCAATGTCCCATTGTTTGAACCCTCTTCACTGTATTAGGGACAAAGTCTATGCAGTTTCCTTTGAAATTCATCTTGGATGGCATTTAAAGTGCAAGATGTTTTGCTGCAGAACCTACCTATTTCCCTTTTCCTCTCATTAGTTGTGCAGCTGTGGAAGAATTCGGTCATGAGGCTCTCCAGGGCACGCAGCGATGCCTCTTCTGATGCCTGGTGGATATAACAAAAAGGACAAAACACACAGACAGATTATCTAACCTACAATGTGCATCGAAGGACGGATTTCTGTCATCATCTAGCCCAGACGACAAATGGCATAAACACCTGATCACAAAAAACCTTTACAGAGAAATATTCGAATACATTACTCCAGTAGTAAAGGAATTGAGTGGTACAACATGTAGTTATGTTGCCTGATTTCAAGAGGATACCTTTTGTCATACTGGTGCATGCAAGTATCTGCACAGTCGTGCTGAGGCAAGTCAATTTATGGCCTGGCAACTTGTCTTTACATGTAAGCTACATGCCTGAACACAGCTATTGAAAGTTGTTGCACATTTTATAAAAATTGGGGAATATCTTTTCCACAGTGCTCACATTTCTACAATTTATACATAATTCAGCACTGACTCTTGCACAAAAAAATAAAATTACACCCCTTGCTCCATAAGACTTCGATCGAGCTGCAAAGAAACAAATCATGTGCCTCCTGTCTGCTGCAGAAACTGGGATTTGAGAGATAACGAATAGAGACTTTTAAAGAGTAGTTCCTGGGTCAGGCGTGTCTGAATTCCTCAAATAAGCCACAACTTGCCGAGGCTCAACACAACTCTCAAAGCAAATCCTGGGTTCTGCAAGATGGGCGTCTTATATCGTGAAATGGCTTAACAAGCTGTCACATCCCGTTGATCCCTGGCCTCCTGCAAACCGTTATGTGACCTAACTCCTGGTGTAGCCATAACATTAAACATTTGTCGCGATCTGCATGCATTTTTCTGACAAATAAACACATTTACAGCACAGCTCCGGGGCTTTCCTCTGTGAAATACGCTGCGTTAGCTTACTAGCCAGTAAAACAGGAAGGCAACAGGATGATGAATAATAATCGTCTAATTACACTCACCATGTTTACGAGGATCGGGTGCTTTCTTCAGTTTTACTCGGTCTGGGGTTAATTGCAGCAATAAGCCAACATTAGCTACTTAGCCTGGCCAGTTCTGTAGCCACCGTTAGCTGAGGTGCTGCTGGCTAATGGACCCGGAGAGGGGGCTCTTCATGGCATTGTCGTCCGACTGCATTAACGTGTTGTCAAATGGGGAAACAAGTCCTGCCTTTGCGCTCGCTGTATCGCCTGCACTGGAGAAATGTGCAGCGTTTAATTAGCTTCTTGTGTCAAGCGTTTGGGAGCAACGTCCCCCCCCCTCAATGCTAACGCTGCTAGCCGTTCTAGAAGGATGAAGGTATCGTTTACGTTAGCTGCGTTAGCTGTCAAACACTGGACATGCTTCTAGGACTGCTGCTCGCTAAAACGTCCATTTACCGTCCGCCGATTAAGCGATGGTAAAGATGCGCACATAACTTATACATCTGGTATATTTTTAGCGACGCTAAAAATGCAATACTGCACTCGTCTGTTCCTGTTACCCCCTCTTTTCAATGCCTAGGGCGGCTGAAAAATACAGCTAGCTCGCTAAGTAACAGGGCTGCTCGCAACTTCCTCCTGACTCGACCAACCCCAACAGACCGAGTCAAGCCGCACACCACCAGACCTACCCGTGTCCGGTTCGAGCTTCAAACCATTGCTGTTCATTTTCCCAACAACAAACACTGAATTCTGTGATTAGCAACAACGATCAGTGTGTGAATTGGTCTAAGAATAGAAGAATCTAAGAAACTATTATCACTACCGCTACATATTTTTGTGTAGAATGTCATAAATAATTCAAGTCGTTTTCTTGATGAGCCCTAGAACAAGCCCTAATATCAGACTTATTATTGCCACAGTAGTAGTATTATGCTACTACTATTACATGTATTTCAGTAGAATTCATAAGTGATTCAAGTCATTTTCTTTATGAACCCTAAAACAAGCCCTGATATCAGATCTACTATTACTACTACTACATATATATGTACATACAGCAGAACGTATTCAGGTAAATTTCTTAATGTGCTATAATACTAGTCCCAGTATCAGCCCTACTACTACTTCTACTACTACTACTACTACTCCATGTATTTCATGTGGTGACAAACATGTACATTACATTACAAGGATGAATAAAGGTTATTCATTTGTCTCCCTCTCCTTGCCACTGCACCGCTCCACACATTCTACATACATTTTCCTGAATCATGCAGTTAATTCTACATCTCTTTGAATGATTTACAAGAGCCATACAAATGGTACATCATAATGTGGCCAGTCACAATGCTTACACGATAGTCAATGTGAATCAATAGCTTGTTTTATTAAGCCCATCATTTGTGACCCAACTGTGAATGCTATACACACGTATTCACACCGATATTACAGCGCTTACTTTAAATAGTACAAGGTAAAACTTCAAGAGTTCAACATTTTTTAAAAAGAATCACTTCGTCAAGAACAAATATTTTTGATCATTATTCACACACAAGCATAAATTAACACACATTAAATGTGTGGAGGTAAATCTGTTACACTGTTGAAGCAATATAGTGACACAGTTGTTTAGTGAATAGCGCCGTTGTCTCACAGCAAGATGGTCCCTGGTTCAAATCCCTGTTTGAGCGAGGTCCTTTCTCTGTGGAGTTTGCATGTTTTCCCTGTGTCCGCACAGGTTTTCACCAGGCAAATTGTTCAGGGAGTATTCCCTGCCTTTGCCCCACGTCAGATGTGTGTTAAGCAATGTACCATACACAGAGATAGTCACAATTCTGTGTATCAAGTTAAACATTTTCCTGTGAAGAATTTTCACATCTCATGAACAACGTATTTAAGATGAACAGATAAAATCCTTGGTTCTTCTCTTGAGGGCAAAAGACCAGAAACCTTTGTGCTTCAAATTACTCCTTTCTCCTTAGTTATCATTATGATTATCCATGACTGTGAGCTTCTCTTTTTTCTCCACAGCGCGCTGTCTTTGTGCTTGCATGTTGTACGACCAAGCTCGGTCCACACCCTGTCCCTCAATCCTACAGGGAGCCCAGTCAGGAAAGGGAAAACGACCAGCCACCACTACTGCATCATCGGGGAGCTCAGCCTCCAACTTCTGCTGCAATAACGAAAGCTGAGAACACAAGATCATGATTAAAAACGACAGCAGTACTTTCAAAATAATTACTTTTAAATCAGCATATAACAGTGAATCCAAATGTAACCACATGTCAACAATGTGCCGAGGGATTCCTCCTAGAATGTTTGCATTGATACAATTAAAGATATGATGAAGTAGTGGCACTCAGGTTACTTCTGACATCTTCAGGTGACCAACTACTACGAGCACACATTAGTAATTTTATCACTATTTCACTCACCACACTAGGAGCCAGAAATACTGTGACATTCTTGCATTGTGTCAAGTCGACCTGTGATGAAATACAAGCAAAATACTGCTTAAATTGTCAGACTGTTGCAATAATAGGCCATTGACCAGCCAAATGTGTTGTCATTTAATGGTGCTCTGTGTAATTTACTAGTAGCATCTCTGAAAATTTTAGCAAGAGTCTTTGTCAGACAAATGACAAACCTTCCAGAGATCTTCACGTCTGTAGGACACTTTTTTGTGATGACCTGCTCTCCATGCATGAAAGTGAGACAAGCGAATAAGCCACGGGTTGAGCTCATAACCTACAGTGGGAGTGAAACCCTGCCGATGGGCTTCTAAGACCTTTAAGAGTAAAAAATGAATGAAGTCAGAGCCTGTTGTTTGTCAAGGTACAAAAAATGACTTCAGTTATCTCAATTATACTTACGATCCGACCATCACCAGATCCCAAATCCACAAGGCCACCTTTTCGACCGGTCAGCAGTTTCATTACATTGCCTACTTGAGCTTTGCTGGCAGGCATGTATGGGACCTGGAAGATTTGTTATAGTTTCTGTTATAGTTTGGCATTATACAAAGTGTTACAAAAAACATTTAAAAGTGTGATTCAATAGTAAGAGTGTACCTGTAGTTTCAAGGGGACTTTTCGGAAACCAGGCTGGAGGATTCCCACCCACATAGCATACACGGCCAGCCCAGTGCCAGCAGCTAGCTGAGCGAGATCCCATGCTCCAAGCTGCCTGGTTTGGAACTCAGAAAAGGCCTCATTTGACCCAGTGTCGTCATCCATTCCCTCCCGGAATTAGATGAATAGGCTGTAAGTGAGTGCAAGTGAGTACAGTAAAACTCACAGGGAAATTATACAATACTCAGTTACTTTCCTGTATAAAATAGGTATACAGGAATCCTGGCTACATCGGAGCATTTCTGTGTAGAGTGTGCACATTCTCCAAAAACCTCCATATTTAGGTTAATTAACACCTACAGTGGATTGGTGGTCTTTCCAGTGTGTATGCCCTGCCTTTGTCCTATATGTGCTAGAAATAGGCATCAGCTGAACCCTGCAAAACCGCCGGGTACTAAGCAGGTGAGATAATGAATGGAAAATAGTTCAGTCAGTGGCAGAAAATGCTTGACATATCACATATGATTGTTCTCAACAATCTCCTCTTCCAAGAGCACCTCCTTTCTTAAGCAATGCTCTTCCCCTTTAACATGAAAAAACAAACAAACAAACAAATAAATCTGTCCTATCCTTCTACTGTACCTCTCCTATCCTATCTGACTTATCTACCCCAACTATCACCTCTTGTTGAACTTGTTGAACGCTTTGGATAAAAGTGTCTGCCAAATGACTAGTTGTAAATGTAAATCTTGACTGTAACCGCATCGGTTTATGAGTTTGGCATTTGCACTAGAGATTTCTTAGTTCTTTTCTTGTTGTTGTTATTCTTCTCTGTGTTGTTTTCCCTGAGCCGCCTAAACAAACACACCTTGGATGCACAGTGTGCTCTGCACATCTGTCAGGCTAGTTTATTCAACAGCTTCATGAGCTGTGTGTATGCACCAGTGCACCAGCTAATGGACGGTGAGCCTGTCAGGACAAAGGTGATGACAGCCTCAGACTCATTTGAAGATTTTGCACTTAACTTGCTGTTGCATTCCCCGCACATCCATGTCATTTTATACTCACTACACCCTACTGTTGGCATCTTTCATTTTATTTCCTCTTACTTTCGTGGTGCCTCGAATTCAGCCCAAGGGACAAGTTAAGTTTTCTGAATTGAATGCATCTTGGTGTTGCTTTTTATCCCATAACAATACACATTGAGATTAATATTATAAGCCCAATGATATTTGAAAATCAATTCAATTCAATTTTACTTGTTTATTTGTATATTTATGTTTAACTCGAGGTTTATGGGTTCCTCCAGCATATAAGTGAGCTGCTGTAACTTACCTGCGTGAACACGGTCCGAGGATCACATGCGCTACTTCTCGTTGTTACTGCCGTTTTACAAAAACTAAAGACATGTGCATGTTCTGATAGTAAAGTACATTAAAAACAAAACGTCCAGAGATGTTTTCAGTAAATTACTGAGTAAGTACCGTGAAATATCACATTGACCCGACGGAGGGGGGACACTTTCGCCGTCGGACCAGTCCGTCAGCGAAACATCCCGCACAGAGAGAGAATAGTTCCGGGAATGATTCAATTGGGAAGCGTCATTGAACATCCTCTATACCCACACATTCATTAACTAACCTGGTTAGAACCTTGACAGTGCAGGAGCCCATTTACAGCTGGCATGATTTATAGTCTCCAATCTTGAGGAAAGGCAGTGTCATCTTACTTTTGGCTGTCTAACCAAGTCCAGGTCTCAGGGGGGCAGTTTCAGCGGGGAGCAGAGCAAGTCCACTGAGAGTATCTTCAAGAGATATCTCAAAATAGATATAATCTAGGGTGTTCTGGGTCCTGTGCTCCTGAAAGACCTCTCTAGGGAAGCATCCAGGATGCATCCTGGCCAGATACCTGAACAAACCTCAGCTAGCTCCTCTCTGCAGAGTAGAGACTCTACTTTGAGCTCCTTGCCCTTTCTTTCAGGGTTCTTGCTCCTTGTCACAATCTCATTCTTTCGGTCATTACCCAATGCTCAAGACCACTGGTGATGGTTTTAACCCAGACAGCCTGGTAAATGTGTGAATACTTTTTATTTGAAATACAATGTCCAAAGTGTCACTTAAAATATACAATTATGTTAACTTTCAATTTTATGGAGTCCAACTTTGTACAAAGAAAAAAAACAAAACATCAATGTCCATGTGGCTTCTGAACGCCCAAAAGAAACCAACTCTTAGTCGCTGTCAGCATCATCACTTATTATACCCTGCAGGTTGGACCAGTCTGTTCTTCGCTGTACTTGCTTTGTTTTGTTCTCCCCATCACTGTCGGAGTCAGAGTTCAGAGCACGTGTGAATGTGGCCGATGGACTCTTCTGTTGCTTTTGCCTGGCCAAAGCTCCTCTCCGTTTCGGTCGACCTGAGGGAGTTACAAGCATCATTGAGCGTTGTAATACTGTAGACTGAAGACTCTAATACTCGGACCGAGGGGCAATTTAGAATCTCCAATCAACCTAAACATGCATGTTTTTGGACTGTGGGAGAAGGTTTGGGTTAGAGTATGTGGAGAATGAACAGAGAGGTTGATCGTGATTCCAACAATGGATCTTCTTGCTGTGACAGCATTATCTTCCAAACTACTATGTTGTTCTCAAATAAATTACTGTATCTGAAAGTGAATGGATGCAGAAACCTAACTGAATGAAGATTTTCTACATGGACAGAAAAACCAAAAAAGTGGATTTTAGAATTCCATTTAAAGTGAATAAAACTTCACAGCTATTTAAAAACACACAATATTGCTGCTTTCTTCGTACCCAACGATGGATTTAAGCACCCAGGATAAAAATGTAAATATTTACCTTCAGAATTAATGATGTTACTGACATCAAGATCAGCTAATTCCTGGGCATCCTCTCTCTCTAGCCTGACTTTTTTGCATTTCTTGATGGTTGGTTGGCCTGTGTGAAAATGTACATGTCATTTCATAATTCAGCTCCTTGTGTAAATAACCTGAGTTTTAACAATTACACTGTTTACAACGTCACAATTCTGACTGCACTTCCGCTGACCTTCAACACCGAGATCTTCTAGCTCCTTCTTCAGTAAAGTCACCTGGGAGTGAATGGAGCGACAACCACCGAGGAGCTTCTTGTAGTTTCGCATCACACCACAGACACGGATATAGCGCTTGAGCCGCAGAACTGCTCTCGTAAGATCCTAGTAACCAGAGGACAGACAGGAGTGAGACAGGGGTATTCTCCAGTTATTCTGGGTAACAATATTACATTACATTTTCAAAACATCTTGTCATCTGAGTTAAATAAGAGGCTGGATATTCATGGACACGCATATCTCGCGGATATTTGTTGGGGATTTTGTGCCACAAAAATCAAGCAAATGCATACAATATAAATCATGCCACTTTTGCAAGCCTTGATTCTTTCAGCTCTGATTTGTAACATCAATTATGAACTCACCCTTTGAGACTTTGTGGGTTCCTCTTTTGTCACAGTCTTGGTCTTTTTCTCCTGTGTCTTTTTTGTTGCATTTTCTGCCCTACTGTCCACAAGAGAAGGAAGCGGGGATGAATCGGACTCCGAGTGGTTACTATTCTTTTCCGTTGAGACTTTTTCTTCTGTATCACACAACAGAAAGTCAAGTTTCACAAGAAAGTGGTGACAATCTATCGGAAGTGACAGTCCTGTGTGGTCATGTGAGAATGAATGTTAGATACGCACCTTTGTCACTGTTGTCACTGTTGTCACTGTCTGAGGAGTTGTTGCAGTCGTTTTCATCATCTCTGGTACCATTATTCTCTTTCTTCTCTTCATTGCTCTGTGTTTTCTTTCCTTCACCTTTCTTGCTACTGCCTGTCTTTCCATTCTTGGCAATACTTGCTTTCTTCTCCATCTCTTCTTTCCGACTGTCACTACTGTCACTCTCAGAGCTTTCTTTTTCCGATTCATTCAATTCTCCATTTGTAGAGGCGTCACTGCTTATGTGCCGTTTAGCCTTTTGATTCCTCTGTGGCTCCCCATCCTCAGATCCAGATTTCTTCTCGTCTTCACTCTCCTCACTTGCTTTTTGGTCCTCGTTGTCATCTGACTCTGACTCTGCTAGACAGTTACAACGGAAAAACAAACATGTTAATAAAAAATGAACAACCCTAACTGGGGATAATATGGATGAGGTCAGTAATGCAGGGTCTAACAGAGGCAGATGATCTGAATAAGAGGTTAGGATTATCTGAACCTACCTGAGGATGAGTTTAACTCAAGACGGAATTTCTTTCTTCGGGAGCCATTCTTTCTCCCACTTTCATTATTTTCCTTATCTCTCTTTCTTTTATTTGGGAGCTTCTTTGTGTCCAATTCACTTTCCTCATTTTCATTGTCCTAGCAGACAGATGAAAGGATTATTGTCATAGTTACAGAACCACCGCAATCCCTGGGAAAAATCCTCAAGATACTGTACCAACTACAAGACACACACACACCTGCATTTTTATCAACTCCTCTTGAACCACTTGTTTCATGAAATGTTTGGCCTCTTGACTTAATGATTCCTGCCGCACATTGGATAGATAATTCTTCTTAATGATTCCCAAGGTCAGCTTACTGGAATAGAAATAAAGTAAGATTACATCAAGATTTCAAGGGAAATGCAGTGATTTAATTCCAGGAAATAGTAAAGTGGAGCAGGTTTTGAATACAGACAGGGACAAAAAAAGAAAAACAGTGACTTAAAACATAATATATATAGGATCTATGTGGGTGTGCAAAAATGATCCAGACTTTGTGAAACAGGTATCAAAAACTATGCAAAAACTAGTGTGCAAAACTGCAGACGGTACATGTACAAAATTTACAGTGTTAGTTCTGTCATTGCCGATAAATGTAACCTGTGAAAACTTATTTATAACTGAGGAAAGAGCTGTGCACACACGAAAAGCACGAAGATACACCATCAACTGAACGGTACCACTTCCGACCAGCAGGTGTCGTTGAAACTCGCTCGTGCTCATAGATTGTCAAATAATATTGTCAATACCAACCAAAACTAACTCCAGCAGCACCAGTAAATTAAAACTAAGCCTTCCAAGACTCTAGTATACTGACTGACATGTTAGAAAGACACATCTTTAACGCTGTGAAACTGCACCGCCACTTCAACTACTTAACTTGTCATCAGAGCGGGAACGTGAGTGCAAGAAGATGCTGGCGGGATATCTTCAAATCAGCAATTGACAGCGATTGTTCTTTCCTTTTCTGCGTGTACATTTAATTTCACAACTCTTGAAGGCTTCACCGTACCTCAGGTCTGGCTCACTGCGGAGCTGCTCGCATACAAACTCCCGGATCCTCGTTGACTCTACTGCTGACACCATGTTGGACGTTTCTTTTGAAGGCGGTATATATGGGCGGTCTGCGGATGTGACGTCACGGATGACCACACCCCCCCAGCGGTGTAAACAATTCGAAATTTGGGGGTGAAACCAGTGAAACGAGAGCGCCTATTTGAAACTCTCTTTGAAACATATGGTAGTGTCCTGTGACCTGAGTTGCAGTAATTCATTTGAAGTGTGAGCTCTGTGGCAATATGTGGAGCTAAGAATGGACTGAAATTGTAAACAATATGTAAACATTGTACACCGGGAATGTGTACAATATTCAGTAATGTGGCCACATTACAGACTTTTAAGAGAAAGTTAACAGAGTAACAGTGGTAGCACGGAATGACTGGAACCCTAATAGTACCAATTAAATTACAAATTAACATTGTCCCTGGTTATGAGTAAATATGAATGTATGTGAGCTGTGATGTAGTGGTGACCTATCCAGGGTGTATTCACTACTTTCGCCCCATGTGCACTGGAGATATGCTCCAACAGTCCCCTACCAATAGGTGCAAAGCGGATAAGATGAGGTATGGATGAAGCGAAAAAGTTACATATGAATAATACTGATAACAATTGAGTAATCCTTATCAATGCTTTCATTTTTACATGCGAGAAGAGGAGAAAATGAGACCAAAACGCTTGAGACTAATTTCACAAGTCATTTATTCACAACATTCCCATGACCAGAATTGGACGGAAGTCATATTAGTGCATAATTTAAGGTCTTCCAATGTGATTTCATACATGGTTGAGATGCACTATTGCTCTCATTTAATGTACTGTTCGGTACCGAGAGTGATCGGATTATATTACACACAAAATACCCATCCTCTCCCTGAGAGAAACAAATGTACAACCCAGTATTAATTACCTTTGTCGTCCCTGTATGGCCGGATTTCAGTGGTTCCGCATGTGACAAAAAGTCAAAAGATCATGGCTCAGAATAAAATGCAACGTCGAAGATGGTCACGGTTCCTTTTGAAATGTTAAAACTGAAGTGTGAGTTCATGATTGAGTAATTTACAGGAATAAATTCAAAATCTTCTGTGTGCTATAGAGTGCAATGTATCATTCCAAGAGGGAAAACTCACTTGAGCTCTAGTTTACACAATGAGGCCGTGCAACATATTAAATACCAAACAATAAATTAGGTTCATAAATTAATTAATAAAAAACATCTTGAAGCAAAAGCAGTAATAATTTAAATAAAGAAAATGAAGCTGCTCAACGATCTCTTTCACAGACATCCTCACTAGAAATGGCTACTCAGTTTTACTCCAGTGTTAACGTTTAAGCTAAACTTGCCTGTCCTCTGTCCGTCACTGTCAGGCAGCGTGTTTAAACCAAACTTCTGAAAAGGCAACAGACGTTTTGCGACCTGAACAAAGAGACGACAGAAGGAAGGGTGCCAGTGCATACCTGGAACATCCACAGTGACAGTGGGCTGTCAGCTCTAGGAATAAACCCCATCTATGTGGTGCAAGTTGGCTTTTGAGGCCCATTCCGTGCAGGAAGTTCCTTCACATTTGCAAAGTGATTTATGCCGGTTCCATGTCCCAGATCATCCTACATTTTTTCCTATCTAAATATAAACGTACACAGTTAATTCTCTTGTAAACAGAAGCATTGTCTCCATCGTCACACAACTCTCACAACTCGTCGTGTCCTACATCTTTGCAATGACGGAACTAACTACCAGGCTATTGCTATGATGAAGGACACCTTTCATTCTGCTAGCATCCGACAAAAAAAAAAAAGAACATACGCAAAGTCACACTCCCATGTCAAACTTTTTCACATTATTAGTCCTTATACACAGTTTGCTGGCCGTGCCCTCTTTCATCATGCATTATGTGCCTCCTCACGTGGATCCGTCTGACTCGCCTGTCGCCTCCTGCAGCCCCCTCTTCCTCCGACTGCCCAGCTCCCAGTCCCGACCCCGAGCCTCTTGAATCTAAAAGGTGCACGCCTCCTGGACCAGATCTGTTATTCTCATAAATCAGGATATTGAGGGTCTCTTCAAAGATTCGCGCCTCAGGAAACTCAACCTGAAAGAAAAACCCAACATGAAACACATGAAAAAGATTGGCAACTGCTGGATTGCTGAACCACGCGGCATCTGTTGAATGCTGCGACGGAAAATTCCTGCATTCACAAATTGTGCTGTTGCAGCTATAGAAAGGTTTTGTGCCATGCCAGAGCCCTTTAAGGCATTAAAGAACTTCTGGGTACAATATGCAATAGTATCAATTGTAGACAGGATCAAAAAAATCTCAAGATTGACTGGAAATAGGAATACACAGCAACAGCAACCACTAAGTGCTAGAGGCTCTTCAGGAGCCTTTTAAAACTGCTGGTTTCGATGCTGTGTACATTTACAGTGCTCAGACTGTCTCCTGCTTACTTTGGTCTGCTTCTTCTCCGTGGCATAGACGATGGATGTGCAGCATACTTCTGCAATCTTGCGGCCTTCACCGTAAAAGGACCAGCAGCAGATTTCATCGCCAAGCACATCTTTGACAAACAGGACGCGGCCATTGAATCGCAGCACGAGCTTGTCAAAGAGTTCGATGTTCTTCAGCAGGTTATCGTCAGAGTTGCTGGTGACAGTTCAGGACAGAGAGTTAGAGCAGCTGAGAGGCTGACACAGCAAGACCATATGGGTTTGTTTTTAGAGAATCTGTAGGACACACCACCTGCCGTGGTTCTTACCTAGTATATGAGTATTTGTTGTTTCCTCTGTTATTCTGCAGTTTTACTACTGGCTGTAATGACAAAACATGGGGTGGGGGTGGGGGGGTGGGGGGGGGGGGGTGTATGTAACTGTGTGCACAACAACATTTCTACAACATTTCAACATTTTTTAATTGTGCGAGATGATAGAAATGATTCTTGACTTACCTTTCTACACGTAGCTATCATCTTCTGTTCTTCTTTAGCTGAGGTGATCATGGGGATCCGACAGACACTTTCAAAGACATCCTTCTGCTTCTGAGAATAAACAAATGAACATAACATCCATAACGAATTCTTTGAAATTAGTTCTACTGAGTTCTACTGTATGCTGTGTTATTTGAGGAACTTGCAACACCTGATTCATTTATCTGAAATAGTTCTGCTAAACTGAAGTTAACAGAGAGGGAGTAAGAGGAAGTTTACGTTTTCAGTTGCACCAACAAAACTATATATATATTGTCTTTCAGTGTTCAAGTCAAACAAATAAGCCAACTGTACATGTCGGGCCTTAATAGCAGCATTTTACCAAATCACAGCTTTAAACCTGTTTTAGGAACCATAAATGGATGATAACACTGGATTTCAAGAGCTTTGTTTAAATCATCTCAGTATTAATTAAACTTGTAGCTTTGGTTATGAAAGCCCAGGCAAACTTCACTTGAGTGATCACAATTCATCGCAAAATCTGCATTATCCAGACTTTAAAGACAAAGTCAATTAATTTCGGTGCAAAAAGGATGGGGAGATTCAAAATATTTTGTAAATAAATTGTAAAAAAAAAATTGTAATAAACGAAAAGCATGACTGACGTATTCTGAAAACGTGCAGAGGGCACTTACCTGCATGGCATTGAGGCAGTGCTGGACGAGTCCCTGGACCCGATAATACTGGGCTTCCTTCAAAACCTCATCCAGTTCTCTGTGGTCCTCTGGGAGTGGAACTGAGCCATCTCGCAGGAAGTTCAACACAAGTCCAAAATGTCGGCCGCACCTGTCCAAAACGACCCAACCTGAGGAAGTGGGGGGGATTATTATGAGTCAGTTACATACTTTAGAAACCGGAGTCAAAAATGTGGATCCGCCCATATGCTCATTTGATGTTCTACTTGTCAGATCATAGGAGCTTTTAAGGAAAGGTCTGACACACCAGACACACAAAAACTACACACAACGTTGATATAGAGTATTAATTAAGCTGAAATACTGTTGACACAGCATATAGCTTCACAGTCAATTTCACACTCTTTCAGTATTTTCATACTAAACATGAAACAATAACAATGTGGATCAGATAAAAAGGCTAGGACTCACCCTCCGAGTCTATGTTCACCTCAGTTCCTCCATTGCATATACTCCGCAACAGACTGTCCTCCTTGCTTAACGTCTGGACGGTGGTATAATGCAGCGAGCCGCCCACGTTCAGCTTGACATACTTGCTCCCCAACAAACCCCGATTTCTGAGATCGTCCGTGTTGTGGAAGGCAGGCTGGGACACGGTGGGATGGGTAGAGTCAGCAGCATCACTGCCAGCTGAGGCCTCAGCAGACATGGGGCTGAGGAGTCACTTCCTGACTGGAACACAGAATCACCGGGAGGGTTTGGACCAGTCAGCATTCATTAAATCATTCAGCAGAGGCTTTTATCCTTACGAGAAAAAAAAAAGAAACATTCCAGCTACACATGATGAATCATTTAAAGTCATCATTTCAGTTGTGCCATCATTAATTGCTGTGAGGGGAAGGCATGTATGAAACAACCCATTTCTGAATCTCTCTGTTCCGGAGACTAAGAAATGATCAGGGTGTGCATCAACTGTGACGCCATACCAACATGAATTATGAATAACAAGGAAGTAAAATAGATTCATGGTTAATGTTGAGTGCAGTATGTGAGAGACAGCAAGCTCCTGCTTGGAGAATGTTGAACATAGCTACCTCCTCTTGGAGGTGAAATGTCTTTTAAAAAAAAGTCCAGTTGCCACGACTCTTTGGAATACATTTCCATATACTCTCTCTCTCTCTATACACATATATATATTTGCATATATATTATATATATATAAAAGGTGTCCTTTGGGTATGAACTGCGAACTTACGTCATCCACCAGCCTGTTTTGTGAACCAATCACCAAAACAAATTCGTAGCTGTCTAAATTGCACAACTTCCGGAAAATAAATCTGACTCTAATCACGATCATCTGGGCGTATGAAAACCTTCCCACCCTTTCTTATGTCACAGCTCTAGGAAGATTCAAAAATCGCCTTGATAATAACAACCACACCTCAACTCAGTGGTCCACGAAGCCATGTACGTGCGAAACTCATAAAGGTTTTGTACATTTCATATGGATATTGACCTATGCCTTGCCTTTTGTTCATAAACGATGACGGCGTCACAGACATGGCTGAGCTGCTCGGTGCTAACAGGCTAACAGAATCATTCAATAGTACTTAACCTTTAGAGGAATTGTACTTACCACACTGAACATCCAAGGAGGCTTAGCGTAGTGGACCCAGCTGAGACACTGTAACTAAAAGTGTAAGCCTGAGTCAGCTAGCAGACGGTAATCAGCTCGTCGGCTAATGTAAACAGTTGATTCACAGCGCAGCTAACGCAGCTTCGCAACTCATCTTAAACACGGCGGCTAACAACAGCGAGGCTATCCCGCTACAGCTTCACATCAGCGACGAATCACACACTGGGCTTCAGGAAAATCTAACTACGAGATGGATAGCTGCCACTTCCATTGTTGGACGGAGACATTAATCCCGGATGCTAATAGCAGAAGCTAAATAGGTCACTCGGAAACGAAACTACCAGATCTGCTTCCGTTTCTTTCTTCTTCTGTGACTACAAGCTCTGTGTGGTTGTTGCCCAGCAACCGTTACTGCAAATTACCGCCACCCACCGGAATGTAATGGTGTGACACCAATACCACCGTAATACAACATAGATGGATAGACAGACAGACAGACAGACAGACAGATAGATAGATAGATAGATAGATAGATAGATAGATAGATAGCTCACTGTCTTCACATTCAGCTAATTTCTGACACTGATGTTAATGTATAAGTAACTTGTTGCACATTATTGTTAAAAAATTATATACACATAAAAAATAAATCTAAATCTATATCAGAATTCTTATTTAAAGGTAATTTTTCACATATACCAACCTCTGAATAGGTCACCAGTACACTACAAGTTACACATTAATACCATTCACTCTAACACACAAACCCACTGGCTATTTGGAGTCTGTAATTGACCTAAGAGAGGAGTGGCCACAAAAATATTGAAGAGATTTAAGAAATTTCAGAAACATTTACACCATTCAACAGACTTTATTTCCAGTTCAGCAAATAATTTACTGCCTTCAAAAGAGTGTATTCATATATGAAGCAAAGAAATGCTACTGATGATAAGAGAGGAATTAAGTCTACAAAGCAACAGTCTCCAAGATCCTTCATTTGGCACAGTGAATGAGATTTACATTCACTGTTCAAACAATCAGTGGTAAATAAATACATAATGCATCACAGCAAGCAGCCAAGTTTGTAATTTTTCATCAACATAGTGCATACAACATCAAATCTGATAACAATGATAACCGTCGATAACTATAATGATTATGGCAAGATTGAGCAGAAGCAATATAATGTACAATCAGTGCATGCTCTAAGCATAATGACATTCATGTCTTCTCCTTTTCTTATATGTCATGTGACACTGGGTGACGGTGCACGCCAGCAACAGCGAAGGATAAAATAAACACTGTCTTTGTAAACAGTATTGCAACAACAGATGAAACACTTAGGGACATTAAAGTATTTAACATTATATTTTGGCACTGAATTTTCATTACATATATAATGAAAATATATAACCTCCCGCCACCTTGTATAAGTGTATATACGAGGTTTCTATATATATATATATAATTTAGTATATATATCAACCTCAATCAAGATATTTACATTCAATTTGTGTGTGTTTGTGTGTGTATGTGTTGTACAGAGAGAAAGACAAAGTGAGGAAGAGAGAAAAGGACAGTGTTGATTACAAACTATTTTCTCATGATAAAAATGAATTTTTCCCTTTTACTGCGTCAGTTCAAAACACGAGCCACTGTAAAAATGAAAAAAAAAAAAGTTAATGCGTACACCATATGCTGATGAGTTTAATCTTCGATAGTTACAAATAAAGTATTGCCAAGATCTCAGATGTTTCAGCCTCATAATGAATTAGCTTGGAAAATAAATCCCTTATCCCTCAACCTTCCCCATTTCTCTCATGTTCTCGGGCCTCCTACATGACTATGTTTTGTCTTTGTTGTCAATTTCTTACCCTTCATAAGGCACCAGTCCGAATGATACACAGGTTACAGTTGGACCGTGATCTAGGACACACGTTTGGCAGACCATCATACCAGTGTGGCAAATCAAAATAAAGCACGTCCACAACTGACAAATCAGAGATATAGTGATCGTAAAACATAATGATTAGTAAAATTAATAATAAAAGGGGAGTGAGGCCAAAAAAAATTTCCCAAAAGAACAGAATCTTCCTGTGGTTTTAACTCTCATAAGGACCCTTTTCCCCTTTCAGATGGATACTTCATACTCCCGTGTATCCTGTGGTTACAGAAAGAAATCAAGAAGTCAATGAAAAAGTTAAGTGACAAAATACTTTATAGAAAGGTGACTGCTACAAAACAAAAACATACAAAACATGTATGTAATCAGATAATATTTAGATAACGCGAAAAGAGGAATGGCCTCATACTTACCCCTGCCTCATAAAGAGGATTGTTGAAATCAGATTCAACTGTAATTGGACTGTAAGAGTGTGTGTGAGACAGAGACTTCCAGAAGAGCGGCTTCCATTCTAGTCTGCATATGCTGGATATGAAAGAAGAGAAAAAAAAACAGATATAAGGCTGCAGGAATAAAGGCTGTAGTGTAAATGATACTGAAAGATGTGAAAACCATGTGATCTGTGTGTGTGTGTGTAGTCGTCCCTGGTACCTACTTTGTGTAGTACATGTAAATTCCTCCAATCAGAAGGATGACCAGGATGATCGGCAGGATTATTGCCAAAGCAATGTTCTCGCTCAGGATCTGATGGGACGGCTCAAATGACTGGGACACTGTGAAAAAGGTAATCAAAAAACAACCAGTATTAACCAACAACCATGTTAATAATGGGTTGCTGGTTAATGGAGCTATGGATGGTTTTCATGTCAAATAAATGCTGGCTTTTACAACTTTTACATTTGCAGAACTTAAGTCATAAGTCATTTACTATATTTTTTAATATATATTATAATATAATATATAACATTTTTATTTTATAAATTCTTCTGGACTTCATATACATCACAAAGTGGAGATGGGGTAAGAAATCACCTTCTAATTTGTGATCATCCAGAAGCTCCTCATATGCCACTGGAGGAAAAAAAAGGCAAATGAAAAATGAAAAGAATTAGTCTTGAATACAAGTTCAAGATCCCAAAACTATATTGTTATGTAGATACAAAGATAGCAGCAGCTAACAGGATAATACCAAAAGAAACACAGCAGTAATGCATTACTAAGTGTATTGTGAGTGAAATAAAGGACTATACAATGCTTTACCTTTGCAGAAGGGTGGCGGGCTGCTCCACTGAGAAGGGTGACCGGGGAGGCAGTTGACTATCACATCGCCGATGAGCTCGTAGCCCTCATAGCAGAAGAAACGCAGGCTTTCTCCAGCCTGGTAGCTGTGCTTGTACAAGGTCTGGTAACCATTGTCAGGGACCCCAGGATTTGGGCATGGGTCATATTTCACTACTCAGAGCACAAAAACACAGCCACAAATGTGAAGTCACTTCCAATTACAGCAATGAGCAGCATGGGCAGCCACAGAGAAGCAGGAAAGGCACTCACAGACACACTTTGGGCTGCGGTCACTCCACTTGGGGGTGCCAGTGTCACGTCCATGACAGGAGATCTGGCTTTGACCTTCCAGCTGATAGCCCTGATTACAGGAGAAGCGGACCACCGTCCCAACTGCAAAACCCGCCTCAGGGCGCACCGAACGCGCACCGTTCACCACCTCCCCTGGATCAGGACACTGCTGGACTGTGGAGGGCAGGGCAGGACAAGCATGAGCTTGGCAGTGGAGTTAGAAATGGTGTAGTGTAAAGGAAAGGAAGCTAAGAGCAAAGACTCCTGGGGGAGGTTTAAAATGAATAGCTTAAGTTAATGAAAACTGAAATCTAGCAGCATCCAACCTGACTTCTCACAACCTAACTCCTCACAGGCTATATAAAGATCAACAGATAATCATACCAAGTGAGATACTGAAGTGAGATTTTAAGGTACAGTGTCTTCTTTGGTTTGGAGAGAGTCAGAAGAAATGCATCCCCACACTGCCATGGCAGTGCATTGTGTTTCATCCGTTTCCTGTTTCATTTTCAGATGTTGTATCCTCCTGGGTCATGTTTTGTTTTACTTCCTGTATTCTGGTTGCTTCATGTGCCACCTGCATTCCATTAGTCTCTTGGGCCCTCCAGTCCTTGAGTTTATCCCAATTTCTCAGCAAGAACTTACAACACACAGCTGCGTGTTTACTGTAGCATCACGGACAATATGTGCACTACAAGATGAAAGCAAGATGTTTTTTTGGCAATGAATGCGATGTTTCTAAGCCTCTAATTAGTCATTCCAAGCAACTCCCACAGGTCTTTGACAAAGGTTTAGGTGTGGAGTCTCTGAGGTACTGTACCTCCCACTGCTTTTCCTACCTTTAACACATGTAGGTGGACTGCTGCTCCAGGACAGGTCCCACTGGCAGGTGATGATATCAGAGCCACTGATGTCATATCCAGGTTGACACTGATAGGTCAGCACGCTGCCTCTCACGGGCGAGTAGTGGGATGAGCTGATCCAACCAAATTCAATTTGGGGGAGTGTGGGGCACGTGTCGTTTGGCTCCACCTCTGCAAAACACATAGAGCGAAATGGGAATGCACTTGGATTTTTATTCATGTGTATTCTAAATTTCCAAATTTTATGCAAGTCAGAGCAATAAAGCTGCTCAAGGAGATGCATTTACCACGATAGTGAATGAGGAATCCCTGACTCAGACTGAAAGTGGAATCATCAGGGTCACTCTGAAACTGGATGGTGACCCCTGACCCGCCAGATGTAACCTGGAAACGCTCCTTGGAGCCCACGTATAGTCCGATCGCATGAGCCATGAGGTCACGTCCATCAAAAACCGTCAGCACATCGGTTTGGCGGATATTCAAACTTTGAGGAGGGAAGAAAAGAGAAAACAAGAGATTTTGCCATTTAAGCTGAGCAGTCCACCCACTGGTGCATTTTCGTCCACAGCAGAGAGAGAAAAGGTAGGAGATTACATAAAGCTGCTTAATACTGTCTTTATTTGTCTTTTATTTGCTACTTAACTTCTAATAAGTTACACTTATCAATCTGCAAATGGTAACAATGTGTAAATCAACAATAAACACTGTGCAGCCCTGTCCAGGATTTTTGTTTGGTACTCGAATCAACAAACTTACATCTGGACATCCAGTTCAATGCGCTTCTCCTCATGTCCATGGATTCGCCACACACAGTCCAGCCCCTTGGGGTAGCTCTGAGGCCAGTCAGGAGACAGGATTGTACCTGAGGGCTCAGTCAGTTCGCCTCCACACAGAGCTTATAGAGCAGAATAGAAGAGAGGAGCAAATGAGAGGAAATAACATCAGGAAGTGGAAAATGGGCAACAGCTTGTGAGGAACAAAGCATTCATGGAGGATGAGAAAATACATGATAAAGATCTCAGAGAACATATTAGCTGACACTTAAATCTTTCTTAACTTACACATCATCGTTCAACAAAATGAATTAAAAAGACTCTTAAGTTTAACACCAACATAGTCTCACTGCTTCACAGTAAAAGTGCTGCATGTATAAATTCCACCTGAAATAGTTTATAACCTAAAAATTTGGACTAAAATTTGGATAGATCATCTAATCTGTGAACATTTCTGCTCGATCCGTGGTAGATATTTTAGAACAGTTCAGCGTAGCATTGCAGAAAAGAGTCCAGTGCTTCCACACTACTTCACCACATCATCAACACTGCATCATTGTTGGCATTGTTTTGATAGGAAAAAACCCTTCTGGCAGAAATTACATACTGTCTGTTTAACCACAACAACTCGTAACAATCTAAATGGGGAGGGAGGTGACAGCTCCGAGACACAAACTA
Organism: Karalla daura; assembly: GCA_029224185.1. Taxonomy (NCBI): domain Eukaryota; kingdom Metazoa; phylum Chordata; class Actinopteri; order Chaetodontiformes; family Leiognathidae; genus Karalla; species Karalla daura. The sequence goes on along the minus strand of CM055203.1, from coordinate 13,706,681 downwards.
CAGTGACAGCAGCCAAATGCGGTGCTTCTATTTCTATACAAACCCACTATTTGGCCTGCGAGAAAACACTCAATTAGAATTTGTTTGGAGGATGTGGTTGACAACTCGCACAATGCAGGGACCTGCTCTCACATACATGACACTTCCGACTGAATCCAAGGCAGGAAAGTGAGAAACCATATACAGAGATTCATGCATGCACACAGCTCCCATCTGTGTCTCTTAAGAACAATATGACCATGCCTGAGTGGCCGAGGCTGTTCTGCACGGTCTGTCTGCTCAACCAGGACAGTCACATTCACACAGTGAAGACGCAGCATCAGGGAAAGTTCATGTACATGTTGGCTGCAGTGGGCTCAGAGCAAACAACCAAACACCTGATACCTGGATGACGATCACGACCATGATAAATCTATATCTTACCAAATGCAGTGGCGGCCCATGGTTCCCCACACTCCTGACAGGCTCCGCACTTTCTATCATACATAAAAAGTGCTCTCAGGCTTTTCTTCCATCCCAAAACATCTCTGCGAATGAGCTGCCCTCCAGCTAATTGAAATACCACATATGGCTCCCAGGCTGTCTCGCACGCTTGGTAGAAACACGCAGCACCTGTGTTTTCATCCGGCCGCTCTGCCGCTCTCACTTTTCACATCGTGACAACAGATGAGCAGATGACTCTGCTTGCTATCTTCACGCCTCGTGCAACCGTGCCAGCACAAGTGAGTCTGAACCTGTGAGCGGATTCGCTGAAAACAGCCGCCACGGTCCCGCCGCTTTACCTCTGCACACTGGCTCGCTGTCGTTCCAGTGGGGGTTGCTGGGGTCCACGCACTCGATCGTCCCCAGCCCTTGCTCCATGACAAAGCCTGGGGAGCAGGTGAAGGTGACAGTGGTGCCCAGCTGGTACGTGATATCACTGCTGCTGAAGTTTCCATGGGGCATGTAGGGCTCCCAGCAGTGCTCATCATCGAAGGCTGCAAAGACAGAGGAGAAAAGATAGATGAAAAGAAATTAGTTGCAGTGTGTGCATGTGTTCACGGATCAGGATTTTCGAAATGTCCCTTTGTCCTACATTTTGAGTTCTGCTAGCATATCTCCCGCTTGAAGGCTTTGAGCAACCATTTAATTGAGGCGGGAGTGTAGCTTCTCACTGGGGATAACCCAGAATCTCAAACCACCTTGGCTAGAAAAAGCCCAGGTGTGAGACGCTGAAAGATTTAGGAAAAAGCATCTCCAAAGCCTAAAATAAATCCCTCTGAAGCGTGAGCAGGATGCGAGTGCTTATATGGATCATTACCATCGTCTTAAAATACAAACTAATACTAAAAAAAGCTCTGTATTCTGGAGGATTGTAGCCCATTAAACCTCATTGCTGGTTTTTATATAAAATAGATAGATAGATAGATAGATAGATAGATAGATAAATAGATAGATAGATGATAGATATTATACAATAACAGGGCCAGAGAGACATGCAGACATGCTGCCACTGCCTTTATGTTTTGCTAACTGTAGCAAAAGACCTGAGGGAAGGTGAGAAGTGCTGAGTCTCTCCACTCACCCTCATATCGCAGGGCCAAAAGCAGAGGGATGGAGGAGGAGTCGGCAGTGAGCTCCAGGTACAATGTGGAGCCTTCACTTAACAAGCCACGCTCCGGGACATCGTCCAGGTCTGAGTCAAAGAGCGCCGGAGACAAGGAACTGTTTCCACTGCGCACAATTAACCTGAGAGGAACAAACCACAGAGACAAAGAGAAAAAGTGTCTGGTCAGATCCTGCATAAAATGTATACTGAACTGGATGTAACACACATGACCCCGGTGTAGATTAATGTATATTCTGATTCTTCACTTTTCTTGTTTGAATGAGTGCTTCTCATTTAGACTATCTTTGAACAGTGGTATTAGATTCAAAATTAATTAGTTAGATTTTTATCATTATCTAAAATGTTAATTTAATCATCACTTCTTTTTGAGACTGGTGATTGTGGGCAAAAAAGAAGCAAAGAAGGATTTTAGATAAAATGTTATTACTGTTTTCAAAAGCAGACAGAGAATTAAGGGTAAGAATGCATCTCATCAAGAATACAATGATCACTGAGTCCTCTGTAAATGTGAAAGCAGAAAAAAGGATTATTTTGAATTGATAACAATTCCCCAGCCAAACCTTTACAAGGTTAGAAAAGTAAAAGTAACATGCTGCATTCATGTAAAATCTAAAAAATGCATCGCTTATTTGGGAACTGGCAGTGTTGACATCTGCAGTGTAGATTTAAGTCCCCACAGCAAATGAGTGAAAAAACAAATTCTGTGGCACACAAACGTACTTATCGTCATCTTCATCCAGCGCAATCCTCTCAAAGTGTAAGTGGAGTCTGTGTCCCTCTTTGGCCTCTATTAACCAGTGGCAGCTAAGGTTATTTCCATTACTGTGGTTGCTGACAGATGGAGGGGTTGGAGACAGTATCCGGCCCACTGTGGCGTTGCGAATCCACCCCCCACACGACACGGCTGATGAAAACAACAACATATCACGCACGTTATTTTAATGTCTGCTTTTAAAGTGGCTCCTCTCTGGGCTTCGGGTCTGAATGAGCTGACCCACCGACGCAGTGGGGTTCGGTTGTGCTCCAGTGAGGGTGCGTGGCGTTGACACACGTAGCCACCTCGTGTCCGCGGACCTGGAAACCCGGATCACAGTGGAAGTGTGCCTGACCTCCGGGGTGGATGTCTGTCACTGTCACGCCGCCGTTCTCGGGAGATTGAGGGAACGGGCAGGACAGCAGAAAGGCTGCCAACGTCGAGGGAACAGGGAGAAAATGACAATCATGTGGCAAACTCACAGATGTTTCCAAGATGCTGACACTGCATGAGAGCTAATCACCATCGCCTCTCATCGCTGCTTCCTTGATTCATTGATTGTTAATAAATATTCTCTCCTCATTGAAAACAATCCACATAGTGGATCTTACAGTTTCTCAGCTGTGATTCCTCTGCTAGAAATCCTACTGAACAATTCACAGGAAAGCGATCCCACGTCAAGGTAAGCAGATAATAAATTCAATATGCCCCACTCAGGATCTGTTATTTCTGCTTGCTCGCTTACCTTGATAGTGGAGGCTGAATGCGCCGTGGTTGGTCTGCTGGAGACTGCGATAGTGGATGTACACCTGATTGGTTGTGCTGCGGATCACCTGACCCACTCTCATCAGTGTCTCATTGGCCAGGAGCTCTGGTCCCAAACCCCCATAGCCCATGATTGTCAGGGACTCCTTCTTAGAAAGGTTCACCTTCCTCACCTGGAGGGACGGAGAGGAGATAATGACAGGGAGCTCTCGAATACATAAAGCTGCCAGGTAGAGACGAGTAATAATCACTGATTTATAAATGTAACTAACACTGGAGACACTAGCCTCTATATTACACCCTCAAGACAAAAAGAGAATAAAGATTGTTCCCTATGTCAAAATACCTAATCTGATTTAACAATAACAAGGCAATATGGTGCCATTTTCTGAACTGTCTGTCTAACTTTCTGCTTGGGTGTCATTAGCTCAAAGCTACATCTGACTGACCACAATGCTGCTGCCACATTTTTAGTTCCACAATTGCAGAGCACTTCATGTAATTACTGCTGTATTATTTTCTCTCGAAACTAGAATTAGCCACAATGGTTTTCCTCTTCGGTACAGAGCACCAACCTGCCACTCTTTATGGGACGGAAGCTGTGACGTGCAGGCCTGACTGTGTTTCTAAATTTGGCATACAACTCAAATTACAGAAACAAATGGTTTTTTTTTCCAGAGAAAAGTAATTATTTTGACAAAAAAGCCTTCATACTTGAGATTTTTTCAGTTCAAAGACAACATTATATATAAATATGTTGACGTTAGAAAAGATGCCAGGATTCAGAGTGGATGAAATCCATTACCTGAATCTCCACACCGTAACCTGCATACACAGTAATGCTGTAGGTGCACTCCAGAGGGGAAAAAGACGATGTCGACGCAGGGTCTGGTGATTCGACAACATCCTCCATTGCTGACAAACTCGCATTGCATTGCACTGTGATGAGAGGGACAGGAAGAAGAAGAAGAAGGGGAAGGGAGCAGATGCCTGTATATTAACTGCATACTCAAAATGTTCAATAAGCACGTATGTAGTTCATGGCATGGCTCAGATTGGTGCAGCTTAAATGACTGTTTGAGGAACAACTGTGCAATCAAGGTACAAGATGCAACTATGGGAGGGATGGTGACAGATTTACAAGGCTGCAGACATCAGTATATTAGTAGAACAGTGGGAAACAAAATGTAATTAGGCAGATACAGCTATTCATTAATGACGGCTAATTAAATCAGCTCCTCTCACCCGTTTGAGGCTTTGCCCTTCCCTCTACTACTGCTACAATCATGGCAATAAAAACAGCATCAGGAAATATTCTTTCAGCAGAAACGTTTTAACAAAAAAGCCTGTTAATGGTACAAACACGCAACAGTAAGTTCTTTTACATTTTGTTTTCTGTGTGATAGCTGCATCCCAGTGACCTGATTTTCGTGTCTTTAAACGTCTTGTGAGTGGATCGGTGGGAGCGGGTTGCCGCTGAAGGCTCTCAAAGATGTGAGATTGAGAGAAGAGTTACAATCGCTTCTATTGAACTGTGCGAAAATGTGTACCCACTGCTCCTGGAGGATGCCTCCCACACTCGCAAGCATCTACACTGCACTCACCAGCAAGATATAAAGAATTGTAGCCATCAGCAGCACGTCAGAAGAGAAGCATAGCAAGCACAATACCAGCTGCCGGCTCGCACATCACTTATTCATGGCTCTGCATTGATTGTGGCGAGGGCACATGTGCGCGGGTTAAACGTCCAAATTTCCCCTAAAATTAGAGGGCGCGGATAGGCCACACATACTGGATCACTCCTTGCTGTTTTCAGATGGAGCCTGATTAAGTGAACTGAAAGGGAGGCCTTGATCCTCGGGCGAATCTGATACCGAGCAGAATTATGACAGCACAGGTCAGACTCCACTTGGCTGCCATTATTGCTGTAATCAAATTGCAAATGTCTTTCTGGTGTGCGTACGAACGCATCTGCTGTTTAGGGATAAAGGCAGACAACAAGTGACAAAAACGCATCAAGTGGCGTGTGCTGTTTATCTCTTTTGAGTGGGTTAGAGATGAAAAATGCAAATCTGAATTGCCCCCCCCCCCACTCTCTCTCTCTCACACACACACACACTCGTACACAAACTGTGCAAATCACCAATATATCTTGTCTCAAGGGAAACACTGAACTGAGAAAAATTATGTGAAGCATGTGTGTATACACTGCAAAGCTGCAGAAAAATGATAGGAGAATCCTTCACTGTTGCTTCACTGCGGCTGATATTTCAGTTAATGGAAAAGGCAACCTTTGGGCATTTGATTATTTTTGTTGTTTTTTTAAAGGAGAAGGAGGAGAATTTATAGGCAAAATGCCTCCATTTTACTAGGGTTGTTTCACAACGGACAGTCGGACACTGGATGATATATACCTCCGGCAGTAACTTCAATAATTCATCTACATGTGAAAAGGCTATGGAATAAATGAAATATGAATGAGAAATGAAAGGAAACTATGACAATTTATATCATTATCCAAAATATCAGCATAGTGTGTGCAGTCGGACAGACAAAATGGAAGGAGTTTCACATATCATATATTGTCAGGCAGGTGGTCAGGAACAGGGATACAACTAAACATGTGTTTAAAGAAATCCCTGCCAGCTACCACTGCACCTCACTGGTTGAATCAGCATTGCGGTGACTTAACCAGCATTTAATTATTCCATTGACTGTATGACTGACTGAAACCGCTGCCATGCTTCGGCAGAATCAAATTATTGACCACCACTTGTAGTACAAATGGCATGTGGAGAGTTAAAAGCTTTACAGTCCATTTGGTCTAGAAAGAACAGCAACAAAGGGGTGTCAGCCACGAGCATCGATAAGGCGAAAGCAACCCGACACCTTTTCAATTATATGGCAGAAGTGGCGCAAAGCAATTCCGGTGTTAACTGAGCCTGCAGACACGCTGCAGAGGATGAAACCTCTGGCACTGTAGATGTTGCGACTGCCGTCTATTTTTGTAGGCAGACGTGTCTTGGGTCTAGCACTCACGCTGTGCCAGCTCGTGTTTCTTCCATGGGGGAGAATTATTGACAATCTGTGTCAAGACTTTTCTAAAGCAGCTGGGCATTTCTAAAGTAATCGCTAAACATAAACTATTTGCAGGTTAACTCGCATGTTTATCTGAAACCTGTTGCAGGGGGCTTAATAGTTACAACCAGGAAATGGTCCAGAGATCAGCCCTTTTTAAATGGTGATTTATTTCAAGCAAGTTATTACATACTAATTAGTGAACAACAGCCAGACCAAACCAGTGATCCGGTTTCCAGTCTTTGCGCAAAGCTAAGCAACTTCACAGTTACACAACAGACAAGAGAGCAGTGCCAATCTTCTCATCAGCCTCTCAGCAACGCTCAGAAAATGTTAACTATTTCCTTGTGGGTGCAACCGCATTGTCACATCTTTGCCGAAAGATAGCTTTGCTGCTTGTGCTTAATTGGCACTCAAACTGGTAATTCCCATTGAAAACACAATAAGAACCCTTTGATTGAACCTCATTGATCATTCACCCGATGACATTTCCCTCCCTCCATCACCCAGCCCACCTCCAACCTACTTAATCACATTTCCTTAATTCTTGTTCGGGGCCTGTGTCTTTTTATTCCATGACTGAAATGAGGTAGTGCTCTCATCCACCTGCAGTGACAGCTGTGCAGGCACCTTAGACAAAGACACCGCTGTTACGTTGTCTCACTAAAGCCAGTTTTTGGCCGTCATTCACGCAGGATGCTGTTCTACTTGTTAGTATTCTGGTCATAGTCACTGTTGGCGGTGTGACTGATTTGTCACACTAACACGTCTTCTAATAAGAACCTGTAATATTTGTATTTCTGTGTTTTTTTGCCTGACTGGATGAGTTAAAAGACAAGAAAGTGTGTTTAGATTTTCATTGTCAATAATGATCTGAAAACACAACTTTTCTCATTGACCTTTCGTGACAGATCGCAATATATTTTTACTCGGATCATCTGTAAATTTCACACCAAAAGCTGTTCACACCAAGTGTTCATGTTTCAGCAGGCCACTTAGCAGCAGACTATTTAGTCCTGTACGGCACCGTGTGTGTTTCACTTTTCAAACAGATCAGATGAACACATCAGTGTAAGAGGTGTCACTGATACATCTGACAGCAGCCTCATCTCAATATTTATGGCAGCTACGACAAGCATCAGACTGTGCACTTTTTGCATTGTGCTTCCAAAAGCGTGACTCCTGAAATAAAATGAAATACAAAAAGAACTTTATTCTTGCAAAAAATGAGACCAGAGGAGAGACAAAAAGTCTGGTCTCACACAAATCACACATCCTTGAAGATCAATGGGAGCTTAAGATCATCCAGAATACACTGTTGGCAGGTAGAATCAATGTGCCTGCATCTAAACATAGCATTTTATGTTGACCACATTAGCGACTTAGCGGCTAAGCTTTTACAGAATGGTTATATAAGATTTTCTTTGAAAATACGAGGACCCTGTGCATGTTCTTTCTTTACGAGTAACTGGTTTTGTACGATGACATGTTGATGTTTCATCATGCATATTTTATGGGAAGTTGCTTCATGTTACCTTGTCTGTCAGGGTCTCCTTGCTACTCTGTCATCAAAGAGGCCGAGAAGACAATCGACCAAAGCCGCAATAGGAACCAAAGTCACTCAGCGCTCGCACCAACCAAAAACACCTCTGTGAATTGTTCTCAATTGTGATGTTTTACCCCCGATATAAAACAACTTGTGTTAATGGGATAGTAGAAAATTCATCATAGTCTCATCTTTGTTAATGTCAATTCCTGGGGAGAGGTGCGTGGCAGGTCCAAAAACATTACGTCCTCATTCATGTTTAAATTTTGGTTATTGAGATGGATGTTAAAAAAACGGTCACATCTAAACAGGGACAGAATGCGACCTTTAATAAACATCTGGGACTCAAGGGCATGGACTCAGAAAGATGAAAGTACCTGGCATATGCATGGTGGTTATGGTGGTGGTGGTGATCAGAGTGGTGGTGGTCTCCTCCTCCACGGGCAGCGAGGACATGGTGCTCCTCGATCCTGTCTGTCCGGCGGCAGAGGAGGAGCTTAAAGCTGTGGTGAGCAGACCTGGTGACAGGGCCGTGGCTGTTGACTCGGTATGCCCGAGCCCGGGCACAGCCTGCGTCGGGTTAGTGGTGGTGCCTGCCGAGTCGAGAATCTCAGGTTAGTTGTGCATCGTTTCCAGGGAGAGCAGCCTTTTCTCAGCCATTAAGGCATGTGTCAGTGTACCTGTGTTGGCAGCAGGCTCCCCCAAGTATTCCTTACTCTGCAGGGCGGCGTGGATCAGGTCACCCATCGGGTAAGACTCCGGGGTGGATGTAGGAGGTGTTTCGGGCTCAGGAGTTATAAAGCTCATACCTAAAAACAACCAGGACATGAATGAATGCATCTTCTGATTTGCCAAACGAAGAAACAGAGTTTGAACATCAAAATCCATTAATGTTTTGGGACAACAAGGTTATTCCTGCAAACATGCACCCAGACACACAGAATTACCTGAAACTAGGTGGGTCATGGTGACAGACAGCACCATGGCAAGGTGTGCGAACCCCATGGCTTTAGATGAAACTGAATGACCTGAGAGGGTTAAAGATTTATTAGCAAATATTAGATGATGATGTTAACACATTAAGGTGTCTCCTACTGTCATGTGATGTCTTATTAGTATCTTGTCGTTATACATGTTGGCTGGATAGGAAATCATTGGACGTATGATTAAAATTCTATCGTAGTTCAGGTGCGCGGCATCTGTTTACATCACCCAGGCCACGGTGACAGGGATTAGAGGCTATTCATTCCTATCGAGGTGAAAAACATCAAATCCCCTGAAAAAATACCGGGACGTGAATGTCAATATGATGCAAACTGTAGATTTTCAGAGACAACACACAGGTACACATCGCACACGGTATAAGGTTAAATATTCAGCCTCCCGCCGCCACCCCCCCTCACCGCTCCTGCATTTTCTCACCCAAATCTGCAACAAAACATGCCCGAAAATGCGCTATTCCATCTGACGGCGCCTGGACCCCGATCCTTATCGCACCACAACGAACCTGTTAATGGGAATGTGACACCAAATCCTCGATCGAGGCGTTTCCTCGGTGAAATGAAAATGATGGGGCTCTTCAAGACAGCATCCCTCACACCTCCCCCGGCCCTCTTTGTGCGGAGGACGGATTTTTTTTTTTGCACCAGTCATTAACATCTGCAAGGTCTCTCTTACCTTTCCTTTTCTGCCCGCTCCGGACAAGAGTCTGCGTCCCGACCTCTGTTCCTCGGATCCTGTTGCTTTAGGCCCGGACAACACGGCAGGGTTTGCGCTGCTGAACTGCACCTGGCTGCGCACCGTGCGGTTGACGCATACGGCTATGATGTGAGGGCATTTGTGCGGAGGCTACAGCTGCGCCCCCCAGCGGCCTCGCGCCGCAACTGCAGCGACGCCCGCATGTATATGTACATAGCTGTGCGCGTGCGTGCGTGCATCCGTTTGTGTGTGTGTGTGTGTGCGCGCGGTGTCCAGCATCTCGGTGCTGGAGTGTGTCCCGGCCGTCGCATCAGATCCCGGGGAAGAAGCAGAGAGGAGCCGGGGCTGTGGCCGAGGTGAGGCCCGCATGTGCTGCATGGTCTGCATGGATGAACTAGGGTTGCGCTGTACACGATAAATGCGTGCATTTAAACATGAGGAAGCCAGAGGAGCTTTTCTGGGGGCGGCTGCAGAGCAGAGGGAGGGGAGAAAAGAAAAAAAAAACCACAACAACATTGCTGAATAGACATGGATGAAGAGGAGCCAACCGAGATCGAAACAACACATTTCGTGGGACACCACCGAGGTGATGCATCACCGCCGCTCGTGTCATGGCTTTGCATTGAGACGGTCTATATAGGAAGGAAGCCCTCCCACCCATAGGAGACACCCTAGCTGCACGCAATGATGCCTTGGGCTCAGATCGAAAAGTCTGCTGATCTCAGTCTGTGTGAAACAGACAAATTCTGTGACAGACAAAAGACAAATGCAGCTTTTTCTGCGTCGGAGCTGCAGAAGTGACTGGAGTGATGGAGAAGTGTCTGTGTCACAGGTGCTTAACAAACTCCTTGTAACTATATCATACGGAGATACACAATAGACGACTGTGATGTACTGCACATCCTTATCTCTTTTGACATGTAGCTTGAATGATTTTGTCTTTGTTATTCATCTTTGGATAAAAGCATCTGCTAAATACCTAAATGTCTAATGTAGAAACATAAAGCAAACATGCAACAGGATCTTTGACGGGGACCTTTAAAAGTCAACAGTAAGAAAAGCTATAAGTAAAGAGGCATGCTTTTCTCATCTTGTAGCAATGGGAGCAAATTGCCCATGATCATACTCACTTTGGACCCAACAGTGTCACAGGGCAGGACAGTCCAACACAGGGCACACACACCGCACTCATTTTCATCCTTAGGGTTCATTTAATCTCTAATTGACTTTAATATTCATGTTTTGGGAATGTGAGAGCACATCAGAGTACATGGAGAAAACCTACACAGACACAAGGAGAGTGTACAGAATTCATATACTGTAGAAAAGCCCTTGGTCAGACCAGAATTAATAACAGGGGTCCTTCTTGCTGTGAGGCTACCACCCTATTCACTGAGCAGCCAAAGAACACTATTACAAGGACTTTGTTCAAAACAGAACAATTGCAATTAGATAAACCCTGATGCTGGCAGGTACACTTATTTTAAGAGGTAAATAAAAAAGACATTGTAGTGCTTTATTTGTAGCTTAATAAAAGGGTGAAACAGACACCATCCGAATTAACAGACATCCGTGAGATGGAAGGCCTTGAGAATATTGCCCCCTGGGAAATCTTTATAGGAGACCTTTGTTTAACCCAGAAAACACATTGGGGATTGAAATCTTTCTCACAAGTGAGAGCGAGCAAAGATAGAGGTCAAATAGCAGCATCAAGCAATAAATTGAACACCATCAAATCACAACACGTACAACAATAAGTACAACAGGGACATCTTACATCATCCGGCACAGCCACTTAGGCCTCTTGCTCAGAGAGCGAGATGAAAACTTACATAACATGAAGCCTGTCTTTACCAAGGGGTCAGTGGCTCCATGATCGACCATCAACCTGACCTTAAGAGTCACTAATTTCTTCCAGTCGCATGCATCAGCACCCTGTGACCCTAATAGGGGATTAAAGTAAAGAAATCAAATGAATGTCGAGGCCTTGGTTGCATACCAGGGCAGCCTATCGTGCCCTTTGGGCTGTTTGTTGGCAAACAGTCTTCCTTCAATGATCTGCAGCCCTTTGTCAGGTCGGGTCAAGAGGGTCTAATGAGATCTATTTCTGATTTGAGGCCTTAATTAGGGAAAGATAAGCAGCTTAATTACATCATTTCATCATCTTACCACTTTGTATCCAACGACGTTGTGGTGGTCTGCTGCAGTGTATCTCCAGTACATATGGAGAGGGCACAAAAACACTTTTGTGTTTTGTGAGCAACAACATAAATATGCATGATTTTGGATTCTGGGGGAAATGGGAATACCAGAAGAAAGCCCACACACCCAGGGGACACACGTGCAAACTCCACACAAAGCCAACCAGGATTCAAACTGGAGATCTTGCTGTGAGGAGACAGCGCTGCTCACCAAGTCACCATGGCTCCTTCCATTTAATTGAAAACATATAATCCACAAGTGAACTCAAAATGTCCACAGTCCCAGCCACAGAAAGGAATCAAACTTCTCTCAAGGAGTCAAAAAGATGAACCAAAAAACCCGGACATGAATGAGAGTTCACTAAATCCAGGTGTGTGATCAACACAAAGTAAGATGAAAAGGATGAGAACAAGGACAGAATACAGAGCTCAGAGCTGAAGGACATGAGGGACAGCCCAGGGAGACAGGAGGGAGAAGACCTGTCTGGTGCAGTCGGAGCAGGTGTACGCAAGGACGACAGGATGTAGAGCGAACAGAAAACACACACACTGCAAGAAATGGTCTCTTAAAACAAGATAAAAACACTAAATCTATGGGAAAATGTCCGCAAAACAAGCATAAATTATCTTTCCATACAGCAGGATTGTCTCACTTGACAAGATTTCCTGAAATAAGATGTGAAGAAGTGATTCATTTATGTTGACAGTGTAAAGTTGAACACTTAAAAACACCTCTAAAATTGTGTTTTTTTAACCTTGGGGAGAACCAAATCATTTGCAGCCCAGGAGAACTTTCTAAAACAAAGAAGAACACAAAATCGAGATACAGGTAAAGCACCACGGTAAAATAATTCTAGAAGAACAAGACCTTGGTGCAAAAGATATTGAAATAACCTGAGATCATTTTGCAGTGCTAATACACTGTCTTTTTTCTCAGAGTTTGTGTCTCCACAGATAGACAGGATGCACTGGGCCATGAATACGCTGCCCCTGCCTCCATATGTCGAGCTGGGTGTCCACTCGCTGAGCGGCCTCCTGTGGACTCTGCTGCTGCTCTTCCTGTGGCACTGCTACCGGATGGGTTCGGACATGCCCATGCCGGGCCACGCACACGCGGGCAAGCTCAAGTCGGGCTCCAGGCGGGGCATGATGTCCCGTGCCGGCAGCTGTGGCGGGACAAAGTGCAGCGCGCGCTCCAAGCTGTCGAGGAGCGATCAGATCACGCCTTTCATTTCCATGGAAACGGAGGAGGATGAGGAGCAGGGACAGGGGTACCTCACCCCGGTGCTGAGTCATGCCTTGTTCCCGGCCCAGGCGTCAGCAGAGGCCAAGAAACTGTATGCAGCTCTGCAGGAGTATGCCAAACGATACAGCTGGGTGGGCATGGGCCGCATTCATAAGGGTCTCCGGGAGCAGGTGCAAACTAACTCCAATAAAGCCTTGTGCTTCAAGTTAAATCTGCCCTGTATGAGGTTTTTTATTCACGTACACTATTGAATTTCTTTGTGACAGATTGTTGTCAAACACTATAACTTCATAGTCTTAAACTCAGTTTTAAACTCTCATGCAATGGCTCTTTTGTTTGAAAAATCATTAAACTGAGGAAATAGTTCCACCTATTGATGGGAGAAGGAGACGTTGAGAATGAATCATTGATTTTTTTTTTCATTGTCGCCACTCTAGGTCAGGCTGAATAATCACTCAGCTATACAGAAGCCTCATCTCTTCTTCCTGCCAGATGTCCCAAGCGTTCCTTTCTTCCCACGTGATGCTCATCGACACGACATAGAGGTCTTGGAAGCGAATTACTCTGTGATCTTGGCCGAATTCAAAGCTGTCTACCAGCGAGGTGTCGACCCAAAGTTAGGCTGGACGAGTCTGGGCCCAAAGGTAACAATGAAATCACTCTGTGCCCATACAAGGCCAGTGCAACAGACAATGTTCTGCATAACACTATAAGGAATGTTTTTTTAAAGAAAATGGTTTTTCTGATCAAATCTCAACATAACTTGAAATTTTCTGTCTCGTACTTGTGTTGCAGAGGTTTTATTTCTTTGAATCTGTGTCAGATTATCAGAAAACATTCAAGTGTTATTTCACAAGGTTGTAAATGACGTATTACATGACACATACATGACATAAAAAATCTCCACTGTCTTGTTTTATAACTTTGTGTTTGCGCTCATGACCCATTGTTCACATACAACACTGATTAAGTAAATAGTCTCTAAAACCAGGTCAGAATGGCATTGAAAGAAAAAAAGTCTTTTTTTTCATTCATAATCACCCTTTCTCTTCTGAAATATCTGCACATGCTACCTCTGAATGATTGAGTTGAACCTGATGTTTTGTCTCTCCTTTAGGGCCAGGCAGTGTTTCCCTTGTACAGTGCAGGCATCTGTGTGGCTGGGAACTGTCGCTCCTGTCCCTGCTCCTACCGCACGCTCCTCTCACTACGCACCTTCATCAGCAGCAACTCGCTGGGATCGGCTGGGTTTTGGCTGCTGGGACCAGGAGCTACATTGGGCAGCTCGTATGGCCCCACCAATACTCGCCTGAGATGTCACCTTGGTGAGTAAAAAGCATTATATTCATCATTTATTTTATTCACAAGGGTCTGCTGGAAAGTGCACATAAACTGAAGGCAGGGAATACATCCAGGACAGGTTGCCAGTCTGTCCCAGGGCGCGCGCACACACACACACACACACACACACACACACACACACACACACACACACACCATTCATTGTCACACCTCTAGCGGTGAGAGTGTAAACTGGGAGGAAACTGGAGTACCGACAGAAAACCCCTGCACACACAGGAAGAACGTGTAGACTACACAGGATTCAATCTGTGGGCTTTCTTGCTATGAGGCGCTAACCAAATTAGATTAATCTAAAAATGCAATTTTCAGTATTTATTTTATTTTTTCACATTTCTTTTTAATCTCACTGACGTGCAATCAAAATGTATTGAATCATGATTTCTTCTCACGCAGGAATATATTGTTATGCACAAAAACAACACTTACATGTATCTCAGCCAATGCAAAGCAGAATATGATTACATTATATGAACAAAACCTCTCGTCGGCATGCATGACAAAGTAAAAAAAGGGATCCAAGTGGGGCTAGAAAGCACTGGAGTTTTAAGCTTTCAAACATTAAAGGTTTGGAAGTTTGGAATTGTCCCATTGCAAATAATACATTCTTGTCAGACTTGACCATGGCCAACAGGAAAAGAAAATGACCCGGTAAAACGATTGCATAATGTGATACTTTATAGGTCAAGCCCTGGGTTCATTTCCCTTTAGCCCATTTTGTGTGTCTGCCGATAATCCCCTCCACTTTAGACACAGATAGGGATGGAGAGCACGGCCTTCTTATTAGAGGGTGAGCACAATATTTTGTTTCCAGCCAATAAAACAGACATCGCTTTTGCAGGTCTGCAGACTCCACCCTCTTGTGAGCTGGTGGTGGGAGGGGAGCCCCAGTGCTGGTCTGAGGGACACTGTCTCCTGGTCGATGACTCCTTCCTTCACACCGTCTCCCACATGGGTTTGTGCATCACATGTAAACACACACACGTGCACACACACACACACACGTGCACACACACACACACACACACACACACACACACACACACACACACACACACACACACACACACACACACACACACACACTCTTTACTCTCATGCTTGTACACCAGGGATGGTTCAGAGTCTGCAACTGGCCCAAACATACATGATTACAGGCACACATGGAGATAACATGCAGATGAAACTACAGAAAGGCCTCTGGTCTGATCCAGGAGACAACTTATTTTACTTAATAACTTTTTTCATGTTGTGTTTTAGGAACATATATTTAAAGATAAGCATTATCCTGTTGAAATCAACTTTAATAGTCTCCCGATCTTTGTACCAGAAACATCACTTCGACCATTGTAGAAAGACTGACGTGACCCTTCAGTCATGAACACGATGTTCCACTCTGTTAACTAGGCTGAAGGTTTTGCCCTTTTGCTTGCTCCAACTGAGCCTACGGTAAGCAGCTGTCATACTTTAATCTAAAGCTGCATCTGTTTTTGTTTCCAAAGGGCCTCCAGATGCTGGACCCCGAGTTATTCTGAGTGTCGACCTTTGGCATCCCAACGTGGCGGCTGCAGAGAGACAAGCATTGGACTTCATGTTCAACCCTGACCTCTGAATTTACTCCAGCATTGTCAACATGCAACCCGCAGGGATGCCTTACCTTAGCCCTGCTCGTTGTGGGTCATGCATCTCATTCCAGCTGATGAATCACTGTGTGAATCTGCCGTAAAAATTAAACAAGCCATTAGCCACAGTTTCAAGTGGTGTTTGATTTAGGGTCTACACCGGAAAGTGCCACATAATGGATGATGTTAGTTATATGTTAAACAGTTTGGCTGGAAACCACATGCTGAAAGCACAATGAAAGCAAATCTGGTGGTAACTACTGTAAATCTTGTCTTGACATCATGAACTATACTCGTGAATGCCACTTGCATGCCAAAAAAAAAATCCTTCTTGTCCTGGCCACTGTTTTGATATGCTGATGCATGTTCTCATATGCCTTCAGGATAAAAGGACCAATAGTCTGCCTGGGATGTCTGTGGGGATTCTCTTTTATCCAAGGAGTTGTAGAATTAGTTCTGAAGATGCTTGGCTTCTCATCCATGAGGATTTAACCTCTGAGAAGTTGCAAAGGGCCATAATATTCGGCTTTGAATGTCTGTGTTGGTTTCCGTGGAGGCCTGGTTGGAACTTTCTGGGAAGGGATGATAGGACAGTCTTGTAGCCTGTTGGATGAGAGGTTAAACATCTAGTGTCTTCAAATCAAGTTGTAATGACTCTTCAGTTCCTTTGGATGCTTTTATCTGAAACTGAGTAATTACTTATAGCTAAACCAAAAAAACTGTGAATGCAGAAAAACAATAGATGTTTCTTTCTCTGTTTTTGTTTTTGAAATGAATGCCAAACTTTTGCATATTATTCTTTCATCTGATATTACTCCTTCCTCTATATATGCTTGCATGTTTCTAACTATAAATCTCTTGCACTATTTTTTATATAATAGATAGTTGCCCACGCTGTGTGAAACAGGTCTTATTTGTCTGTTTTTTTCCCTGAATCCAAATGAACACCAAATAAATCAGCATTTAGTCAGTACATTGATAGAATAGTGGAGCGACCCATGTATGTACACTTGTTCATACAATATGCATGAGAGCTCCACAGCTCTACTTTTACATGACGCTAATGATGACCATCAAGTATGCATTGTCATTATCAAAAACACCCTGTAAATGACTTGGTTTGTTATAAAAAATAAAGAAAAACAAATTTAACCAAACTGTGTTTGAATTCTATTCAATTTCTGTCTAATTTCTGCTGTTTTTGACTAGAATACAGTAAATCAACATTAAAAACGCTGTCTGGTTCATCTGGTTCAGTTAAACCTTTTTTTTTGGTTACTTTTTTTTCTGTCAGCGGATGAGAATTAGAGTGGTGATTTTGTCTTATCTGCCATCTGTTCATCTAAGGGTCCCATGATGAGGATTACCGAGACCGAACTAATCCACCCCAGAGAGACAGATTATTCCTGAGATTGTTTGTATGTCGTTGTATATATATGTCATTTCATGATGCATGATTCCGTCAACACTTGACATTAATTCAATGAGGTGTGTGTGAATTGGACTGGAAGCTCAACAACATTGTTGTCAAATTTGCCAGTGAATAAAGTTCCAGTTCATGGGTCAGCATTTCCGGAAGGGAGACTGAAAAAGAAGGTCTTTTCTGCCACATATTAACAAAACAAGACTGTCAATCATCTGCAGTATTTTCAGAGATGCATTTCGAGCCATGATGTTTTACAGAGCCGATTTGATTTGTTTCACTGCAATTACATGCCATCACTTAGATTCTGGTACACATGATGTTTTGTTCCATTCCCACTGACACTTTTGACATTATATAATAGCCTGAAATGACAGTGATAAGCATTTTGGTTGAGTGACAAAAATAGCTATTGTCACATCCAACTCTTTTCATGTTGGCCTTTTGTTATGCAATGGAATTAGCAACCACAGAGGGATTATTTCCAGTGAAAGAGGCCAAATGAACAAAGTGGTTGGAAAGTAAATCTGTTACTGTCATTTAGGTTGACAATCTGCTATTCAGACAAGATATCACTCATACTCGTTGAATTAAGCTGCAGGCTATAAACAGCATTCTCAGAATGTGGGATTTGTTAAGATATATTTAAGGAGATACAATACATGGCCTGAAATATCCAAGAGATAAAAATCAAATACCCCGCTCATGAAGTTCTGTCTATGCAGCTACATAGGACAAAATGTACACATATACATTATATACATATATACACCCATGCATTAAAAAGTAAAGACTTGGGAAAAAACCTTTAGGTCACATGCTGAAGAACAGCTGCATCAAATTTAGCTATCCTGAGCAGACATTAAGATAAAATTGATCCGACCTGAAAAATAGGGCAGGAAACAAAATCAGGCGAATGGCAAGATAAGATGAACATAGAGGACATAAAAACAACTTCAGGCAGGTCCACAGTGGGTCATGTGTAGGTGAAATAACTGAGTCACTGAGTTCTTGTAAAGACAAGAAGACACAGACACAGAAGATGCAGTTGTGTCAAATACATGTTTCATTTACAATAACAAATAAGTGAAGTGACAAAACTGGGTGTTGAACTGGACAGCATTAACTGGAGCATTAATTTCACATATTTATTTGTTTTTCCACTTTGTACAGCTGACAATGATATGTACAATTGCTGGTCTGTGGGAGAGGTCTGAGGAAACTATGATGACAATCTTTTTACATTTGCCGATTTGAAATCAGCAAAAAAAAAGCCTCTATAACTATTGCTCAAATGTAGGCAGCTAATTTATCTGAAATGAATGAGAGATCAGGGAAACTGAAGATATCTTTGAGAAGCTCTGACTAGCATCAGTGTAAAATTCAATAAAAAAAATGCACCCTCTCCATTCACAGCCATCCATCCATCCTCTTCTCTTCATTTCTGTGACATCATTTTCACAAACTCTGCAGAAGGAATGAACAAGATGTTGATTAGTTAAATTCTTAGGTTCCTGAGCAAAGGCGCTTTGAACTACAAATACTTTCAGTTTAAAATAATCATCTAACCAGTGATTTAACATGATTGTGTGAACAAACAGTTCAAACATGGAATAGTTCAAACTGTGCTATGACCAAGACTGTGACTTTGCATAGCAACAAAAGTAAAACCATCATATTAAGACGATGAAAGTTGAAAGATGCCTCAGTCTGTGTCGATGGCCCATCTTGCTACTTTCTGTTAGATGTATTAACGTATGTATTAATCAAACATCATTTAACTTTTTCTACTTTGTTCTCAATGGACTCTGCTGAATACAGAGCAGGTAAGCTGAAGGATGGATCGGTAATTAAGGTTGGGTTTGCATTTCTTTGTGTCTCACCCTCAAAGTCAACTGTTCCATCTCCGTTGTTGTCGGCCTCTTTGACCACCGCGTCTATTTCATTCTGGCTGGTTTGTTCTCCTAGTAATTTGATCATGGCATGCCTCAGCTCATCAGATGTGATAGAACCATCACCATCTATGTCAAACTGCAGAGAGGATGGGGGAAAGCTTTAGAGCATTCAAGATTTATCGTGCAGTTTTGCAAGAGTCCAGCTTTTGTAGTGTGTTTCCACTTAATATCCACCATGTGGTGCCATAGAGCAGTAAGAGAGAGTAGGTATGTTGAGCTCACCTCTCTAAATGCATCTTTTAGCTCCTTCAACCCAATCATCCCAGCAGTTTCGGCCAGAAGCTTGGGAGTCATTAGTTCCACGAAATCCTCAAAGTCCACCCGACCTCCCACTGTAACAACACAGCCAGAAAATGAATTTTCCTCGGTAAGGTTTTAGCAGTGTTAAGACAGATGTGTCTGGCAGAGAGTATCTCTCTTTTAAAATATGGAGTTGCTCTGATTCATTACATTTCACTCTGGATGTCACTGTCCTATAATCACCTATAATCTTGCTGGTTTTTAATCACTGACTGCATTCAGGATCTCAGTTGAGTAAAATGCTACAAATGTACAAACGTACTGTGTTCATAAATGTTCACAGGAAGGTTTGCATTCACTCATCAGGGGTGTATGCAAAGGGGTATACTCAAGTTCTTTATAACTCAGAGTTTCAATAAACTGATGCAGATACACCCTGTGCATCTGGGGACACATGTGAGAGACACATTTCATGTAAGTTTCAGGAGGTTTTGAAGCTGTTTTGCATTGAAGTTTCAAAGATTACAGGCATAAAAATACCACGCGATGAAGGAACAGTTGAAAGTTCTCCAAAAATCTCTGAATATGAAAAGGTTTGTGAATGCGTCTATACACTACTTTAGATGATGGATGGATGGGGTCTGACATGTTTCTACTTTTGCATCACAAATCAGAGGATATTACTCACAATTCATGTTGATGTTCTGGCTCAGTTCTATGAGCTCCATTTCAGTTGGCATGTAACCCATGGTCCTCATCAGGTTCCCCAAGTCTTTGCAGCTTATGAAACCATCCTTGTCTTTATCAAACTCCACAAAAGCTTCACGCAGCTCTACACAACATGCGGGCGTACAATGGTGAATGTCATGCAACATGTCGAAAAAAGTACATTTTGAGACACATCATGCAGCCAAAGTATATCAGACAGCAGTTACCTTCAATCTCATCGTTTGTAAGAACTCTTGTCTGCAAAACAACAGCAAAGTTAGGTTTAGCACAAAGCAGTTTGCCATGAAGTGTACAAGTCTCACATCTACATTTAACATTAAGTCTATCTGAAAGGCAGTGGCTTTCCATAAGCTCCATAAGCTCCATATATAAATAAATATATACATTGCTGATAAAAAAAAGTCTGTCTGGAATAAGTTGCACGCTAAAGTGCACTCTGGTAGTGTTAATTCTACATGTCCAGTATTTGGATGCAGAAATGTAAATTATCATTTAATTTAGTCAAAGCTAGACCTTCCCAAAAGGTAGGAACAGACACAACAGTTGAACAAATCCAGATAACTAAATGTGAATTGTCTTCCTCTTTGCATACTGTTAAGGGTTGTGCGCATTTAAAATTGTTCTTCAGTTGAATTATATATTCATATATATTATATTATATATTTAGTATTTTAACATAGTTCATGGGAGAAAAATGTCCAGTTTCATTTAGCTCTGTCTTCATTTGGAAAACAAGCGCAAAATATCTCGGTGTTTTTTTGTGTTTTGGCTGTATTGGCCACAATGATCTAATCAACACATGTACAAATCAGCCTGCTGCTTTAGAGCAACAGACTCAAATCCATATTTCTACAGATTATTGTCATGTCATTGTCATACCAGATTGGAGTCAGCACAGACTGACTGCATATTTCAGTTTTTCTGTTTTTTTTTTTGGATATTTCTGTTAAAATTAGGAATAAAAGAAAGGAAGAAGAAGAAGAAGAAAGAAGCTGACTGTAGGCCAGTACATTTGCCCAATGGAACAGCTAAAAATGTTGCCCTTCCACCTCTACTCTATAATGGGCCTAGTCTCATAAGCTTCTTTAAACATTCACCTAAAATGACACCAAATGATATTGACCATGATGACAAAATGCTATTTCTTTTATTAAATGGCCAGGAGATCAAATTAAGAATTATCTTCCTGGTCAATAGATGGGCAATAATAGCATACAGTCCAGACATACTTGATTCATACATGATTCATACACTTCATTTTTAACTTTGAGGAGAAGAAACACAAGACAGCTAAATAGTAAAGATAAAAAAGTACCATAAAAGAATTTGGACTTACTGGTCGCCTGGTTCCTCCCCTGAGAAAGATGCAAGCTTGTTTAAGGCTCATAATGCTCGCCTTCGTCAAGATCCCAGGCTGCTTGTTAGGGTGAGTATCTATGCTGGATGAATTAAAGTCAGTGTGTTATATGTCACTATATTATTCGGCCTCTTTTTTTTCCCTCTCCGAGCATGTGTGTGTGTGTGTGGACTGTGATCGGCAGTGATCTGTGGATGCCAGAGAGGCGGGATGAGGTCTCATATGGATTATCTCTGCAGCTTTGGTCCAGGAATGAAAGCTAGGCTTAACACAGAGCATATACACATTTTCATATACAACAAAGCCGAAGAAATACTATGTCTTTATAGTACCGTTTGCTTCATTTTTCATTTTTTATGATAAATGTTAGAATATGTAAAAATAAATGTAATTTCAATTTGAAATAAGCCAAGCTCATATGGAAAAATTACCGTGAAATATATATGAGATTTCTCATTGGTTGATGTATATTAATTACTTTCTATCCTTATGTGTAGTGCTAGATGAGTGAGTGAATGTGTAGATAAAGCTCTCTATGTGTAATTACTAAGTGAGACCAAACAGACAACAGGAGGGGCAGTTGTTGCATTAGCTGTGTGTTTCATGTGCCTCAGCAAATCATGCAGTTCTGTGGATATGTGGAAATCCATTAAAATTAAAATGCAATGCAAATCAAAATTGATTGGATTGATTTTTCTAGTAGGTTTTTTTTATCGGTAAATGACTGTAGTGCTGGCATGGTTGACCACTGTATGTAAGGATATACGTCATGAGCCTGTTACATAACATCAGAGGGCTTTTTTGATCTAAGAAGATATTCTCCGTCAACATGCAATCATTACATTTAACAATGAATAGTTTGCATGAGAATCCTGTCTGAAATAAAGGGTCACATGATTCATTTGATCATAGACGATACAATATTCACTGAAAATCAATTTCAGATATTGTGAGTATGAATGCATCTGTGAGGACGGTATATAAACAGGATCGGCATAATGTCCAGCATCCTGGATAATGCCACCAACAACATTCATATTTATGTTCCAGGTTGTGCTGTACATACAGACAGGTTGAATTGTCTACACCAAATCAAATTTGGTCCATAAGACACAGACTTTTGCATGAAAAAACAAAAAACAAACAAACATAATAACAAAAATAACAACTAAAATGTCAATGGGAATCACTCTTATTGACATCATCCATTCACTTGGAGTATTGCCTCCCATGAGTGTGCGCTCCCAAGAGAGTGGAGCTAAGAGGACTTTGTCCACTATATATATGTGTGTGTGTGTGTGTGTGTATATATATATATATGACAATCAAATTATTGTCGCGATGCAGAATCCATAACTTTTTCTTTAATTTTAAAGGTACAGTAATGACAGGTAGTGACTGCCAATATATGACCAGTGCGTCGAGGCTCCAGAAAGCTTCTGATCGACTTAAATTGCAAGTTCCTGCATTTCCAACAGTTCAATTAGTCAGTGAGACTGCAGTTTAAAAAACACATGGATTTCAAGACATAGTTTCATCTTCTATCATCCTTCTTCATCTCCTAGAGTTGTGTCATGGGGGTTGTAGCACACATACCAAAGCCAGCGTAGTACCCTGGACATGTTGTTTTTTGGACTGTGGGACTCAATTGGAGTGAAAAACAGGAAGTCCATGCAAACCCACTGGAGCCACCCAGTGGCCCTCATTAAAATATATTTAAAATACATTTTTCAGACTTATAAGCCCCACCTTTGTAGGATGCAAATCCAGCATATTGTGATAATATACTCCATGCCATCGAACTGACTGACTGTCTTGTTGATGGACGAGAAGAACCCGAGATCACATCCTCAGTTTCAAAATGATGGACAGGCTGACTGTGCTGCTGACAGTACTCTGTCTACCCTGTTAGTAGCTTCAAGCTTCATTATTATTATTTCATTCAATGTTTATGGATTTATTTATCTGCTCCATTCTCATTTGTGTCTTTCACCTGTTTTTAGGTTTGAATGGCCAGGCCATGGAGTCCATTCCCTCCACTTCGGTGCTGAAATCACCACAACAAGCCCTAAGTCTTTCATGCAGGGGATCAGGGTTTGATTTCAGTCAGTATGGGATGCACTGGATCAGACAGCCAGCAGGGAAAGCCCTGGAGTGGATGGGGGTTATTTACTATGATTCAAGTAAAAAATTTTATGCAAGCAGCCTGCAAAACCGTATAGAAATCACCAGAGATAATAGCAACAGTATGGTGTACCTGCAACTGTCAAGCCTGAAGCCAGAAGACTCTGCTGTGTATTAATGTGCGAGGGACACACCAATCCAAGTAAGCAGAGAGGCTTTACAAAAACAGCAGATTTTTACTTTGACCAAAAGGGGGTGCAAGAGATCGAAGATACAAACCAGTCGTTTGCCCACACAAACAGACAACACACCACGTGAAAACAACAGCTGCAGATGTGTTTTGTCATTTCCTCATAGTCATGGTCATGGATCCATATGCTGTTGTATCTCTTGCAGGAACATACCAAAAGATTGTGTCATTTCCCTTTTTGGCTGCTGCTGCTGCAAGTGGAAATGATGCTTACGCTGTGAACTAACTCAACTAATATCCTCCCACTGCCACATCACCTCCGTCTTGGCCTCCCTACGCTGGCTTCTTGTCAGCTATAGGATTCAGGTCAAAATTTGGTTTTGACTTTTACTGAGCCTGGCACGGTCAGTGCCTGTCTGAGCTGCTACATATATATGGTCCTCCCAGGACACCTTGGACACTCAGGTCTGCTGATGTAGATTTGCCCATTGTCCAGACCAAGAACAAGAAACAACTGAGCCTTCCACTTTGCTGCACCCAGACTGTTGAGCGCTCTCCCACAGAAACCGAGAGCTACAGAATCTGTTGAGTGCATTAAGATTCACCTGAAAACTTACCTGTAAAGGCAGGCTTTCCCTCACTGTTCCCTGTTGTTCAGCCCTGCATGGGCTGCGACTGTTTTTTCTATTTTTGTTTCTTTTTGTTCTGTATTTTCGTCTGTATTTTAAATATATGGATTTATTGTTCAATCAATCAGTCTCTATTTTTGAAGCAGTAGGTGGAGACAGGACCAGTAGGTGGTCCTGGATCCAGCACAACGTCCTTTGGGTCTAGGAGAGAGGGGGAGTACAGAAAACTCCCTGGTGCGACATGTTAGTCCAGAGCAGTAACTGAATCATAGAAAACATCACAGGATAATGGCACTAAGAACAGGAAACATAGGAATATAATAGCGATGGAGACATGTAACAGAGCAGCGTGAGAACAAAAAAGAAGGTGGAGCCAGAGAGAGAAGTCTTATCATGACTAGTACTCTCAGGCAGGCTGTACACTCTGCCTTCCCCCCCCTCGCCACAAGAGGGAAAGAGAGAAGAAGAACTGAGATATGCATGAACACATGGATCCATGTGTTATTGCTAACACATGGAGTGGTTTAATGAAGGCTGTTTTAAGTGATAAAGGCAAAGTGCCTGACACCAGTTTATGATATACAAGAGCTCCAGTGAAGACTGCTTTAAAAAATGTAGTTGGGAGCAGCAGGTGGCTGGCAAGACGAGTTCTTGAAGGAAAGTGCAAGTTTGTTATTGGATCTAATGGCACTAATGCCTTGACTAATGGTAGTTATTTTGTCAATTCTCTCTGTAAGACGTGCTATACAAATAGATGTTACTTACTGACAATACAATATAGAGAACAAGAGAGACAGTGGAAAAACCTTTTCTGTCTGCATAAATGAATGAGCTTGAAATGTGCTCATTATTTATCCAATGCAAGCACAACAATCAGACCATGACAGAAAGCTCCCCTGAGGTGGACCTTGAGAAAAAATTTGGAGTATCACCACACAATCACACAACATTGATCAGGGCAAAGCAACTGAAAAGCTGAGGTGGATTAAGTATGCTGGAGTAATAATAACCAGTACACAAAGAAGTACCGCAAGTATTGGCATGGTCTGGGTTGATGATTTGATCCCTGGAAGCTTGTATCTGCATGTACAAGTATCCTTCAGCAAAGTACTGATCTCCGAACTGCCCCTGATGCTGCAAACAAACAAGGCGATGGAGAGCAATGGACAAGCTATTTGTAAAATGTAGCAAGCTATGCTACACGTTGATCTCCATTAAATTAAGCTATTTCTATTTTTGCATGCGATATGATGTGGTTGGTGTGAATTTGTAAGTGAATATTGAATGTCATCAGTACCTGCATATAATATGTAGTATTGAATTTTGTCCTGTGGGTGACACTACGGTGTTACCCACAGACTTACCCAGTCTTTCGACTATGACTTGTCTAGTTTTTGTACGAGGGTTCCTTATTGTGATAAAAAACAATTAATAGGACATCGGCTTAAAAAATAAATATGCAATGATTCAAAATGTCCTTTGATGGTAAAGGATGGTGAAACCTTTTGTGATACCTTTTTGTTTTACTTTGCCCCTTTAAATGATCATGATTGAGGAAACCTTTGTAATGGCTCAGTGTGTAGTGTTGTCACCTCACAACAGGGAGGTTGCTGGAAAATAACCCAGTCAGACCAGAGGTAGTTCAATGTGGGGGTTTACATGTTCTGCCCAAGTGTTTGTGGGTTTTCTCCAAGTCCTTTGGGTTCAACTAAAATGATCCATGTTTATAAAAGAACAAATAATAAAGACAAATTCTTGGTGCACTGAATGTTTGAGGAGCAGCATTTTAAGAACAGAAGAGTAACATCAAGACCAAGATCACAGTCCACACAGAAACTGTGCCCAAACCACAGCATGTGAAGTTATGATTGAAGCTTTTCTTCTGTGTTTTCTGTTTTACAGGACCAGCGTCTCCAACTCTGTTCCCCTTGGTTCAGTGTTCAAATGGCAGCAGTGATAGTGTCACTGTTGGTTGCCTTGCATACGACTTCTACCCAAAGAGCCTCACTTTCCAGTGGACCGATGCCAGTGGGTCCAGCATGACCTCTGTGCAGTATCCATCAGCTCGGAAAAACAACAAATATACTGGAGTCAGTCTGGTCAAGGTGTCCAAATCTGACTGGGAGTCAAGGAAATCTTTCACTTGTTCGGCGACTCATGACTCATTACTCACCCTAGTGTGTGTGATGGTGCGAGGTATGTAACATGTAACTGACCATTATGATTGTTTTACCTATGAGTCCACATTCAGTATTTTGTTCTGAATGTCTTGAAGAAAATCAGAGAAAAGTGGGACAACTGTGTTTGAGAGCAACATCCTCGCTGCAGGCACCAATCACACTATCACGACATATGGAGTGTCTAAGGCATATGGTAAATCCAAAGAAAGTCCAATGTGATAGATTCAGCTCTAAACGTGGTCCCCTCTGCTACTGTGCTGCTCTGTCTCAGGAGCTGTGGTGTCACCAGTCTGTGTGTCTGCAAATATGAAAATCAACGTGTTTGTTTAGTGTAGTCACTGTGTTGTTTTCTCATTCGTCTTTGTCACTTCGTCTCATGGCTTGAGAAATGTGCTGTTTCAAATAAATGTTGCATGGAGACACTTGTGTTACACCTTCATGAATGACTTGAGTCTTTGAGACCAGGCAGAGGATTAAACACAAAGACACAGTGGTTTACTGCCCTGTTGCTCTCTATCTCTCTCTCTCTCTCTCTCTCACACACACACACACACACACACACACACACACACACACACACACACACACACACACACACACACACACACACACACACACACACACACACACACACACACACACACACACACACATATAATAATAACAACCAAACATAATATAATAACCAAACAGTAAACAGTGCTCAACCCTGTCTCCATCATTGTGTTATCTTGATTCATAAAGATAAACTTTTCCCACTGTGTGCATGGACACAACCACTAATGCATGAACACACAAGTGCTGTCTTTTAACCAGCTGTTCCTGCTCTTCTTGGATTTTGTTCCAGAGGTAAATCTGACCTGTGCTCTGAGTTGCACAAACGGCACCGCTGAAGAGGACGAGTTCAGCAGTCTGTGGTCCACAACCCTCTCCTTCATATTCCTCTTCATATCCTCTGTCTTCTATAGCGTGATATTGAGCCTGGTCAAGGTAAACATGCAGGACATTTCAGCACTTCAGTCAGTGTCAAGACTGCAGACTGCACAGTATATAATACTGGATTAATAGTGATTCCACAGTTTTTAGTTCTAATGTATGCAAATAATCCTGGAAATTTCAAAATTATTGAACTGGATGTAAGAACAAAAATGTGTGTTTACTGTGTCTAATGTGGACAGAGTTTACTGGTCATAATCAATAACTCTGGAAACCGTGAAAAGTTATTCCAACAGAAAATCTTCTGGATTGTCTGTTTTAAAAACATCTTGATCTAAAAAAAAAACAAAAAAACATCATTATGAACAGTTATCGGATATGTGTGCTGACCAATTATATGAGAAAATAAAGATCGTCAGGTGTTTAATACACTGAATTATATGATCAAATCATCAAGGTCAATAGTTGAAGTAATTGAGGAAACATTACATCTGCTCAGCTGAAGGCAGAAATCACAAAATCCACATGTGAATTCGAAAACTTATTGTAAACTGTTTTTGCTTTTTAGATAAAGAGGCAGTGAAGGAAGAGATGGAGTTGGAAGCACAGCACAGATGACTGCAGACCTTCATTTGTTCTCCAGACACATTCACATAATCAAGAAAATGTTTAATACAGTTGGATAACTCTGTCTTTGCTTCTGTGTTTTGCATTTTACTAATAAATCCTTGTTTTGCTGAAAATGCTGCTTCCATCATCAATTGAAAAAACGCATGAGATTTAGAGTAGATAAGATCTGGATCTTATCATGTGCAATGAAGACTTTACTACTTTAGGAGATTTGTCTTTAGGTTGAGTGACAACCACACCCACACCCAGTCAACAGACTGTAAAACATCTGCTATCAGTTAGGCTCTGAAGTATTTTCAGTTTCCTGCCATTTCTAAACATAAAATGTTTCGAGAGTCCCATCCTCTCTCTCTGCCCCTCTGAGACCACACCTGCTGTGGTGGACCTCTACAGAAACCGTTCAGAGCTATGAATAAACTTCCTCGAAGCAAGAGACGCATCTTTCACTGCACATCTTTGCATCTCAGCACGAATCCAGGCGTGAAGAGGCCGACATGCAAACAGCAGAGACTCAGTCTTACTGATGTCATAAGCATGTGAAACATGTTGATTAACAGATTTATCACAACTTTATAAACTTTAATTAATAATTAAAACAATCAAAGTGCTCCATGTTGTCTCGTTTACAGTGTGGTGCATATTTCATGGTTTTTATATTCAAGATCATCTTTATATCTACAGCATCATGAAGGAACAGAGCAGAGCTGATGTCTGTTCACATTTCAAATAAATTAATGTTTTCATATTGAAATAAAATACAAGCAAAACAATGCTGTGGTAGATAACTGTGAATTAGAAGAAAATGTGCTTAAACTCCACATTTGACTCTCTCATCTCTCTTTTTTCTCATGTCATTCTGTCTCACTTCTCTGAGTGCAGGTTTGTGAACGTTACCGTCAAAAACCGTTTGTTAGTTAGAGCTCCCGGTCCAGACAGGAGAGCATCTTGGTCCATAATCAGATCGTGGTCCATCTATGAGTAATCCCTGCAGTAGAAGCTGCTGGAAGCCTTTGAGAACTTCAGTGATCGTACCGAGAAGTGTTGAAGTTTCCTTGTCTGTCATTGCTGCTGCTTTTGTCACTGGGATATAATGAATAAATCGACCTGTAGAGGGCACAGTTGTGTAAAAAGTAATTCCACATTGTTATTTGGAAAAACATGAATTTAATACATGAAAACTAAGTTGATGCTATTTTCAAATTCCATAGTCTGTTAAATCCAAAGATTTAATCTGAGATATTAGATCAGACTAGAGGAGGTGAATTTTGTCATGTGTAGATCATACAATCATCAGCATCGAAGTTGAAGTGGAGCCCATGATGATGGATGAGATCTCAGAGGTGAAGCCTGTAGAGGATGATCAGCAGAGGGAGCCTTGGAGGAGATGCAGATGTTGATGCTGATTGACTGGTGTCTCAATGAGTTATAACTGAGGTCAGGATCTGGCAGCACAGGTGATGGTGACATGTTCAAAGATGCTCTGCTTTCATAAAGGTTAAGAAGGCCTCTAGCATGATCTGTGCTTCTCAGTGATGGTGATTGGAACCTTAGTATTAGGGTATTTTACACAGATTGAACTGAACCATGTCTGACGAGCCAAAACCAGGCAGAGAGGAAAGAAACATTATGATTATCAATGATGTGTTCATCCTTAAATGACTGGTGCTTGTTCACTCCTGAGAGTCCTGGAACAGCACCAAGATAACTCTGGACCACATCCAGGTCAATCCACCAAGCACAGAGCTCATTCATAGTCACTCACACAAAACCAAGACTGAGTGAAAAGCACCAAATGCAGTTCATTTCTCCATCTGAGGAGGAGTCAATGCAAAACTCAGACAACTTCCCCCTCTTCCTTACTGTCTTAACACTACGTCTGAGTGCAGAGAGGATGATTGAGCACAATAGACACAGATTTACTTCACAGACTACAGATGGGACTGCTTGTTTTAAAACACTATCCACTGTTACACCACGTGTATGAGTTAATTCATTCATTCAGAAAAGACACATTTAATATAATTGTGAATACAGTGCAACTTCAGAGAGGAAACTTGAAGTGTAAATCAGATTCTCTTGTTGAAAACAAACGACTCACACTGATAGTGGGATTATAAAATTAATCAGTCATTATCAAAGCACTGAAATATGTTGTGCTTAAAAATTAATACAGAGCTAATTGTAGTGAAGAGCAGTCAACATGAAAATACTGGTTAAACATCTTCTCTCTTCATTTAAAACTACAGAATCACAATAATTTCATTCTGTGTTGATACTTTCATTGTTTTGAACACGTTTGTCATAGATCATCTCTCTTTTCTGCTCCAGCCAGACAACAATGTATCTGTGATACATTCAACTCTATGCAAACTCAGTGACCTTCCTGGTTCCTCTGCTATAAAAACTTCACATCAGTGTCAGTGGAGTTCACAGCTCGTCAGCTTCAACATCAGCCATGTTTTCTGTAGCTCTGCTGCTGCTGTTGGCAGCTGGATGTGAGTCACTCTGGATTTTTCTACAACAACAGTTCTTCTTCTGCAGTTAAACTTGATCATTGATTCAAACCTTTTCTTTTCTAACAGGTGTGAGGTGTGAACAGTTGACACAGCCGCCCTCTGTGACTGTGCAGCCAGGTCAACGTCTGACCATCACCTGTCAGGTCTCTTATTCTTTCAGTAGCTACGACACACATTGGATCAGACAGCCTGCAGGGAAAGGACTGGAGTGGATTGCACGTGACACAGACGTTAAAGATTCACTGAAGAACAAGTTCAGCATCAATCTAGATTCCTCCAGTAACACAGCCACTCTAAATGGACAGAATATGCAACCTGAAGACTCTGCTGTGTATTACTGTGCCAGACAGTCACAGTGACTCAAATGATCAGTGGAGCTGAACAAAAACCCATCAGTGTGTGAACACTAGTGGCATGAAGCCACCAGAGGAGGAGCCCTCAGACCACTGATGATTTCAGACCAGTTCACTCTGACACTCAGAGAAACATTGTGAAGAAGTCACTTGAAGCTGCCTGGTTTGATTCAGTTGTTGAGAGACATTTGCAAGTCCGGAAGTCTACAGATTATGAAGAGTTGGTTGCTAAACAGCAGATGTTTTTTTTTGTCATGTTGTTATTTTAGGCAAATAGTATTTAGAATTAATTTAAATAATAATCATAATATTCAAAATCATTCAGAGAAACATTGTGGAAAAGTCACTTGACTGAACAGCAGCTGCACCTTGTTGTTCTCTGACAAAAATGAGCATAATAATAATTATACTGTACATCTATCCTTGATTTTACCAGCTTTGTACCCAAACATGTTGCAGGAATCTGCTGGAGTCCGTCCCTGCACACAACAAAAAAACAGCTAATACACCCTGGAAAGTTATCCAGTCCATCAGAGGGCAAAAAATACATTCACTCACCCTCAAACCTGGAGACAATTTCAATCATCGAATTAGCCAGAAGCCATAAAAGTTTTTATATTGTAGGAGGAAATGAAAGTACCTGGAGAATACCAACACACACAGGTCTGAACCAATCTAATTCAACATTTAATAGATAGAGAATAATTTCAAGATGTGAAATGATGATCTAGTCCACGTTTTGTGTGATGTGGTGTATTTCTCTGTGAAGAGGAGGAGTCAATGCAAAACGCAGGCGTCTTCCTCCTCTACTTATCTGAGTGCAGAGAGGATGACAGAGCACAGTGGACACACAGTCTAACATGATGGACTATAGGACAGGACTGCTGCTTTTAACTGTCTGCTAGGCAGGTGAAGATCTACTGTACACTC
The DNA here is from genome assembly GCA_029224185.1 of Karalla daura. Taxonomy (NCBI): domain Eukaryota; kingdom Metazoa; phylum Chordata; class Actinopteri; order Chaetodontiformes; family Leiognathidae; genus Karalla; species Karalla daura. The sequence continues at coordinate 13,674,611 of CM055203.1, read as the reverse complement.
ATCATCATGTGACATGTTCTCATTTGTTGTGACAGCTTGATGCTACATTTGTTGTGGTTTGACAGGTGTTGATGGTCAGACTCTGAGAGAATCTGAAGCAGTGGTGAAAAGGCCTGGAGAGTCTCACACACTGACCTGTACAGCTTCTGGATTCACATTCAGCAGCTACCACATGGCCTGGGTCAGACAGGCTCCTGGAAAAGGACTGGAGTGGCTTGCTATCATCAGTAGTGGTGGTGGTAGCACCCAGTACTACTCTGAGTCAGTGAGAGGTCGGTTTACCATCTCCAGAGACAACAACAAACAGCAGGTGTATCTGCAGATGAGCAGTCTGAAGACTGAAGACTCTGCAGTTTATTATTGTGCTGGAGAGTCACAGTGACTGATGTTGGTTGAGCAGCTGTACAAAATCCTTCAGTGCCAATACTTACTTCAGGTCTGTGGAGCCTCAAACATTAATCTCATATCACAAATAGTTAGTAAAATTGTCCTTGCTGCCCCGTGACCTGGACCTGGACAGCAGCTGAACCTGAACTGATTTCATCCAGTACATGAAAAATAATAATAAAAAAACTGGGACACAAAACACATTTTTGTTAATGTCTTAGTTTTTAGTGCTGTAGATCAGACATATTTCAGTTTTTGACATTAGCCTCTGTTAATTTCATGAGGCGATAAATAATGAATGTAATCAAATCAGTCTGAAACACCTGTAATCATGCATCAAAGATTCCTTAGGAGCAGGGGCTTTGAGGTGGTTATTTTGATTGAGATCCTGTACCTAGATGGACAGTTTCCAAGTCTGAAGAAATGCCTTTATTTAACATTCATGGAAATTACAGTAATCAATTTCTTTCTTGTTAATGATTATATATATTGACAAGGAACCTAGTCCTGATGATTCCTCTATTTATCTCCAGTTGAACACAAATTAATTTGATATTCATTTGACTCTATGCAAACTCAGTGACCTTCCTGGTTCCTCCGCTATAAAAACTTCACATCAGTGTCAGTGGAGTTCACAGCTCGTCAGCTTCAACATCAGCCATGTTTTCTGTAGCTCTGCTGCTGCTGTTGGTAGCTGGATGTGAGTCACTCTGGATTTTTCTACAACAACAGTTCTTCTTCTGCAGTTTAACTTGATCATTTATTTAAACCTTTTCTTTTCTAGCAGGTGTGAGGTGTGAACAGTTGACACAGCCGTCCTCTGTGACTGTGCAGCCAGGTCAACGTCTGACCATCACCTGTCAGGTCTCTTATTCTGTTGGCAGCTACCGGACACATTGGATCAGACAGCCTGCAGGGAAAGGACTGGAGTGGATTGGATCTGCTGCTGATGGATACAGCACATACATTAAAGATTCACTGAAGAACAAGTTCAGCATTGATCTAGACTCCTCCAGTAACACAGTGACTCTAAATGGACAGAATATGCAGCCTGAAGACTCTGCTGTGTATTACTGTGCCAGAGAGTCACAGTGACTCAAATGATCAGTGGAGCTGAACAAAAACCCCTCAGTGTGTGAACACTAGTAACATGAAGCCATCAGAGGAGGAGCCCTCAGACCACTGATGATTTCAGGACAGTTCACCAATACACTAAGAGAAACAAAGTGAAGAATTTTGCAATAACTTTATCACTAGACATCTTAATCCCTGATATATTACAATCAGTGGTTCATAAGATTGCTATCCAGTTCTTCTATTATTCTTATTCTGTCAATTCTTTGGTCCGCCGCATCTTCAACATACTTTCAGCTATTTTCACCATTAAACTATTCAAATGTTCAGCTCTTTTGGGACATTAATGCTCTCTGCAAACTTTTTCCAACCTTTTGTACTTCTTAAAATATTTAACATTTTATAAAATAATCCCATTGAAATTAATTGAAACCCTCTTCAGCTCCTCTTAAACTTCTTTCACTTTAAAATGTATCTCCTCCCACATACTTTCAGCTACAGACTCTCACTAAACTACCAATCATTTTTTCAAATTTTTGAAATATTTTATCCTAATGTTCACAGTTTTAATTTTCATCCTTTTCTAACCCTTTTCTGATTTTGCAATGTGTATTGCACAGAATGTCCACTGGTACAATGGGTGGTGCCATGGCGGATGGTTGAAAAATCAGCTCTCATTCTTCTCTTTTCACACTGCTCAAAGCCACATCATAGGCAAATTCTTTTTTCCACTTTTGTAGGAAAATCTAATCTATTTATCCATTTAATCTAATTAAATGGATTAGATCAAGGGAAGCTAAATCATTTTCTTCTACACCGCATGCACGTCTGCTGTTTCCCATATGAATGAATATGAAAAAGTAAAATAAAATCTTTCCCTCAAACAAACATCAGCTACGTCACTATCCTTTGCCGTAGAAACTTTATTTTAACTTTAAAAATGGAATGAACTTGTAGAGTTTTTCAGCAGCGCCCCCTCAAAGAGCCTGTGGTCAAACTGTGACATGGCTGCCAATCCACTGACATAGAGGGTTGTGATGCGACAGGCTCCGATGGCATGCAACACACATTCACTCACACACACACACACACACACACACACACACACACACACACACACACACACACACACACACACACACACACACACACATACACACACACACTAACACCAAATTCTATGAGATCAAAAAGTGCTCACTGAACGTACATTAAAATTAAAGAATAATGTCAAATTCATATTTTACACAAATTGTATCTTTTCAGAAAAATACCAAACATCTGCAGTACAGCTGTTTCTTCCCTGTGAGGAGGAGGAGTCAATGCAAAACTCAGACGTCTTCCTCCTCTACTTATCTGAGTGCAGAGAGGATGACAGAGCACAGTGGACACACAGTCTAACATGATGGACTATAGGACAGGACTGCTGCTTTTAACTGTCTGCTGGGCAGGTGAAGATCTACACTCATCTTTATGTGACATGTTCTCATTTGTTGTGACAACTTGATGCTACATTTGTTGTGGTTTGACAGGTGTTGATGGTCAGACTCTGAGAGAATCTGAAGCAGTGGTGAAAAGGCCTGGAGAGTCTCACACACTGACCTGTACAGCCTCTGGATTCACATTCAGCAGCTACTGGATGGCCTGGGTCAGACAGGCTCCTGGAAAAGGACTGGAGTGGGTTGCTTATATCAGTAGTAGTGGTAGCACCCAGTACTACTCTGAGTCAGTGAGAGGCCGGTTTACCATCTCCAGAGACAACAACAAGCAGCAGGTGTATCTGCAGATGAGCAGTCTGAAGACTGAAGACTCTGCAGTTTATTATTGTGCTCGAGACTCACAGTGACTGATGTTGGTTGAGCATCTGTACAAAATCCTTCAGTGCCAATACTTACTTCAGGTCTGTGGAGCCTCAAACATCTCATATCACAAATAGTTAGAAAAATTGTCATTGCTGCCCCGTGACCTGGACCTGGACAGCAGCTGAACCTGAACTGATTTCATCCAGTACATGAAAAATAATAATAAAAAAAATGGGACACAAAACACAAAAGACACAGTTAATGTCTTGCTTTTAAATGCTGTGGATCAGACATATTTCAGTTTTTGCCATTAGCCTCTGTTAATTTCATGAGGTGATAAATAATGAATGTAATCAAATCAGTCTGAAACACCTATAATCATGCATCAAAGATTCCTTAGGAGCTGGGGCTTTGAGGTGGTTATTTTGATTGATACTGTACCTAGATGGACAGTTTCCAAGTCTAAAGAAATGCCTTTATTTCACATTCATGGAAATTACAGTAATCAATTTCTTTCTTGTTAATGATTATGTATATTGACAAGGAACCTAGTCCTGATGATTCCTCTATTTATCTCCAGTTGAACACAAATTAATTTGATATTCATTTGACTCTATGCAAACTCAGTGACCTTCCTGGTTCCTCTGCTATAAAAACTTCACATCAGTGTCAGTGGAGTTCACAGCTCGTCAGCTTCAACATCAGCCATGTTTTCTGTAGCTCTGCTGCTGCTGTTGGCAGCTGGATGTGAGTCACTCTGGATTTTTCTACAACAACAGTTCTTCTTCTGCAGTTTAACTTGATCATGTATTAAAACCTTTTCTTTTCTTGCAGGTGTGAGGTGTGAACAGTTGACACAGCCGCCCTCTGTGACTGTGCAGCCAGGTCAACGTCTGACCATCACCTGTCAGGTCTCTTATTCTGTCAGTCGCTACTTCACACATTGGATCAGACAGCCTGCAGGGAAAGGACTGGAGTGGATTGCACGTGACACAGACGTTAAAGATTCACTGAAGAACAAGTTCAGCATCCATCTAGACTCCTCCAGTAACACAGCCACTCTAAATGGACAGAATATGCAGCCTGAAGACTCTGCTGTGTATTACTGTGCCAGAGAGTCACAGTTACTCAAATGATCAGTGGAGCTGAACAAAAACCCCTCAGTGTGTGAACACTAGTGACATGAAGCCATCAGAGGAGGAGCCCTCAGACCACTGATGATTTCAGACCAGTTCACTGTAGCCCTCAAAGAAACAATGTTCGTGTTTAACAATGACTCTCACGTCTACTCAAGACACTGATGTGAACTGAGTAACACTCAAACTGAACCATATTAGACTTTAACACTCACTCTGTTTGTAAAGACATTTCTCCACAACATTAACAGAACATGTGAATGTCTGGGTGAGTGGTGACTGCAGCTTCATGTACTCATTGAGTGGTAGTTCACCATGTCACCACCTCACAAACACCTCAAGAGAAATTTCTTGAGGAGTTGCTGTTTAATCATGTCAGACATTGTGATGAAATTTGCAATTAATACTGTAATAAAAAAAATAAAAAGAAAATAAAAAAGACAAACTTTCACCTCTCCTCCATGTTTCCTCAGTGACACATCAGCTTAGAGAAAACAGTGATGGAGGCAGAGAGTGCAGTGCAATAAATATCAATGGCAAGCTGTTATTCTCCATTGCAGAGGCACAAATGTTATAAAACCAGTGCAGCAGAGAATAAAGTGTGAGAATGAGAATAAAATCTCAGTTTCTTTTCCACCCTCTCCTCCTCCTTTAATCACAGCTTTAGTTGTTTTGGATCAACACTGTTTCTCTAAAACTTGCTGCTTGTGAAATGCAAAGTTTCATAGAATGATGCAAACTCTCCACCCACCCACTCTGTCTACACAATAAATATCCCTATTTTTTCCTTTGCAGCTGCAGTCTCAGCCAGTCTCTCATCATGACAGCTGTGGGAAGTGTCCTCCTCTTGGCTCTCATTTCAGGTGAGTGAAGTCAGAGTCTGAGCTGAGGAAGAGGAGGAGAAGGAGCTTTGGATGTCCTCTGACCATCCACCATCTAAACTGTGTGTCTCTTCCAGCTGCTCGGGGCCAATCCCTCACCTCCTCAGAGCCGGTGGTCAGCAGAGCAGCTCAAACAGTCACTCTGTCCTGCAAAGTGGAAGGACTTTCTCTAGCGTATCTGCACTGGATTCGTCAGAAACCAGGGAGAGGACTGGAGTGGATCGGCCGCATCGATAGTGGAACGGGCACAATATTTGCCCAAGGCCTCCAGGGCCAGTTCTCCATCTCCAAAGACACCTCCAAAAATCTAGTGTTCTTAGAGGTGAGGAGCCTCAAACAAGAAGACTCTGGAGTTTATTACTGTGCACGAGAGCCACAGTGACACGGAAGACTGCAAAGCCTCACAAAAACTGAACAACACTGAACTGTGCATGAGAAGCACTGAAGCATGTCAGGCCCTTGACAACACATTCCCCTTTAAGTGATGGAAGCATAACAATGAACAACAAAACAAATGCATTTCTATGTTCAAGCTATCCACTGGAAGACAAAAACATACAGTAAATATAAGCTCAAAACACCCATCAAGTCTTGTTTTCAAAAGTTATTAATTATTAATTTTTCAGTTTTCAAAAGAATCCTGAAACTCAAAAGTTTCAGGTTGTGCTTTATTAATGAAATCAGTCTTAAAGACCTTTATTCACTCAACAAACTTTCAAATAGGATGAGGAATTTTTAGGTTGCTCTTTTCACTTTTCACACATCCTCTTTATGTATCTAAATGTAAAGTTTCCAATTCTCAGAAAAAACAAATCTAATGAAATTAGGAAGCAGGCCGTGTAGAAAAGTGAATGTGATGATTCCGCTATTTATCTACAGTCAGAAACATCATTCATCATTCATTTGACTCTATGCAAACTCAGTGACCTTCCTGGTTCCTCTGCTATAAAAACTTCACATCAGTGTCAGTGGAGTTCACAGCTCGTCAGCTTCAACATCAGCCATGTTTTCTGTAGCTCTGCTGCTGCTGTTGGCAGCTGGATGTGAGTCACTCTGGATTTTTCTACAGCAACAGTTCTGCTTCTGCGGTTTAACTTGATCATTGATTAAAACCTTTTCTTTTCTAGCAGGTGTGAGGTGTGAACAGTTGACACAGCCGTCCTCTGTGACTGTGCAGCCAGGTCAACGTCTGACCATCACCTGTCAGGTCTCTTATTCTGTTAGTGGCTACTGGACAGCTTGGATCAGACAGCCTGCAGGGAAAGGACTGGAGTGGATTGGAGCACGGGTTGGATCCAGCACTGGATACAAAGATTCACTGAAGACCAAGTTCAGCATCGGTCTAGACTCCTCCAGTAACACAGTGACTCTAAATGGACAGAATATGCAGCCTGAAGACTCTGCTGTGTATTACTGTGCCAGAGAGTCACAGTGACTCAAATGATCAGTGGAGCTGAACAAAAACCCCTCAGTGTGTGAACACTAGTGACATGAAGCCACCAGAGGAGGAGCCCTCAGACCACTGATGATTTCAGACCAGTTCACTCTTACACTCAGAGAAACAATGTGAAGAATTTAGCAATAACTTTATCATTAGACATCTTAATCCCTGATATATTACAATCAGGGGTTCATAAAATTGTTATCCAGTTCTTCTATTATTCTTATTCTGTCAATTCTTTGGTCCGCCACATCTTCAACATACTTTCAGCTATTTTCACCATTCAACTATACAAAAGCTCTTTTGGGACATTAATGCTCTCTGCAAACTTTTTTTTAACCTTTTGTACTTTTTAAAATATTTAACACTTAAAAAAATAATCCCATTAATTGAAACCCTCTTCAGTTCCTCTTAAACTTCTTTCACTTTAAAATGTATCTCCTCGCACATACTTTCAGCTACAGACTCTCACTAAACTACCAGTCATTTTTTCAAAATTTTGAAATATTTCATCCTAATTTTCACAGTTTTAATTTTCAGCCTTTTCTAACCCTTTTCTGATTTTGCAATGTGTATTGCACAGAATGTCCACTGGTACAATGGGTGGTGCCATGGCGGATGGTTGAAAAATCAGCTCTCATTCTTCTCTTTTCACACTGCTCAAAGCCACATCATAGGCAAATTCTTTTTTCCACTTTTGTAGGAAAATCTATTTATCCATTTAATCTAATTAAATGGATTAGATCAAGGGAAGGTAAAACATTTTCTTCTACACCGCTCATGCACGTCTGCTGTTTCCCATATGAATGAATATGAAAAAATAAAATAAAATCTTTCCCTCAAACAAACATCAGCTACGTCACTATCCTTTGCCGTAGAAACTTTATTTTAACTATAAAAATTGAATGAACTTGTAGAGTTTTTCAGCAGCGCCCCCTCAAAGAGCCTGTGGTCAAACTGTGACATGGCTGCCAATCCACTGACATAGAGGGTTGTGATGCGACAGGCTCCGATGGCATGCAACACACACACACACACACACACACACACACACACACACACACACACACACACACACACACTGACACCAAATTCTATGAGATCAAAAAGTGCTCACTGAACTTACATTAAAATTAAAGAATAATGTCAAATTCATATTTTACACAAATTGTAACTTTTCAGAAAAATACCAATCATCTGCAGTACAGCTGTTTCCTCCCTGTGAGGAGGAGGAGTCAATGCAAAACTCAGGCGTCTTCCTCCTCTACTTATCTGAGTGCAGAGAGGATGACAGAGCACAGTGGACACACAGTCTAACATGATGGACTATAGGACAGGACTGCTGCTTTTAACTGTCTGCTGGGCAGGTGAAGATCTACACTCATCTTTATGTGACATGTTCTCATTTGTTATGACAACTTGATGCTACATTTGTTGTGGTTTGACAGGTGTTGATGGTCAGACTCTGAGAGAATCTGAAGCAGTGGTGAAAAGGCCTGGAGAGTCTCACACACTGACCTGTACAGCCTCTGGATTCACATTCAGTGACTATTGGATGGTCTGGGTCAGACAGGCTCCTGGAAAAGGACTGGAGTGGCTTGCTTTCATCAGTAGTGGTGGTGGCACCCAGTACTACTCTGAATTAGTGAGAGGCCGGTTTACCATCTCCAGATACAACAACAAACAGCAGGTGTATCTGCAGATGAGCAGTCTGAAGACTGAAGACTCTGCAGTTTATTTTTGTGCTCGAGGGTCACAGTGACTGATGTTGGTTGAGCAGCTGTACAAAAACCTACAGTCCTCATATTTGCATTGTGCTTCTTTTGAAAGAAGCTGCAAGTTGTTTTGAAGTATGTTTTAAAATATCTGCAAACACTGGAAACTCCAGGAAAATCCAGGATTGATAAGAACAACCAGCATTAAATATCTTGTCACCTTAATAAAGAAACTACTCACATGTGCTTCAAGTTAATCATAAATGAATAAATAAACTTTATTTGATTTGAAGCTCTGCTGCTGCTGTTGGCAGCTGGATGTGAGTCACTGGATTTTTCAACACTTCTGCAGTTTCACTTGATCATTGATTAAAACCTTTTCTTTTCTAACAGGTGTGAGGTGTGAACAGTTGACACAGCCGTCCTCTGTGACTGTGCAGCCAGGTCAACGTCTGACCATCACCTGTCAGGTCTCTTATTCTGTTGGCTACTGGACACATTGGATCAGACAGCCTGCAGGGAAAGGACTGGATATAAACAAAATGGTGGTTCAGGGTACAAAGAGTCACTGAAGAAGACGTTCAGCATCAGTTTAGCTTCCCCCAGTAACATTTCGGCTCGAAATGGACAGAATATGCAGCCTGAAGACACTGCCGCGATTATTCCTCGGTTTTGAGATTGTTTCTGGACTTTGTGACTTTCAAAAACTTTTGGTCCAATCCAGGGAACAAGTAGCCCTATATAAGCGGACCTCAGTCTGGCTGAGAGAGAGTGAAAGAGAGAGGAGAGACACATGCTTGCTCTGAGGTTGTGTGCATTGCTTTGTGTGAGTTTACCTGAGTTCACCGGAGTTCGAAGCTAATTGTTCTTTCAGTTGTACTGTTTGTCTGTCTGCATTTAGCATTTTTTTGTTCCTGTTATCCTTTTTGTTTCACTGGGTTTTAATAACGCCCCTGTTGACTTTTACATCGACTGCATACTCGTATCCTCCTTCCTCCATCATCTGTCCAGCTGCCAGTCCTGCACTGGGCTGTTACACCACAGTAATAACAGCCCAGTCTCATATGTGTAAGAGCACATCATCTTTTGAGTCTTCTTTTTCCTCCAAGCCACCAGAAGTCAATGAACTGTCACGTGATACAGGTCAAGTGTGGCTACAGGTGTTTTAAGTTTGGGTTGAGCATGCAATCGGTGCTGAAATGGAAGGAGCCTAACAGTTTTCAACAGCGCTGAGGTTGATTTCTTTGCTCTCCCTTTATTCTTCAGTATATTTAAATTTCAATTATCATTTTTAGTGATTTAATCTGAGTGCACGTCATCACAATCCTTATCAGCCAGTAGTGGCCAAGTATTGGACCAGTCGTTACACATATAAAAACTTTCTCTGGCTCGAGCTTGACAGTCACGTGACCTGGATGCAGAAACATAGAGTTTGAAAGGTGTAGGCAGGAAATAAATAGATAAATAAATAAATAAAGGTGCCTTTCTCTGCAGTCAAGGACACCGTACAGGATGGATTAAAAAAACAAAAGCAGAACAATAAAACAGAATTAAGGAGTTTTAAACAGATGTGTTTTCAGATGAGATTTAAAGTGGGGGAATGAATAAATGTTCATGTACCAGTGATACAATTCAAGGGACTTTTGGAAACCCTCCACGTTTTTGGCACTTTGACACATTTTTATATGAGGCTGGGTTGGTATTAACATGACATGAATGACAAAAATAGATTTGAAATACATTAACCAAAATATTAATAAACACGTAACACAAAGAAAACCCATAAAACAAGATGAACCAACTTGTAAGCATGAATACAAAAACCAACAATAATTTACAGACTATTGTTGTTTTGTGTTTTCCCACTGCTGCCAGTACAGATCCCTCGAGTCTCTGGTGCAGAAAACAGTGTCTAGTTTTTGTACGAAGGTTCCTCACTGTGTTGGGCTGGGGCACTGTGGTACAGAGCCTTACAAAAACCTGAGAGCAACAGTCTGATACTTTGCTTCTGTTCTGATGGAAGAAAAAACACAGGACAAAGTATGTCTCTTTGGAGCATGAGGTAACTATAGATCTTATCACTTTTGAGGAGCAGATTAGTTGTAAAAAGACAATTTCTTTGTGGTTCAAAGTCACTATCAGTGCACAGATAGAAAATGTCACTTTCCATGAAATCTCACTTTTAAGTGGAGATTGAGAAAAAAAACCACAAAGCAAGATATCACAGGGTGATAGCAAGACATGTGAATGACCAAATTTTCTCTTTGTTTCAAACATTCTTTGAGGTTTTCACACACGTTTCTGTTGCATCTGGTTTTTGTTCAGGCACTGAGTGGAGACACATCACTGTGACTACTTTGACTACTGGGGTAAGGGAACTGAAGTCACCGTCTCTGCAGGTAAGTCACATGAATATATTATTTTGCTGACTTTTTAAAATGAAGACTTTATTTTTGTGCTGAGGGAAGTTTACTTAAGATCTTACAAAAAGTTCTGACTGATACTGACACTGATGTGAGAGAGAGAACAGACAGGTGACTTTCTTAGAAAGCATTTGACAGTCTGAGTTTATTTACCTAATGTCAAAACTTAAAGATAATAAATCATTTCCATAGATTATTGTAATTTTTTGCAACAATGTTACAGTGTAAAACATGAACAATTTGCTTCAAATTACCACAGAGGAAAACTCCTGCATTACTCCTTATTTGTAGTGTAGATGAGATTTGTCAGAGGAATCACATGTGGAATTATTTCTGCAGCTTTGTTGAGTTTTTAGATTTTCTGACGAATAAGAGCCTCCAACAATGATCAGCAAATGTTTCAAATAAATTCATAATTTATCACAAGTTGAATTATTTGAAAAGTTTGACATTTTTAAATATATTTGTGTATTTATAACATCCAGGAAAACTAGGTCTTTTTTTTCTTCTATGAGACAATGACATTTTCCAGTGACTTTCAGATTTGACCTGAAATGATTACATTAAAAAAAGTTGCAGGAGCGTTGATTAAAGTTAAATACTACAACGGAATTTCCTCCTGCAAAAAATGTTTTGGTGCAACTGTGGAACAAGAGATCAAATGTGAATTAAAACAATTAAGATAAAAAGCAATGAACAGGACATCGGCTTAGAAAATAAATATGCTTGTTTCAAAATGTCATTTAGGTTTCACCACGGTGAAACCCTCTGTAATATTTGGTTTTACTCTGACTCTTTAAATTACCATTCCAAATTAACTTATTTTGGAGAAAATGTTTGTAATGGCTCAGTGTGTAGTGTTGTCGCCTCACAACAGGGAGGTTGCTGGAAAATAACCCAGTCAGACCAGAGGTAGTTCAGAGTGGGGGTTTGCATGTTCTACCCTACGTGTGTGGGTTTTCTAAAATGATACATGTTGTAGAGGAACAAATAATGAAGATTAATGATTCTTATTAAATGTTTGAGGAGCAGAATTTTAAGAACAGAAGAGTAACATTAAGATCAAGATAACACTCTACACAGAAAATGTGTCCTAAGAAATAGTGACTGAACTTTCCCTGAAGCTTTTCTTCTGTGTTTTCTGTTTTACAGGATCAGCGTCTCCAACTCTGTTCCCCTTGGTTCAGTGTTCAAATGGCAGCAGTGATAGTGTCACTGTTGGTTGCCTTGCATACGACTTCTACCCAAAGAGCCTCACTTTCCAGTGGACCGATGCCAGTGGGTCCCGCATGACCTCTGTGCAGTATCCATCAGCTCAGAAAAACAACAAATATACTGGAGTCAGTCTGGTCAAGGTGTCCAAATCTGACTGGGTCGGTGACTCACAATGGATCCCCCAAAAGTGTGACGGTGCAAAATATGGAACCACGTGTATCTTTGTCAGACACCAATGTGGCCATCATCGTCCCCTCTGAGAAAAGCAGGCTATCCAACTCAGCTGAGTTCCCTCTGGTGTGTCTAGTCTCCAGCTCTGTGAAGCCAAATTACAACATCGCCTGGCTGGAACAAGTCGGTGACAATACTAGTGAATACAAATACGGCGTTAACTTCCCCCCACAGAAGACCCAGCGTGGATACTTAGCTGCAAGCATTTACACCTCCTCATGGAGAAAGTGGGACGACTACACCACGTTTGAGTGCAACATTCTCGCTGCAGGCACCAATCACACTATCACGACATATGGAGTGTCGAAGGCCAATGGTAATGCCATTGATAGTCCAATGTGATAGATTCAGCTCTAAACGTGGTCCTCTCTGCTACTGTGCTGCTCTGTCTCAGGAGCTGTGGTGTCACCAGTCTGTGTGTCTGCAAATGTGAAAGTCGATGTGTCTGTTTAGTGTAGTCACTGTGTTGTTTTCTCATTCGTCTTTGTCACTTCGTCTCATGGCTTGAGAAATGTGCTGTTTCAAATAAATGTTGCATGGAGACACTTGTGTTACACCTTCATGAATGACTTTGAGACCAGGCGGAGGATTAAACACAAAGACACAGTGGTTTACTGCCCTGTTGCTCTCTATCTCTCTCTCTCTCTCTCTCTCTCACACACACACACACACACACACACACACACACACACACACACACACACACACACACACACACACACACACACACACAACCAAACAGTAACCAGTGTCAACCTCCATCATTGTGTTACCTTGATTCATAAAGATAAACTTTTCCCACTGTGTGCATGGACACCACTAATGCATGAATACACAAGTGCTGTCTTTTAACCAGCTGTTCCTGCTCTTCTTGGATTTTGTTCCAGAGGTAAATCTGACCTGTGCTCTGAGTTGCACAGACGACGCCGCTGAAGAGGACGAGTTCAGCAGTCTGTGGTCCACAACCCTCTCCTTCATATTCCTCTTCATATCCTCTGTCTTCTATAGCGTGATATTGAGCCTGGTCAAGGTAAACATGCAGGACATTTCAGCACTTTAGTCAGTGTCAAGACTGCAGACTGCACAGTATATAATACTGGATTAATAGTGATGTCCACAGTTTTTAGTATTTATGTATGCAAATCAATGGAAAGGAAGATCTCCTAAAAAGAAAATAAATGTATAATAAATGTACAATTATTATTGAATTGGATACAAGAATAAAAAAAAATAGTGTTTAATGTGGACAGAGTTTATTGGTCATAATCAGTAAATCTGGCAACAAGAGTGAAAGGTGATTGCAACAGAAAATGTCCTTGTTTGTTATAAATACATCTTGATCTAAATTAAAAATTAATTAAAAATAGAAACATACCATCATTTATTAGTAGTTACCAGATATGTGTGCTGACCAAGTGTATGAGAAAATAAAGATCGTCAGGTTTTTAAAACATTGAATTATATGATCAAATCATCAAGGTCAATAGTTGAAGTAATTGAGGAAATATTACATCTGCTCAGCTGAAGGCAGAAATCACAAAATCCACATGTGAATTAGAAAACTTATTGTAAACTGTTTTTGCTTTTTAGATAAAGAGGCATTGAAGGAAGATATGGAGTTGGAAGCACAGCACAGACGACTGCAGACCTTCATTTGTTCTCCAGACACATTCACATAATCAAGAAAATGTTTAATACAGTTGGATAACTGACTTTGCTTTTGTTTTTGCATTTTACTAATAAATATTTGTTTTGCTGAAAATGCTGCTTCCATCATCAATTCAACAAATGCATGAGATTTAGAGTAGATAAGATCTGGATCTTATCATGTGCGATGAAGACTTTACTACTTTGGGAGATTTGTCTTTAGGTTGAGTGACAACCACACCCACACCCAGTCAACAGACTGTAAAACATCTGCTATCAGTTAGGCTCTGAAGATTTTTCAGTTTCCTGCCATTTCTAAACATAAAATGTTTCGAGAGTCCCATCCTCTCTCTCTGCCCCTCTGAGACCATACCTGCTGTGGTGGACCTCTACAGAAACCGTTCAGAGCTATGAATAAACTTCCTCGAAGCAAGTGATGCATCTTTCACTGCACATCTTTGCATCTCAGCACGAATCCAGGCGTGAAGAGGCCGACATGCAAACAGCAGAGACTCAGTCTTATTGATGTCATGAGCATGTGAAACATGTTGATTAACAGATTTATCACAACTTTTTAAACTTTCATTAATAATTAAAACAATCAAAGTGCTTCATGTTGTCTCGTTTACAGTGTGGTGCATATTTCATGGTTTTTATATTCAAGATCATCTTTATATCTACAGCATCATGAAGGAACAGAGCAGAGCTGATGTCTGTTCTCATTTCAAATAAATTAATGTTTTCATATTGAAATAAAATACAAGCAAAACAATGCTGTGGTAGATAACTTTGAATTAGAAGAAAATGTCCTTAAACTCCACATTTTTTCTCATGTCATTCTGTCTCACTTCTCTGAATGCAAGTTTGTGAATGTGACCGTCAAAAACTGTTTGTTAGTTAGAGCTCCCGGTCCAGACAGGAGAGCATCTTGGTCCATAATCAGATCGTGGTCCATCTATGAGTAATCCCTGCAGTAGAAGCTGCTGGAAGCCTTTGAGAACTTCAGTGATCGTACCGAGAAGTGTTGAAGCTTCCTTGTCTGTCATTGCTGCTGCTTTTGTCACTGGGATATAATGAAAATATCCCAGATCGACCTGTAGAGGGCACAGTTGTGTAAAAAGTGATTCCACATTGTTATTTGGGGAAACAATGACATGTGGAAATTAATACATAGAAATTAAACTGATGTGATTTCCACATTCCATAGTCTGTTTCCAAAGATTTAATCTGAGATATTAGATCAGACTAGAGGAGGTGAATGTTGTCATGTGTAGATCATACAATCATCGGCATAGAAGTTGAAGTGGAGCCCATGATGATGGATGAGATCTCAGAGGTGAAGCCTGTAGAGGATGAACAGCAGAGGGAGCCCTGGAGGAGATGCAGATGTTGATGCTGATTGACTGGCGTCTGAATTAGTTATAACTGAGGTCAGGATCTGGCAGCACAGGTGATGGTGACATGTTCAAAGATGCTCTGCTTTCATAAAGGTTAAGAAGGCCTGTAGCATGATCTGTGCTTCTCAGTGATGGTGGTTGGAACCTTAGTATTAAGGTATTTTACACAGATTGAACTGAACCATGTCTGACGAGCCAAAACCAGGCAGAGAGGAAAGAAACATTATGATTATCAATGATGTGTTCATCCTTAAATGACTGGTGCTTGTTCACTCCTGAGAGTCCTGGAACAGCACCAAGATAACTCTGGACCACATCCAGGTCAATCCACCAAGCACAGAGCTCATTCATAGTCACTCACACAAAACCAAGACTGAGTGAAAAGCACCAAATGCAGTTCATTTCTCCATCTGAGGAGGAGTCAATGCAAAACTCAGACACCTTCCCCCTCTTCCTTACTGTCTTAACTCTACGTCTGAGTGCAGAGAGGATGATTGAGCACAATAGACACAGACTAAGTTCAGAGACTACAGATGGGACTGCTTGTTTTAAAACACTATCCACTGTTACACCATGTGTATGAGTTAATTCATTCATTCAGAAAAGACACATTTAATATAATTGTGAATAGAGTGCAACTTCAGAGAGGAAACTTGAAGTGTAAATCAGATTCTCTTGTTGAAAACAAACGACTCACACTGATAGTGGGATTATAAAAATAATCAGTGATTATCAAAGCACTGAAACGTGTTGTGCTTAAAAATCAATACAGAGCTAATTGTAGTGAAGAGCAGTCAACATTAAAATACTGGTTAAACATCTTTTCTCTTCATTAAAAACGATGAATTCAGAATAGTTTCATTCAGAGTTGACAGTTTCATTGCTTTAAACAAATGTTTTTCATTGATCATCTCTCTTTTCTGCTCCAGCCAGACAACATACACTCAACTCTATGCAAACTCAGTGACCTTCCTGGTTCCTCTGCTATAAAAACTTCACATCAGTGTCAGTGGAGTTCACAGCTCGTCAGCTTCAACATCAGCCATGTTTTCTGTAGCTCTGCTGCTGCTGTTGGCAGCTGGATGTAAGTCACTCTGGATTTTTCTACAACTTTTTTTTCTGCAGTTTAAATCATTCATAAATTAAAATCTTTTCTTTTCTAACAGGCGTGAGCTGTGAACAGTTGACACAGCCGTCCTCTGTGACTGTGCAGCCAGGTCAACGTCTGACCATCACCTGTCAGGTCTCTTATTCTGTCAGCAGCTACCGGACACATTGGATCAGACAGCCTGCAGGGAAAGGACTGGAGTGGATCGGAGGTGCCCGTGTTGGATACAGCACATACATCAAAGATTCACTCAAGAACAAGTACAGTATCGATCTCGACTCCTCCAGTAAAACTCTGACTCTTAATGGGCAGAATATGCAGCCTGAAGACTCAGCTGTGTATTACTGTGCCAGAGAGTCACAGTGACTCAAATGATCAGTGGAGCTGAACAAAAACCCCTCAGTGTGTGAACACCAGTGACATGAAGCCACCAGAGGAGGAGCCCTCAGACCACTGATGATTTCAGACCAGTTCACTGTTATCCTGAGAGAAACAATGTGAAGTCACTTGAAGCTTCCAAAAAGTTGAATGCCTGAAAGTGCAGTAGACTGTTTTCTCACCCAGTCAAATCTGGTAAATCATATTTAGAATTAGATTGAATTAGAATTAACAAAGATTGCTGGCTTGCTACAAGAGGTTAAAAAAAATGAAGCACCCGTATCTCAGTAAATTTCAAATGAAGGAGATGGATGTATCAGATCAACAAATCAGGAAATTGAGTCAACATGGAACATACAGTAAATAAATACAAAATCAACCACAAACTGGAGATCATACATTTCAGAATCAATCAAAACAAAACATGTTCAGATGCAAATCTTCATAAATTATAATCACTGCATGCATCAATGTGAGATTTGTGGAACGTCTATATTTTTATCCAAGTTGAAGTAAGTGATCAAGTTAGATTGATTCAAGGTGTGACAGATTTCAAGCAGGTGCTTTCAGATAGCAGGAGTGTAACTGAGGATGGATGGTACCACGAAGGAGACTTATCTGGGGATAATTCACTCATTGATTGCTGAGCTGATTCACATTCCCAACATTGATGTGATAATCCATTCATCTGTTCTAGCGATGTTTTGTTTAAAGTCCCACAAACACAGACAAACAAATCCAGAAAGACAAAGAGGCAATAACTATTCAGATGTTAAATACATCACCGAGCAGGATGATCAGTACCATAACATGGAATGTTAGTCTAGTCCATGTAGAGTGACATGTGGTGTGTTTCTCTGTGAGGAGGAGGAGTCAATGCAAAACTCAGACGTCTTCCTCCTCTACTTATCTGAGTGCAGAGAGGATGACAGAGCACAGTGGACACACAGTCTAACATGATGGACTATAGGACAGGACTGCTGCTTTTAACTGTCTGCTGGGCAGGTGAAGATCTACGCTCATCTTTATTTGACATGTTCTCATTTGTTGTGACAACGTGATGCTACATTTGTTGTGGTTTGACAGGTGTTGATGGTCAGACTCTGAGAGAATCTGAAGCAGCGGTGAAAAGGCCTGGAGAGTCTCACACACTGACCTGTACAGCCTCTGGATTCACATTCAGCAGCTATGAAATGGTCTGGGTCAGACAGGCTCCTGGAAAAGGACTGGAGTGGCTTGCTTATATCAGTAGTGGTGGTGGCACCCAGTACTACTCTGAGTCAGTGAGAGGCCGGTTTTCCATCTCCAAAGACAACAGCAGAGAGCAGGTGTATCTGCAGATGAGCAGTCTGAAGACTGAAGACTCTGCAGTTTATTATTGTGCTCGAGACTCACAGTGACTGATGTTGGTTGAGCAGCTGTACAAAATCCTTCAGTGCCAATACTTACTTCAGGTCTGTGGAGCATCAAACATTAATCTCATATCACAAATAGTTAGTAAAATTGTCATTGCTGCCCCGTGACCTGGACCTGGACAGCAACTGAACCTGAACTGATTTCATCTAGTACATGAAAAATAATAACAAAAAAACTGTGACACAAAACAGAAAAGACAAAGTTCATGTCTTAGTTTTTAGTGCTGTAGATCAGACATATTTCAGTTTTTGACATTGGCCTCTGTTAATTTCATGAGGCGATAAATAATGAATGTAATCAAATCAGTCTGAAACACCTATAATCATGCATCAAAGGTTCCTTAGGAGCGGGGCTTTGAGGTAGCTATTTTGATTGAGATACTGTACCTAGATGGACATTTTTCAAGTCTAAAGAATGCCTTTTTTTAACATTCATGGAAATTACAGTAATCAATTTCTTTCTTGTTAATGATTATATATATTGACAAGGAACCTAGTCCTGATGATTCTTCTATTTATCTCCAGTTGAACACAAATTAATTTGATATTCATTTGACTCTATGCAAACTCAGTGACCTTCCTGGTTCCTCTGCTATAAAAACTTCACATCAGTGTCAGTGGAGTTCACAGCTCGTCAGCTTCAACATCAGCCATGTTTTCTGTAGCTCTGCTGCTGCTGTTGGCAGCTGGATGTGAGTCACTCTGGATTTTTCTACAACAACAGTTCTTCTTCTGCGGTTTAACTTGATCATTTATTCAAACCTTTTCTTTTCTAGCAGGTGTGAGGTGTGAACAGTTGACACAGCCGTCCTCTGTGACTGTGCAGCCAGGTCAACGTCTGACCATCACCTGTCAGGTCTCTTATTCTGTTGGCAGCTGGTACACTCATTGGATCAGACAGCCTGCAGGGAAAGGACTGGAGTGGATCGGAGGTGCCCGTGTTGGATCCAGCACATACTTTAAAGATTCACTGAAGAACAAGTTCAGCATCAGTCTAGACTCCTCCAGTAACACAGTGACTCTAAATGGACAGAATATGCAGCCTGAAGACTCTGCTGTGTATTACTGTGCCAGAGAGTCACAGTGACTCAAATGATCAGTGGAGCTGAACAAAAACCCCTCAGTGTGTGAACACTAGTGACATGAAGCCACCAGAGGAGGAGCCCTCAGACCACTGATGATTTCAGGACAGTTCACCAATGCACTAAGAGAAACAATGTGAAGAATTTAACAACAACTTTATCATTAGACATCTTAATCCCTGATATATTACAATCAGTGGTTCATAAAATTGTTATCTAGTTCTTCTATTATTCTTATTCTGTCAATTCTTTGGTCCGCCACATCTTCAACATACTTTCAGCTATTTTCACCATTCAACTATTCAAATGTTCAGCTCTTTTGGGACATTAATGCTCTCTGCAAACTTTTTCCAACCTTTTGTACTTTTTAAAATATTTTTATTTTTATAAAATAATCCCATTGAAATTAATTGAAACCCTCTTCAGCTCCTCTTAAACTTCTTTCACTTTAAAATGTATCTCCTCCCACATACTTTCAGCTACAGACTCTCACTAAACTACCAATCATTTTTTCAAATTTTTGAAATATTTTATCCTAATGTTCACAGTTTTAATTTTCATCCTTTTCTAACCCTTTTCTGATTTTGCAATCTGCATTTCACAGAATGTCCACTGGTACAATGGGTGGTGCCATGGCGGATGGTTGAAAAATCAGCTCTCATTTTTCTCTTTTCACACTGCTCAAAGCCACATCATAGGCAAATTCTTTTTTCCACTTTTGTAGGAAAATCTAATCTATTTATCCATTTAATCTAATTAAATGGATTAGATCAAGGGAAGGTAAAACATTTTCTTCTACACCGCTCATGCACGTCTGCTGTTTCCCATATGAATGAATATGAAAAAATAAAATAAAATCTTTCCCTCAAACAAACATCAGCTACGTCACTATCCTTTGCCGTAGAAACTTTATTTTAACTATAAAAATTGAATGAACTTGTAGAGTTTTTCAGCAGCGCCCCCTCAAAGAGCCTGTGGTCAAACTGTGACATGGCTGCCAATCCGCTGACATAGAGGGTTGTGATGCGACAGGCTCCGATGGCATGCAACACACACTCACTCACACACACACACACACACACACACACACACACACACACACACACACACACACACACACACACACACACACACACACTCACACACACACACACACACACACTGATACCAAATTCTATGAGATCAAAAAGTGCTCACTGAACTTACACCAGAGTGAATCACAATTCACTCTGGTGTTCATTAAAATTAAAGAATAATGTCAAATTCATATTTTACACAAATTGTAACTTTTCAGAAAAATACCAAACATCTGCAGTACAGCTGTTTCCTCCCTGTGAGGAGGAGGAGTCAATGCAAAACTCAGACGTCTTCCTCCTCTACTTATCTGAGTGCAGAGAGGATGACAGAGCACAGTGGACACACAGTCTGACATGATGGACTATAGGACAGGATTGCTGCTTTTAACTGTCTGCTGGGCAGGTGAAGATCTACTGTACACTCATCTTTATGTGACATGTTCTCATCTGTTGTGACAACTTGATGCTACATTTGTTGTGGTTTGACAGGTGTTGATGGTCAGACTCTGAGAGAATCTGAAGCAGTGGTGAAAAGGCCTGGAGAGTCTCACACACTGACCTGTACAGCCTCTGGATTCACATTCAGTGACTACAGCATGCACTGGGTCAGACAGGCTCCTGGAAAAGGACTGGAGTGGCTTGCTGTTGTCAGTCAACCTACTGGTAGCACCCAGTACTACTCTGAGTCAGTGAGAGGCCGGTTTACCATCTCCAGAGACAACAGCAAACAGCAGGTGTATCTGCAGATGAGCAGTCTGAAGACTGAAGACTCTGCAGTTTATTATTGCACGAGAGTCACAGTGACTGATGCTGGTTGAGCAACTGTACAAAATCTTTCAATCCTCATATTTCAGTCCTGTGGAGCTCAGACATCTTTTTCTTCTGCCAAACAATAAGTAATTCATTTTGAAAACAGTTTCTGCTATTTCTGAGTTTCTGAAATAATCTTCACCATCTCCCATGAAAGTTAAATTAAAATTGTCATGGTTCACATCATAGCAAGACAACTTGATCCATTTCAATAAAAGATTTCATTCATTTTACTTTTTGTATTTGACCTTTTTTTTAATTAAGTAACTGGACCCAGAAACCCAAAGTATTTGAATTTTATATCAAAATGTTGAAGCAAGGTTCGGGTTTCTTTGTCTATTTTTTTTTTGGGAAAAAAAAGGAAACAATTAAAGGGACATTGTGTAGGAATTAAAACCCTATAAACGTACACTTGTTTTATTTGACTGGTTCCCTGTCAAATATTGTATCTCTTACAAACTCCTCTTTCACCTACTAATGCCTCCATGTACTCGCACCCTACGACCTGTCTGACCTTCTCCTCCAACACACTCCATCCCAGAACCTGTGGTCTGCTGACATGAGCCTGCTGTCCCTCCCTAGAGACAGAGCTTTCAGTGTGGCTGCTCCAACAGTATGGACCCCTCCCCAATACCAATATCTGCAAAACCCCAACCCTGGACACATTCTTCTCTTAAATCCTACCTTTTCACCAGGCCTTTTCCAAATCTCTCCTAGCTTTCCTTGTTTCCTTGTCCCCCATTAACTGTTTGACCTTCCTTGAGTATGTAAAGAGCCTTGGGTACGCTGAGAGGTGCTATATAAAAACAAGTCCTCATCACCATATATGAAGATCACCACTGTTTAATTTTAATTTTATAAACAAAACAAATGAGCTCATGTGCTAGAGGTTTAAAATGACTGAATAAAGGCTGAGCAGAAACATTACTGTTCAGATGTTTCATTTAAATATGTCATGACATTAAAATGGGAGGAGGAGTGATTTCCAGGTGTGTTATAACTGCAGTTAAAACAACAGTCAACAGGCTCCAGTGTGACCAACAATCAATGTATATTTGACTCTATGCAAACTCAGTGACCTTCCTGGTTCCTCTGCTATAAAAACTTCACATCAGTGTCAGTGGAGTTCACAGCTCGTCAGCTTCAACATCAGCCACGTTTTCTGTAGCTCTGCTGCTGCTGTTGGCAGCTGGATGTGAGTCACTCTGGATTTTTCTACAACAACAGTTCTTCTTCTGCAGTTTAACTTGATTATTGATTAAAACCTTTTCTTTTCTGACAGGTGTGAGGTGTGAACAGTTGACACAGCCGTCCTCTGTGACTGTGCAGCCAGGTCAACGTCTGACCATCACCTGTCAGGTCTCTTATTCTGTTAGTGACTACTGGACACATTGGATCAGACAGCCTGCAGGGAAAGGACTGGAGTGGATTGGATATAAACAAAATGGTGGTTCAGGGTACAAAGAGTCACTGAAGAAGACGTTCAGCATCAGTTTAGCTTCCCCCAGTAACATTTTGGCTCGAAATGGACAGAATATGCATCCTGAAGACACTGCCGCAAAGATTCCTTGGTTTTGAGATTCTGGACTTTGTGACTTTCAAAAACTTTTGGTCCAATCCAGGGAACAAGTAGCCCTATATAAGCGGACCTCAGTCTGGCTGAGAGAGAGAGAAAGAGAGGGGAGAGACACATGCTTGCTCTGAGGTTGTGTGCATTGCTTTGTGTGAGTTTACCTGAGTTCACCGGAGTTCGAAGCTAATTGTTCTTTCAGTTGTACTGTTTGTCTGTCTGCATTTAGCATTTTTTTGTTCCTGTTATCCTTTTTGTTACACTGGGTTTTAATAACTCCCCTGTTGACTTTTACATCGACTGCATACTCGTGTCCTCCTTCCTCCATCATCTGTCCAGCTGCCAGTCCTGCACTGGGCTGTTACACCACAGTAATAACAGCCCAGTCTCATATGTGTAAGAGCACATCATCTTTTGAGTCTTCTTTTTCCTCCAAGCCACCAGAAGTCAATGAACTGTCACGTGATACAGGTCAAATGTGGCTACAGGTGTTTTAAGTTTGGGTTGAGCATGCAATTGGTGCTGAAATGGAAGGAGCCTAACAGTTTTCAACTGCGCTAAGGTTGATTTCTTTGCTCTCCGTTTATTCTTCAGTATATTTAAATTTCAATGATCATTTTTAGTGATTTAATCTGAGTGCATGTCATCACAATCCTTATCAGCCAGTAGTGGCCAAGTATTGGACCAGTCGTTACACATATAAAAACGTTCTCTGGCTCGAGCTTGACAGTCACGTGACCTGGATGCAGAAACATACAGTTTGAAAGGTGTAGGCAGGAAATAAATAAATAAATAAATAAATAAATAAAGGTGCCTTTCACTGCAGTCAAGGACACCACCATACAGGATGGATTAAAAAAACAAAAGCAGAACAATAAAACAGAATTAAGGAGTTTTAAACAGATGTGTTTTCAGATGAGAATTAAAGTGGGGGAATGAATAAATGTTCATGTACCAGTCATACAATTCAAGGGACTTTTGGAAACCCTCTACGTTTTTGGCACTTTGACACATTTTTATATGAGGCTGGGTTGGTATTAACATGACATGAATGACAAAAATAGATTTGAAATACATTAACCAAAATATTAATAAACACGTAACACAAAGAAAACCCATAAAACAAGATAAACCAACTGAATGAATACAAAATACAACAATAATTTACAAACTATTGTTGTTTTGTGTTTTCCCACTGCTGCCAGTCCAGATCCCTCGAGTCTCTGGTGCAGAAAACAGTGTCTAGTTTTTGTACGAGGGTTCCTCACTGTGATGGGCTGGGGCACTGTGGTACAGAGCCTTACAAAAACCTGAGAGCAACAGTCTGATACTTTGCTTCTGTTCTGATGGAAGAAAAAGCACAGGACAAAGTATGTCTCTTTGGAGCATGAGGTAACTATAGATCTTATCACTTTTGAGGAGCAGATTAGTTGTAAAAAGACAATTTCTTTGTGGTTCAAAGTCACTATCAGTGCACAGATAGAAAATGTCACTTTCCATGAAATCTCACTTTTAAGTGAAGATTGAGAAAAAAACACAAAGCAAGATATCACAGGGTGATAGCAAGATGTGTGAATGACCAAATGTTCTCTTTGTTTCAAACATTCTTTGAGGTTTTCACACACGTTTCTGTTGCATCTGGTTTTTGTTCAGGCACTGAGTGGAGACACATCACTGTGACTACTTTGACTACTGGGGTAAGGGAACTGAAGTCACCGTCTCTGCAGGTAAGTCACATGAATATATTATTTTGCTGACTTTTTAAAATGAAGACTTTGTTTTTGTGCTGAGGGAAGTTTACTTAAGATCTTACAAAAAGTTCTGACTGATACTGATACTGATGTGAGAGAGAGAACAGACAGGTGACTTTCTTAGAAAGCATTTGACAGTCTGAGTTTATTTACCTAATGTCAAAACTTAAAGATAATAAATCATTTCCATAGATTATTGTAATTTTTTGCAACAATGCTACAGTGTAAAACATTAACAATTTGTTTCAAATTACCACAGAGGAAAACTCCTGCATTACTCCTTATTTGTAGTGTAGATGAAGATTTGTCAGAGGAATCACATGTGGAATTATTTCTGCAGCTTTGTTGAGTTTTTAGATTTTCTGACGAATAAGAGCCTCCAACAATGATCAGAAAATGTTTCAAATAAATTCATAATTTATCACAAGTTGAATTATTTGAAATGTTTGACATATGATTTGTGTATTTATAACATTCAGGAAAACTAGGTCTTTTTTTTCTTCTATGAGACAATAAAATTTTCCAGTGACTTTCAGATTTGACCTGAAATGATTACATTAAAAAAAGTTGCAGGAGCGTTGATTAAAAAATACTACAAAGGAAGTTCCTCCTGCAAAAAATGTTTTGGTGCAACTGTGGAACAAGAGATCAAATGTGAATTAAAACAAATAAGATAAAAAGCAATGAACAGGACATCGGCTTAGAAAATAAATATGCTTGATTCAAAATGTCATTTAGGTTTCACCATGGTGAAACCCTCTGTAATACTTGGTTTTACTCTGACTCTTTAAATTACCATTACAAATTAACTTATTTTGGAGAAAATGTTTGTAATGGCTCAGTGTGTAGTGTTGTCGCCTCACAACCCAGTCAGACCAGAGGTAGTTCAGTGTGGGGGTGTGCATGTTCTACCCTACGTGTGTGGGTTTTCTAAAATGATACATGTGGTAGAGGAACAAATAATGAAGATTAATGATTCTTATTAAATGTTTGAGGAGCAGAATTTTAAGAACAGGAGAGTAACATTAAGATCAAGATGACACTCTACACAGAAAATGTGTCCTAAGAAATAGTGACTGAACCTTCCCTGAACCTTTTCTTCTGTGTTTTCTGTTTTACAGGATCAGCGTCTCCAACTCTGTTCCCCTTGGTTCAGTGTTCAAATGGCAGCAGTGATAGTGTCACTGTTGGTTGCCTTGCATACGACTTCTACCCAAAGAGCCTCACTTTCCAGTGGACCGATGCCAGTGGGTCCAGCATGACCTCTGTGCAGTATCCATCAGCTCAGAAAAACAACAAATATACTGGAGTCAGTCTGGTCAAGGTGTCCAAATCTGACTGGGAGTCAAGGAAATCGTTCACATGTTCGGTGACTCACAATGGATCCCCCCAAAGTGTGACGGTGCAAAATATGGAACCACGTGTATCTTTGTCAGACACCAATGTGGCCATCATCGTCCCCTCTGAGAAGAGCAGGCTATCCAACTCAGCTGAGTTCCCTCTGGTGTGTCTAGTCTCCAGCTCTGTGAAGCCAAATTACAACATCGCCTGGCTGGAACAAGTCGGTGACAATACTAGTGAATACAAATACGGCGTTAACTTCCCCCCTCAGAAGACCCAGCGTGGATACTTAGCTGCAAGCATTTACACCTCCTCATGGAGAAAGTGGGACGACTACACCACGTTTGAGTGCAACATCCTCGCTGCAGGCACCAATCGCACTATCACGACATATGGAGTGTCTAAGGCATATGGTAAATCCAAAGAAAGTCCAATGTGATAGATTCAGCTCTAAACGTGGTCCTCTCTGCTACTGTGCTGCTCTGTCTCAGGAGCTGTGGTGTCACCAGTCTGTGTGTCTGCAAATGTGAAAGTCAATGTGTTTGTTTAGTGTAGTCACTGTGTTGTTTTCTCATTCGTCTTTGTCACTTCGTCTCATGGCTTGTTTCAAATAAATGTTGCATGGAGACACTTGTGTTACACCTTCATGAATGACTTGAGTCTTTGAGACCAGGCGGAGGATTAAACACAAAGACACAGTGATTTACTGCCCCGTTGCTCTCTCTCTCTCTCTCTCTCTCTCTCTCTCTCTCTGTGTCTCTCTCTCTCTCTCACACACACACACACACACACACACACACACACACACACACACACACACACAACCAAACAGTAACCAGTGTCAACCTCCATCATTGTGTTATCTTGATTCATAAAGATAAACTTTTCCCACTGTGTGCATGGACACCACTAATGCATGAATACACAAGTGCTGTCTTTTAACCAGCTGTTCCTGCTCTTCTTGGATTTTGTTCCAGAGGTAAATCTGACCTGTGCTCTGAGTTGCACAGACGACGCCGCTGAAGAGGACGAGTTCAGCAGTCTGTGGTCCACAACCCTCTCCTTCATATTCCTCTTCATATCCTCTGTCTTCTATAGCGTGATATTGAGCCTGGTCAAGGTAAACATGCAGGACATTTCAGCACTTCAGTCAGTGTCAAGACTGCAGACTGTACAGGCTATAATACTAGATTAATCGTGATTTCCACAGTTTTTAGTATTTATGTATGTAAATCAATGGAAAGGAAGATCTCCTAAAAAGAAAATAAATGTATAATAAATGTACAATTATTATTGAATTGGATACAAGAATAAAAAAATAGTGTTTAATGTGGACAGAGTTTATTGGTCATAATCAGTAAATCTGGCAACAGAGTGAAAGGTGATTGCAACAGAAAATGTCCTTGTTTGTTATAAATACATCTTGATTTAAATTAAAAATTAATTAAAAATAGAAACATACCATCATTTATTAGTAGTTACCAGATATGTGTGCTGACCAAGTGTATGAGAAAATAAAGGTCGTCAGTTGTTTAAAACATTGAATTATATGATCAAACCATCAAGGTCAATAGTTGAAGTAATTGAGGAAATATTACATCTGCTCAGCTGAAGGCAGAAATCACAAAATCCACATGTGAATTAGAAAACTTATTGTAAACTGTTTTTGCTTTTTAGATAAAGAGGCATTGAAGGAAGATATGGAGTTGGAAGCACAGCACAGACGACTGCAGACCTTCATTTGTTCTCCAGACACATTCACATAATCAAGAAAATGTTTAATACAGTTGGATAACTGACTTTGCTTTTGTGTTTTGCATTTTACTAATAAATATTTGTTTTGCTGAAAATGCTGCTTCCATCATCAATTGAACAAATGCATGAGATTTGGAGTAGATAAGATCTGGATCTTATCATGTGCGATGAAGACTTTACTACTTTAGGAGATTTGTCTTTAGGTTGAGTGACAACCACACCCACACCCAGTCAACAGACTGTAAAACATCTGCTATCAGTTAGGCTCTGAAGGTTTTTCAGTTTCCTGCCATTTCTAAACATAAAATGTTTCGAGAGTCCCATCCTCTCTCTCTGCCCCTCTGAGACCACACCTGCTGTGGTGGACCTCTACAGAAACCGTTCAGAGCTATGAATAAACTTCCTCGAAGCAAGAGACGCATCTTTCACTGCACATCTTTGCATCTCAGCACGAATCCAGGCGTGAAGAGGCCGACATGCAAACAGCAGAGACTCAGTCTTACTGATGTCATGAGCATGTGAAACACCACAGTGAAGCAGGTTTATTAACAGATTTATCACAACTTTATAAACTTTAATTAATAATTAAAACAATCAAAGTGCTCCATGTAGTCTCTTTTACAGTGTGGTGCATATGTCATGGTTTTTATATTCAAGATCATCTTTATATCTACAGCATCATGAAGGAACAGAGCAGAGCTGATGTCTGTTCTCATTTCACATAAATTAATGTTTTCATATTGAAATAAAATACAAGCAAAACAATGCTGTGGTAGATAACTGTGAATTAGAAGAAAATGCCCTTAAACTCCACATTTGACTCTCTCATCTCTCTTTTTTCTCATGTCATTCTGTCTCACTTCTCTGAATGCAGGTTTGTGAACGTTACCATCAAAAACTGTTTGTTAGTTAGAGCTCCCGGTCCAGACAGGAGAGCATCTTGGTCCATAATCAGATCGTGGTCCATCTATGAGTAATCCCTGCAGTAGAAGCTGCTGGAAGCCTTTGAGAACTTCAGTGATCGTACTGAGAAGTGTTGAAGCTTCCTTGTCTGTCATTGCTGCTGCTTTTGTCACGAGGATATAATGAAAACACCCCAGTGGGACCTGTAGAGGGCACAGTTGTGTAAAAAGTGATTCCACATTGTTATTTGGGGAAACAATGTGGAATGTGGAAATTAATACATAAAAATTAAACTGATGTGATTTCCACATTCCATAGTCTGTTTCCAAAGATTTAATCTGAGATATTAGATCAGACTAGAGGAGGTGAATGTCGTCATGTGTAGATCATACAATCATCAGCACAGAAGTTGAAGTGGAGCCCATGATGATGGATGAGATCTCAGAGGTGAAGCCTGTAGAGGATGAACAGCAGAGGGAGCCCTGGAGGAGATGCAGATGTTGATACTGATTAACTGGTGTCTGAATTAGTTGTCACTGAGGTCAGGATCTGGCAGCACAGGTGATGGTGACATGTTCAAAGATGCTCTGCTTTCATAAAGGTTAAGAAGGCCTCTAGCATGATCTGTGCTTCTCAGTGATGGTGATTGGAACCTTAGTATTAGGGTATTTTACACAGATTGAACTGAACCATATCTGACGAGCCAAAACCAGGCAGAGAGGAAAGAAACATGATTATCAATGCTTGTTTACTCCTGAGAGTCCTGGAACAGCACCAAGATAACTCTGGACCACATCCAGGTCAATCCACCAAGCGCAGAGCTCATTCATAGTCACTCACACAAAACCAAGACTGAGTGAAAAGCACCAAATGCAGTTCATTTCTCCATCTGAGGAGGAGTCAATGCAAAACTCAGACACATTGCCCCTCTTCCTTACTGTCGTAACTCTACGTCTGAGTGCAGAGAGGATGATTGAGCACAATAGAAACAGACTTACTTCACAGACTACAGATGGGACTGCTTATTTTAAAACACTATCCACTGTTACACCACGTGTATGAGTTAATTCATTCATTCAGAAAAGACACATTTAATATGACAATATAACAACTTCAGAGAGGAAACATGAAGTGTAAATCAAATTCTCTTTATGAAAACAAACGACTCACACTGATAGTGGGATTATAAAATTAATCAGTGATTATCAAAGCACTGAAATATGTTGTTCTTAAAAAATAATACAGAGCTAATTGTAGTGAAGAGCAGTCAACATGAAAATACTGGTTAAACATCTTCTCTCTTCATTCAAAACTACAAAATCACAATCTCTTTTCTGCTCCAGCCAGACAACAATGTATCTGTCATACATTTGATTCCTCTATTTATCTCCAGTTGAACACAAATTAATTTGATATTCATTTGACTCTATGCAAACTCAGTGACCTTCCTGGTTCCTCTGCTATAAAAACTTCACATCAGTGTCAGTGGAGTTCCCAGCTCGTCAGCTTCAACATCAGCCATGTTTTCTGTAGCTCTGCTGCTGCTGTTGGCAGCTGGATGTGAGTCACTCTGGATTTTTCTACAACAGCAGTTCTTATGCAGTAACTTGATCATTGACTGAAACCTTTTCTTTTCTAGCAGGTGTGAGGTGTGAACAGTTGACACAACCGTCCTCTGTGACTGTGCAGCCAGGTCAACGTCTGACCATCACCTGTCAGGTCTCCTATTCTGTCTGGAGCTACTGGACAGCTTGGATCAGACAGCCTGCAGGGAAAGGACTGGAATGGATTGGATCAGCAAATGATGGATCGACTACACGCTATAAAGATTCACTGAAGAACAAGTTCAGCATCAGTCTAGACTCCTCCAGTAACACAGTGACTCTAAATGGACAGAATATGCAGCCTGAAGACTCTGCTGTGTATTACTGTGCCAGAGACTCACAATGACTCAAATGATCAGTGGAGCTGAACAAAAACCCCTCAGTGTGTGAACACTAGTGACATGAAGCCATCAGAGGAGGAGCCCTCAGACCACTGATGATTTCAGACCAGTTCACTCTTCTCACTGAAACAATGTGAAGAAGTCATTTGAATAGTCCAAAAAGTTTAATGCCACAAAGCAGAGTAGGCTGTTTTCTCACCCAGTCAAATCTGGTAAATCATATTTAAAATTAGATTAAATCAGAATGAACCAAGTTTGCTGGCTTGCTGGCTTCCCCTGCCTTGTGCTAACAGCTGATCTAGAAGAGTGCATCATGGCTGCACATATGTAAAAAATGGAAGCCCTACTGGATCACAGGGCCCTCCACACTCCGTGTTCCGCGTGTAAGTGGAACATGCACAAAAGAAAAGAGAAGCACCCTGTCTAATTCAATGTCGAATGAAAGAGATGGACGCATCAGATCATCAAAGCAGTAGATCAAGCAAACATAGAATAAATGTCAATAAAAAAACATCATGAGATTTTAGAATCAGCAAACACAAAAAAAATAATTTCCAAAAGTTCCTTTGTTGGGACCACTCCACTCATCAATGTGCTAATTTTGAATTGTCTATATATTTTTGTCCTAGTTGAAGTAAGTGATCAAAGTTTGATTGATTCAAAGTGTTAGAGATTTACAGCAGGTGCTTTCAGATAGCAGAACAGTACCTGCGGCCTTCAGGGTTCTACGAGGGAGACCTATCTATAGATGATTCACTTATTAATGGTTGATGCGCTGATTTACATTCCCAACATTTAATGTGAGAATCCATTCATCTGGGCCCTGTTCCATAAAGCAGGCTTAGAAAAGCAGAACTTAACCCCTACCCCGGACCCCAGGGGTAACCAAATTACCCATATCTTTGATGAATAATTCTAGCGATGAACCTGTGGCATTAGTGAAAGCTTCAACCATCTAACCCATTTTGACTAAAATGGGATGTTGAATGATGAACAAACCACCCTGTTGTAACTACCTGTCTCTTCATGAGGTGTTGGTATCTTCAACTATTTCCTCCTATAACATGCCCTAACGATTGTTTTGAGCTTCTTTGATCGAGAGAATTCCATGATTTATCGTTTCTCATTTATGTAATTGATGATGTCATTTAGAATTCTTTTTGAGTGATTTTGAATTCTTCTTCAGGATTTAGAATCACAGAGTTAATAATGTAGAATTCCTTTGGCTTCAAAAGTTTTATCTGTCTTTGTTGCCATGGAATAAACACTTTTAAATGCAGCTGTGTCAATGAATATTCCTGATGTTGTCACACTCTGGGTGAAATGGGAAAAGAGAAACATGCAGAAAGTGCATCTTAATTTGAATATCCTTCAGTCAACCGACAGTATGTAAAGCATCTTCACTGTGAGTAACTGTTCAGGAGGTGCAGTGTAAGGAGGGAGAGGAGGACAGAGGAGCTCACATCAGCTCAGCTTCAACATCGACCATGTTCTCTGCAGCTCTGATGCTGCTGCTGGCTGCTGCATCCTGTGGCAAGCTTTCACTGGATACACACTAACACCCACATTAGAACCACAGTCAGAGCAGTGATGGAGGTAATGTTGGTTTCTGTCTCCACAGGTGTGAACAGCATTGATCTCATCCAGCCACAGTCCATGTCTGTGCAGCCTGGCCAGTCTCTGACCCTCACCTGTCAGGTCTCTGGTTATTCTTTGACTGATAACAGCTATGCCACAGGTTGGATCAGACAGCGTCAAGGAAAAGCTATGGACTGGATCTTGCATAAGTGGGGAGGTGGTGATTTTTACCAAAATAATGCCCTGAAGAACAAGTTCCTTTACCATGTGGATGCCTCGAGCAGCTCAGTGACATTAACAGGACAGAATCTGCAGCCTGAGGACACAGCTGTTTATTACTGTGTACGAAGACCACAGTGATACAAACCACCAGCACATCTGCACAAATAACCAGCAGACATGTGTCTGGTACATGAACTTCAGTCCATATATATATATATATATATATATATATATATATATATATATATATATATATATATATATATATATATATATATATATATATATATATATATATATATATATATATATATATATATATATATATATATATATATATATATATATATATTCAAGGAAATATCACGAAAGTAATAGTATATATATATATATATATATATATATATATATATATATATATATATATATATATATATATATATATATATATATATATATATATATATATATATATATATATATATATATATATACTATTACTTTCGTGATATTTCCTTGAATTTTGTCTCTGTTGTTAAAAAGATAAAACTGACAATCCCCTAGATCAGGGACACAGTTGTGAAACCATTGAACCAATTAATTTTCTTAAATGACAAAAAGTAACACATTTTCTCAATCAATGACTGAAACATTGATGATGATAGATAAACAATAAGTCATGTAGCATAGTCTAATGCCGTCTTTTATGCTTCCATTAGCTCAATTTACCTTGAACAATACAATCTTTGAACTTCTATTACTGAGTTTTCTTAATGTGGCATCCTCAAAGACCTGATGTTGTGCATGTTATTTTGATTTTTGATTTTAACATTATTATCAAACAATAGTTAATTTGAGTGTTAAACAACCAAATCTTTTTGTGACCACCTCAGTAGGTCCCACTAATAAATCAAACTAGTGTGATTTAATAAGACAGAGGATAAATTGACCACATTAAAGCACAATAATGAATAAACAATAATAATAAACAGAGGATGTCAGTCAGTTAGGACAGGAATTAGCATGTGTGAGTATGTGAGTATGTGTGTGTGTGTGTGTGTGTGTGTGCGTTTTTACACAAGTCCATGTAAATCTTCATAATACTTCTATATTGGAACGTAGGCAAGTGTAGTCATGTGGTTGAACACGCTGAATGTCCAGTTTAATTGAAAAAATATATATTTATATATACTCACACGTATGATGTATTTTCTTTGTTCTGATACCATGTGTGAACAAATTCATGGAACCTTGTGACAAGCAGATGAAATTAACTACATTCGCCACAGTAATAATGTACAATAATAAACACCTAATAACAAAAAGAGGTAACAGAGCAGCAATGTATAAACTCTGAGAGAAAGGCCGTCAAGAAGTTGCTGATGGACTAAATACGGTCCCAGTGCTTCCTTATTCCAGCCCTAGGCATGTGGGACAAGATGGTAAGGGGGTGGGGGAGGCATTTAAATTATTTAATTAGAATGAATGAATAGAAATAGATATTTAATGAATGAATAGAAATTTTGCACCAATTGCAACTTGTCAAAAACATCATATCTCATCAAGATCTGCAGCATAGCTGTTTCTTCCCTGTGAGGAGGAGGAGTCAATGCAAAACTCAGGCGTCTTCCTCCTCTACTTATCTGAGTGCAGAGAGGATGACAGAGCACAGTGGACACACAGTCTAACATGATGGACTATAGGATAGGACTGCTGCTTTTAACTGTCTGCTGGGCAGGTGAAGATCTACATTCATCTTTATGTGACATGTTCTCATCTGTTGTGACAACTTGATGCTACATTTGTTGTGGTTTGACAGGTGTTGATGGTCAGACTCTGAGAGAGTCTGAAGCAGTGGTGAAAAGGCCTGGAGAGTCTCACACACTGACCTGTACAGCCTCTGGATTAACATTCAGCAGCTACAACATGGTCTGGGTCAGACAGGCTCCTGGAAAAGGACTGGAGTGGATCGCCTGGGTTGAAAATGAAAATGACAGAAAATCCTACTCTGAGTCAGTGAGAGGCCGATTCACAGGCTCCAGAAATAACGGCAAACAGCAGGTGTATCTGCAGATGAGCAGTCTGAAGACTGAAGACTCTGCAGTTTATTATTGTGCTCGACAGCCACAGTGACTGATGTTGGTTGAGCAGCTGTGCAAAAACCTACAGTTCTTTGAACCAAGGTGAAAGTTTTTTGCAAGTATGTTTTAAAACATTTGAAAACACTGGAGACATCAATGATTTATACAAATAACCAGAATTAATTAGTTTGTCACCTGAATAAAGAAACTGTTCTCATGTACTTGAAGTTCATCATAAATGAATAAACTCTGACAGGACACATTACCCAGCCTGATATCAAAATGAGTCAACATGCTGAAAATGTTTCTTGGAGAAAGTAACTTTTTTGCATGGGTGCTTTTCAATGTCTGATTTTATAATGCTGAATTTGTTAATATCCAAATTTCTGTGATTCATGATCGTATTTACATGAAGAATATAAATAATTCTTTCTTTGTGACAACACAGGAAGTTACATCAGGTAAAAATGCTGAAGATTTTCTGATGAATGTGTAACAACATGCAAATATGAAATGTAAAACAGGAGTGATTTCCAGGTGTGTTTTAAATCTAAAGATGTAACAAGAGTCAACAGGCTCCAATTAAACCAACACTGATGTTTCACAAATTTGACTCTATGCAAACTCAGTGACCTTCCTGGTTCCTCTGCTATAAAAACTTCACATCAGTGTCAGTGGAGTTCCCAGCTCGTCAGCTTCAACATCAGCCATGTTTTCTGTAGCTCTGCTGCTGCTGTTGGCAGCTGGATGTGAGTCACTCTGGATTTTTCTACAACAGCAGTTCTTATGCAGTTTAACTTGATCATTGATTAAAACCTTTTCTTTTCTAGCAGGTGTGAGGTGTGAACAGTTGACACAACCGTCCTCTGTGATTGTGCAGCCAGGTCAACGTCTGACCATCACCTGTCAGGTCTCTTATTCTGTTGGCAGCTGGTACACAGCTTGGATCAGACAGCCTGCAGGGAAAGGACTGGAGTGGATTGGATCTGCTGCTGCTGGATACAGCACATACATTCAAGATTCACTGAAGAACAAGTTCAGCATCGGTCTAGACTCCTCCAGTAACACAGTGACTCTAAATGGACAGAATATGCAGCCTGAAGACTCTGCTGTGTATTACTGTGCCAGAGAGTCACAGTGACTCAAATGATCAGTGGAGCTGAACAAAAACCCCTCAGTGTGTGAACACTAGTGACATGAAGCTACCAGAGGAGGAGCCCTCAGACCACTGATGATTTCAGGACAGTTCACTCTGACACTCAGAGAAACAATGTGAAGAATTTTGCAATAACTTTATCATTAGACATCTTAATCCCTGATATATTACAATCAGTGTTTCATAAGATTTTTATCCAGTTCTTCTATTATTCTTATTCTGTCAATTCTTTGGTCCGCCGCATCTTCAACATACTTTCAGCTATTTTCACCATTCAACTATTCAAATGTTCAGCTCTTTTGGGACATTAATGCTCTCTGCTAACTTTTTCCAACCTTTTGTACTTTTTAAAATGTTTAACATTTTTCAAAATAATCCCATTGAAATTAATTAAAACCCTCTTCAGCTCCTCTTAAACTTATTTCACTTTAAAATGTATCTCCTCCCACATACTTTCAGCTACAGACTCTCACTAAACTACCAATCATTTTTTCAAATTTTTTGAATATTTTATCCTAATGTTCACAGTTTTAATTTTCAGCCTTTTCTAACCCTTTTCTGATTTTGCAATGTGTATTTCACAGAATGTCCACTGGTACAATGGGTGGTGCCATGGCGGATGGTTGAAAAATCAGCTCTCATTTTTCTCTTTTCACACTGCTCAAAGCCACATCATAGGCAAATTCTTTTTTCCACTTTTGTAGGAAAATCTAATCTATTTATCCATTTAATCTAATTAAATGGATGAGATCAAGGGAAGGTAAATCATTTTCTTCTACACTGCTCATGCACGTCTGCTGTTTCCCATATAAATGAATATGAAAAAATAAAATAAAATCTTTCCCTCAAACAAACATCAGCTACGTCACTATCCTTTGCCGTAGAAACTTTATTTTAACTTTAAAAATTGAATGAACTTGTAGAGTTTTTCAGCAGCGCCCCCTCAAAGAGCCTGTGGTCAAACTGTGACATGGCTGCCAATCCACTGACATAGAGGGTTGTGATGCGACAGGCTCCGATGGCATGCAACACACACTCACTCACACACACACACACACACACACACACATACACACACACACACACACACTCACTCACACACACACACACATACACACACACACACACACACACACAGACACACTCACACACACACACACACACATACACACACACACACACACACACACACACACACACACACACACACACACTTACACCAAATTCGATGAGATCAAAAAGTGCTCACTGAACTTACACCGGAGTGAATCACAATTCAGTCTGGTGTTCATGCAAATTAAAGAATAATGTCAAATTCATATTTTACACAAATTGTAACTTTTCATAAAAATACCAAACATCTGCAGTACAGCTAATTCCTCCCTGTGAGGAGGAGGAGTCAATGCAAAACTCAGACGTCTTCCTCCTCTACTTATCTGAGTGCAGAGAGGATGACAGAGCACAGTGGACACACAGTCTAACATGATGGACTATAGGACAGGACTGCTGCTTTTAACTGTCTGCTGGGCAGGTGAAGATCTACACTCATCTTTATTTGACATGTTCTCATTTGTTGTGACAACTTGATGCTACATTTGTTGTGGTTTGACAGGTGTTGATGGTCAGACTCTGAGTGAATCTGAAGCAGTGGTGAAAAGGCCCGGAGAGTCTCACACGCTGACCTGTACAGCCTCTGGATTCACATTCAGCAGCTATGAAATGAACTGGGTCAGACAGGCTCCTGGAAAAGGACTGGAGTGGGTTGCTTATATCAGTAGTAGTGGTGGCACCCAGCATGACTCTGAGTCAGTGAGAGGCCGGTTTACCATCTCCAGAGACAACAGCAAACAGCAGGTGTATCTGCAGATGAGCAGTCTGAAGACTGAAGACTCTGCAGTTTATTATTGTGCTCGAGACTCACAGTGACTGATGTTGATTGAGCAGCTGTACAAAATCCTTCAGTGCCAATACTTACTTCAGGTCTGTGGAGCCTCAAACATTAATCTCATATCACAAATAGTTAGTAAAATTGTCATTGCTGCCCCGTGACCTGGACCTGGACAGCAGCTGAACATGAAGTGATTTCATCCAGTACATGAAAAATAATAATAAAAAAACTGACACAAAACACAAAAGACACAGTTAATGTCTTGCTTTTAAGTGCTGTGGATCAGACATATTTCAGTTTTTAACATTAGCCTCTGTTAATTTCCTGAGGCGATAAATAATGAATGTAATCATATCAGTCTGAAACACCTATAATCATGCATCAAAGATTCCTTTAGAGCAGGGCTTTGAGGTGGCTATTTTGATTGAGATACTGTACCTAGACGGACAGTTTCCAAGTCTAAAGAAATGCCTTTATTTAGCATTCATGGAAATTACAGCAATCAATTTCTTTCTTGTTAATGATTATATGTATTGACAAGGAACCTAGTCCTGATGATTCCTCTATTTATCTCCAGTTGAACACAAATTAATTTGATATTCATTTGACTCTATGCAAACTCAGTGACCTTCTTGGTTCCTCTGCTATAAAAACTTCACATCAGTGTCAGTGGAGTTCACAGCTCGTCAGCTTCAACATCAGCCATGTTTTCTGTAGCTCTGCTGCTGCTGTTGGCAGCTGGATGTGAGTCACTCTGGATTTTTCTACAACAGTTCTTCTTCTGCAGTTTAACTTGATCATTGATTAAAACCTTTTCTTTTCTAGCAGGTGTGAGGTGTGAACAGTTGACACAGCCGTCCTCTGTGACTGTGCAGACAGGTCAACGTCTGACTATCACCTGTCAGGTCTCTTATTCTGTCAGCACCTACAGCACAAATTGGATCAGACAGCCTGCAGGGAAAGGACTGGAGTGGATTGGATATAAAAGTACTGGTGGTTCTGGTTACAAAGATTCACTGAAGAACAAGTTCAGTATCGATGTAGACTCCTCCAGTAACACAGTGACTCTAAATGGACAGAATATGCAGCCTGAAGACTCTGCTGTGTATTACTGTGCCAGATACACACAGTGACTCAAATGATCAGTGGAGCTGAACAAAAACCCCTCAGTGCGTGAACACTAGTGACATGAAGCCACCAGAGGAGGAGCCCTCAGACCACTGATGATTTCAGACCAGTTCACTCTTACACTCAGAGAAACATTGTGGACAAGTTTTTTATTGGTTAAAACACTTTGATATTGACTCTCTGGTATATTAGTATAGTAGGACAGCAGTATAGTACATTTCCAACAGTGGAAGATGAACTAGTGTTGGTGAGCTGTGTGTTAGTGTCATGATGGTGTCACCTGCAGATATAACTGTTTATCACTATGAATACTGATGTGTTTTCATGCAGAATTAGACCAGAAACATCACTCTCTGTCCCACAAATGGCATCAACAACAGAGCTTCTCATGGATCTGACTGTCAGAGAACTAGTGGATTTATTCTGTGTCCCAGAGCTGCAGTATGGCAGGGAAGTGTGAATTATTACGAACAAATGATTATCTGAAAAGCAACCTGAAACATACTTATGAACACATACATACTTATAAACATACTTATTAAAGTCGGTCACTAGAGTTTTTGTCTCTTTTTTTTCAGTGCAGACTGAAACCAGAGTTGGTCTCATCCTACGTATTCCACTAGATTGTGGGAGGAAACCCAAGCTCTGGAAATAAACCCATGTCTAAATATAAAGATAAAAACCTTTACTCTAGATATACAACACGGATTCCGTGGTTCATCAATTATGTCATGAATGTAAATGATGACGTCACTGATGATGTCATTTAGAATTGTGTTTGTTATTTAGAATTTGTCTTTAGAATTTAGAATCATACAGTTAATTGTGTAAAATTCCATTGTTTTCAGTTTTCAGGTTTTATCTGTGTCTGTTGCCATGGAATAGACAATTTTAAATGCAGCTGTGTCTGTGAATATTCCTGATGTTGTCACACTCTGGGTAAAATGGGAAAAGAGAAACATACAGAAAGTTCCTCTTCATTTGGTTTAGTTTGAATATACTTCAGTCAGCCTGACAGTATGTAAAGCATCTTCACTGTGAGTAACTATTAAGGAGGTGCAGTGTGAGGACAGAGAGGAGGACAGAGGAGCTCACATCAGCTCAGCTTCAACATCGACCATGTTCTCTGCAGCTCTGATGCTGCTGCTGGCTGCTGCATCCTGTGAGCAGCTTTCACTGGATACACACTAACACCCACATTAGAACCACAGTCAGAGCAGTGATGGAGGTAATGTTGGTTTCTGTCTCCACAGGTGTGAACAGCATTGATCTCATCCAGCCACAGTCCATGTCTGTGCAGCCTGGCCAGTCTCTGACCCTCACCTGTCAGGTCTCTGGTTATTCTTTGACTGATGGCAACTATGCCACAGGTTGGATCAGACAGCGTCAAGGAAAAGCTATGGACTGGATCTTGAATAAGTGGGGAGGAGGTGGTAGCTTTTACCAAAATAATGCCCTGTAGAACAAGTTCCTTTACCATGAGGATGCCTCGAGCAGCTCAGTGACATTAACAGGACAGAATCTGCAGCCTGAGGACACAGCTGTTTATTACTGTGTACGAAGACCACAGTGATACAAACCACCAACACATCTGCACAAATAACCAGCAGACATGTGTCTGGTACATGAACTTCAGTCCATATATATATATATATATATATATATATATATATATATATACATGATTACTTTCGTGATATTTCCTTGAATTTTGTCTCTGTTGTTAAAAAGATAAAACTGACAATCCCCTAGATCAGGGACACAGTTGTGAAACCATTGAACCAATTAATTTTCTTAAATGACAAAAAGTCTGAAAAATTGATGATAATAGATCAACAATAAGTCATGTAGCATAGTCTAATGCCGTCTTTTATGCTTCCATTAGCTCAATTTACCTTGAACAATACAATCTTTGAACTTCTATTACTGAGTTTTCTTAATGTGGCATCCTCAAAGACCTGATGTTGTGCATGTTATTTTGATTTTTGATTTTAACATTATTATCAAACAATAGTTAATTTGAGTGTTAAATAACAAAATCTTTTTGTGACCACCTCAGTAGGTCCCACTAATAAATCAAACTAGTGTGATCTAATAAGACAGAGGATAAATTGACCACATTAAAGCACATTAATGAATAAACAATAATAATAAACAGAGGATATCAGCCATTTAGGAGAGGAATTAGAGTGTGTGAGTATGTGTGTGTGTGTGTGTGTGTTTGTGCATTTTAACACAAGTCTGTGTAAATCTTAATACTTCTATATTGGAACGTAGGCAAGTGTAGTCATGTGGTTGAACACGCTGAATGTCCAGTTTAATTTAAAAATATGTACATATACTCACGCGTATGATGTATTTTCTTTGTTCAGATACCATTTGTGAACAAATTCAAGAACTTAATGACAAGCAGATGAAAATAACTACATTTTCCAGAGTAATATCATGTAAATTGTTCAGATTGACCAGAGCACAGTAAGAGGGTTAAATGAAACTCTAACACAGCCTTGAGCCATGAGCCACTCCCTCCTCATGACATCCTGATGCAAATCCTCAGTCTGAGCAGTGTACTTGTGTCCTGCTGACGGCTCCTGGTCTTCGTCTGGAGTATCACAGGTCACATCTCCAGCCTCAGCACCATGAACACACTCACTCTTCTGCTCGTCGCTCTCTCTCTGCCCTGTGAGTGCTCCTGCTTCTTGCTGCGTTACCTCATATGAGACAACATGGACGGAGGCTCAGGCAGCCATCGCACAATGCTTCTCACAC
Source organism: Karalla daura (assembly GCA_029224185.1). Classification (NCBI taxonomy): domain Eukaryota; kingdom Metazoa; phylum Chordata; class Actinopteri; order Chaetodontiformes; family Leiognathidae; genus Karalla; species Karalla daura. The sequence goes on along the minus strand of CM055203.1, from coordinate 13,633,306 downwards.
AAGTGTCTGACCTTCTTCTGTGGCTCCTCTCTCCTCTCATCTCAGCAGTTTGTGCAGGTCAGAGCATGGAGTCCATGCCTTCCAGTTCAGTGGTGAAAAAGCCTGGAGAGACCCTCAGTCTGTCCTGCAGAGGGTCTGGATTCACATTTTCTTGCTGTGTTATGGGCTGGATCAGACAAGCTGCTGGGAAGCCACTGGAATGGATGGGTGCTGGCTTCTCTGATGCCAGTAGAAACACTTATACCAGCAGCCTGAGAGGACGAGTAGAGATCAGTAGAGATGATAGCAGCAGCATGGTTCACCTGACACTGTCCAACTTAAAGCCAGAGGACTCTGCTGTCTATTACTGTGCGAGACACACAGCAGTTTAAGGAAGCAGAGAGGCTTCACAAAAACTCTCAACATGTGTTTATAGTGACCTGCAGGTGGTAGCAGAGGATCTGAAGTCAGATGATGCTCTGAGAGCAACAGATGATGTTGTGTCACATTTATTTTGCTGCTTTGCTTCAACACCTGTGACAAAAGTGTTTTCATGCCCAAACTCACACGTCAGTAAAAGCTTGTAGTAGTTTAATTTATGTTCCTCAGAGATGTTCCACCAAATTATATCATTAACATTACGTTTGATTAAAATGAAAAGAACAAGAAGGGGCAATGATAGGACAATGAGTTGCACACACAGCATCAAGATATATATGATATTAACTTTTTATCTATGGTAACACTGATGCTTTTGCTGTGAATCCATTCATGTTTTTGATTGACAGAAACATGAGAATGAAGAGAAGACACACACATGGTCATTGGTGAAAACAGTAGACTGTGATATGAAATGTTGATCTAACCAATGATGTGTGAGATGTGGTGTTTCTCCATAAGGAGGAGGAGTCAATGCAAATCTCACATCTCTTCCATGTCTACATATGTGTGGCAGAGTGAAGGACACAGACTAAAGCCCTGACACAGATACACACTGCAGACTGGGCTGAGACAACTGGCTTTCACAATGATCAGACCTGATTATTTTTTTCTCTGTCTCATCCTGTCTGTTAACTGGACAGGTCAGAACAATGATATTGTTTTAATAGTAACTGTCAGGTACTAATGTGCTGCATCCCAGGAACTAATGATTGTTCTGACTTTCTGCAGGTACTGAGGGTCAAACTCTGACTCAGTCTGAACCAGTGGTGAAAAGACCTGGAGAGTCTCACACACTGAGCTGTACAGCCTCTGGATTCACATTCAGCAGCTACTACATGGCCTGGGTCAGACAGGCTCCTGGAAAAGGACTGGAGTGGATCGCTCTTATAGGAACAAGTAGTACCCCCAAATACTACTCTGCTTCAGTCCAGGGCAGATTCACCATCTCCAGAGATGACTCCAGCAGTAAACTGTATCTGCAGATGGGGAGTCTGAAGACCGAGGACACAGCAGTGTATTACTGTGCCAGGAGACACAGTGAGAGACAGTAATAGAAGAGTCACACAAAAACTACTTCCTCTATTTCACACAAGAGCTGGAGAAACAATACATGAGCTACACAGTCGAGAAACTTGGAACCACAAAAATTTTGACATGAATAAACTCATTAACATACATTAAATTAAATATTTGGATATGCAAAAATTAAAATGAACCAAAAAGTATTGCAGATAATTAGAAATAAATAGATAAATAGAAAATATTTTGCAGAGAAATTCAAATCCAGATGGTGTTCGAGTTATCGCGTTAACACGAAAAACATGCGGCAGCAGTTGGTTATAATTACAAAAGACATCACTAAGGATAATCAACAGAGCCAAATATTACAAATCAACAAACACATTTTTCATATAAAATTCAGGGATCTTGTGGATTATAAAATAGCACAAATTATGTATAAAATAAATCACATTTCCTGATGGTGTCCAGAGGATGTTTCAGACTTAAAACTGTCAATAGGAGGGATAGGAGGGATTTGTATGCGAACAAAAACAAAGGTGTGAACAGATGTAAAGCTGTAGATGCAAATTGATTAAAGGAATCAATCTGGATAAATGTAGAAATAGAAATCATGATATGTAACATTTAATGTACTCAAAACTTCAGCCTACAACTTTTTGATCGAAATGTATCTGCTTTGTTTCTTATTTTTTCTTAAACTTTGAGAGAAATGAAAGAAAGATGAATTCTGGTTTGCTGTTTATTTGCTTTTGAAATAAATGTGTACAGTATATAAGGTCGCTAAATGATCTGAGAACGAAATTCTAAAAGACAGAAGTGACCTCACTACACTTAAATCCCCAGAGTGAATTACAATTCACTCTGTGGTTCACACTTCATGAATATTAAAGAATAATGTCAAATTCATATTTTACATAAATTGTAACTTTTCAGAAAAATACTAAACATCTGAAGCACAGTTGTTTCCTCCCTGCGAGGAGGAGGAGTCAATGCAAAACTCAGACGTCTTCCTCCTCTACTTATCTGAGTGCAGAGAGGATGACAGAGCACAGTGGACACACAGTCTAACATGATGGACTATAGGACAGGACTGCTGCTTTTAACTGTCTGCTGGGCAGGTGAAGATCTACACTCATCTTTATGTGACATGTTCTCATTTGTTGTGACAACTTGATGCTACATTTGTTGTGGTTTGACAGGTGTTGATGGTCAGACTGAGAGAATCTGAAGCAGTGGTGAAAAGGCCTGGAGAGTCTCACACACTGACCTGTACAGCCTCTGGATTCACATTCAGCAGCTACCACATGGCCTGGGTCAGACAGGCTCCTGGAAAAGGACTGGAGTGGGTTGCTACTATTAGTGATGGCAGTAGCTACATCTATTACTCTGAGTCAGTGAGAGGCCGGTTTACTATCTCCAGAGACAACAGCAAACAGCAGGTGTATCTGCAGATGAGCAGTCTGAAGACTGAAGACTCTGCAGTTTATTATTATTATTGTGCTCGACAGCCACAGTGACTGATGTTGGTTGAGCATCTGTTCAAAAACCTACAGTCCTTTGAACCAAGGTGAAAGTTTTTTGCAAGTATGTTTTAAAACATTTGCAAACACTGGATACATCAATGATTTATACAAATAACCAGAATTAATTATTTTGTCACCTGAATAAAGAAACTGTTCTCATGTTCTTGAAGTTCATCATAAATGAATAAACTCTGACAGGACACATTACCTAGCCTGATATCAAAATGAGTTAACATACTGAAAATGTTTCTTGGAGAAAGTACCTTTTTTAATTTGCATGGGTGCTTTTCAATGTCTGATTTTACAATGCAATTTCTTTGTGACAACACAAGAAGTTACATCAAGTAAAAATACTGAAGATTTTCTGATGAATGTCTAACAACATGCAAATATGAAATGTAAAACATGAGTGATTTCCAGGTGTGTTTTAAATCTAAAGATGTAACAAGAGTCAACAGGCTCCAGTTAAACCAACACTGATGTTTCACAAGTTTGACTCTATGCAAACTCAGTGACCTTCCTGGTTCCTCTGCTATAAAAACTTCACATCAGTGTCAGTGGAGTTCACAGCTCGTCAGCTTCAACATCAGCCATGTTTTCTGTAGCTCTGCTGCTGCTGTTGGCAGCTGGATGTGAGTCACTCTGGATTTTTCTACAACAACAGTTCTTCTTCTGCAGTTTAACTTGATCATTGATTAAAACCTTTTCTTTTCTAACAGGCGTGAGCTGTGAACAGTTGACACAGCCGTCCTCTGTGACTGTGCAGCCAGGTCAACGTCTGACCATCACCTGTCAGGTCTCTTATTCTGTCAGCAGCTACCGGACACATTGGATCAGACAGCCTGCAGGGAAAGGACTGGAGTGGATCGGAGGTGCCCGTGTTGGATACAGCACATACATCAAAGATTCACTCAAGAACAAGTACAGTATCGATCTCGACTCCTCCAGTAAAACTCTGACACTTAATGGGCAGAATATGCAGCCTGAAGACTCTGCTGTGTATTACTGTGCCAGAGAGTCACAGTGACTCAAATGATCAGTGGAGCTGAACAAAAACCCCTCAGTGTGTGAACACCAGTGACATGAAGCCACCAGAGGAGGAGCCCTCAGACCACTGATGATTTCAGACCAGTTCACTGTTATCCTGAGAGAAACAATGTGAAGTCACTTGAAGCTTCCAAAAAGTTGAATGCCTGAAAGTGCAGTAGACTGTTTTCTCACCCAGTCAAATCTGGTAAATCATATTTAGAATTAGATTGAATTAGAATTAACAAAGATTGCTGGCTTGCTACAAGAGGTTAAAAAAAATGAAGCACCCGTATCTCAGTAAATTTCAAATGAAGGAGATGGATGTATCAGATCAACAAATCAGGAAATTGAGTCAACATGGAACATACAGTAAATAAATACAAAATCAACCACAAACTGGAGATCATACATTTCAGAATCAATCAAAACAAAACATGTTCAGATGCAAATCTTCATAAATTATAATCACTGCATGCATCAATGTGAGATTTGTGGAACGTCTATATTTTTATCCAAGTTGAAGTAAGTGATCAAGTTAGATTGATTCAAGGTGTGACAGATTTCAAGCAGGTGCTTTCAGATAGCAGGAGTGTAACTGAGGATGGATGGTACCACGAAGGAGACTTATCTGGGGATAATTCACTCATTGATTGCTGAGCTGATTCACATTCCCAACATTGATGTGATAATCCATTCATCTGTTCTAGCGATGTTTTGTTTAAAGTCCCACAAACACAGACAAACAAATCCAGAAAGACAAAGAGGCAATAACTATTCAGATGTTAAATACATCACCGAGCAGGATGATCAGTACCATAACATGGAATGTTAGTCTAGTCCATGTAGAGTGACATGTGGTGTGTTTCTCTGTGAGGAGGAGGAGTCAATGCAAAACGCAGACATCTTCCTCCTCTACTTATCTGAGTGCAGAGAGGATGACAGAGCACAGTGGACACACAGTCTAACATGATGGACTATAGGACAGGACTGCTGCTTTGAACTGTCTGTTGGGCAGGTGAAGATCTACACTCATCTTTATGTGACATGTTCTCATTTGTTGTGACAACTTGATGCTACATTTGGTTTGACAGGTGTTGATGGTCAGACTCTGAGAGAATCTGAAGCAGTGGTGAAAAGGCCTGGAGAGTCTCACACACTGACCTGTACAGCCTCTGGATTCACATTCAGCAGCGACCACATGGCCTGGGTCAGACAGGCTCCTGGAAAAGGACTGGAGTGGATCGCCTGGGTTGAAAATGATAATGATGAGAAATACTACTCTGAGTCAGTGAGAGGCCGGCTTACTATCTCCAAAGACAACAGCAGAGAGCAGGTGTATCTGCAGATGAGCAGTCTGAAGACTGAAGACTCTGCAGTTTATTATTGTGCTCGAGAGTCACAGTGACTGATGTTGATTGAGCATCTGTACAAAATCCTTCAGTGCCAATACTTACTTCAGGTCTGTGGAGCCTCAAACATTAATCTCATATCACAAATAGTTAGTAAAATTGTCATTGCTGCCCCGTGACCTGGACCTGGACAGCAGCTGAACCTGAACTGATTTCATCCAGTACATGAAAAATAATAACAAAAAAACTGGGACATAAAACACATAAGTTAGTGTCTTGGTTTTAAGTGCTGTGGATCAGACATATTTCAGTTTTTGACATTGACCTCTGTTAATTTCATGAATGTAAAAAAAACTACTACGACCAGAGGCTGTTCACCTTGGAGACCTGATGCGGATGTGGGTACGGCCTGGCACGAGATTCACACTCTCTCCCCCGGATTTTCATTCTGTTAATTTCATGAATGTAATTTCATGTTAATTTCATGTTAATTTCATGAATGTAATCAAATCAGTCTGAAACACCTATAATCATGCATCAAAGATTCCTTAGGAACAGGGGCTTTGAGGTGGCTATTTTGATTGAGATACTCTACCTAGATGGACAGTTTCCAAGTCTAATGCCTTTATTTCACATTCATGGAAATTACAGTAATCAATTTCTTTCTTGTTAATGATTATATATATTGACAAGGAACCTAGTCCTGATGATTCCTCTATTTATCTCCAGTTGAACACAAATTAATTTGATATTCATTTGACTATGCAAACTCAGTGACCTTCCTGGTTCCTCTGCTATAAAAACTTCACATCAGTGTCAGTGGAGTTCACAGCTCGTCAGCTTCAACATCAGCCATGTTTTCTGTAGCTCTGCTGCTGCTGTTGGCAGCTGGATGTGAGTCACTCTGGATTTTTCTACAACAACAGTTCTTCTTCTGCAGTTTAACTTGATCATTTATGATAAAAAACCTTTTCTTTTCTCGCAGGTGTGAGGTGTGACCAGTTGACACAGCCGTCCTCTGTGACTGTGCAGCCAGGTCAACGTCTGACCATCACCTGTCAGGTCTCTTATTCTGTTGGCAGCTACTACACAGCTTGGATCAGACAGCCTGCAGGGAAAGGACTGGAGTGGATTGGAATGAAATATACAGGAGGCACACATTATAAAGATTCACTGAAGAACAAGTTCAGCATCGATCTAGACTCCTCCAGTAACACAGCCACTCTAAATGGACAGAATATGCAGCCTGAAGACTCTGCTGTGTATTACTGTGCCAGAGAGTCACAGTGACTCAAATGATCAGTGGAGCTGAACAAAAACCCCTCAGTGTGTGAACACTAGTGACATGAAGCCACCAGAAGAGGAGCCCTCAGACCACTGATGATTTCAGGACAGTTCACCAATACACTAAGAGAAACAAAGTGAAGAATTTTGCAATAACTTTATCATTAGACATCTTAATCCCTGATATATTACAATCAGTGGTTCAAAAGATTGCTATCCAGTTCTTCTATTATTCTTATTCTGTCAATTCTTTGGTCCGCCGCATCTTCAACATACTTTCAGCTATTTTCACCATTCAACTATTCAAATGTTCAGCTCTTTTGGGACATTAATGCTCTCTGCTAACTTTTTCCAACCTTTTGTACTTTTTAAAATATTTAACATTTTATAAAATAATCCCATTGAAATTAATTGAAACCCTCTTCAGTTCCTCTTAAACTTCTTTCACTTTAAAATGTATCTCCTCCCACATACTTTCAGCTACAGACTCTCACTAAACTACCAATCATTTTTTCAAATTTTTGACATTTTTTATCCTAATTTTCAGTTTTAATTTTCAGCCTTTTCTAACCTTTTTCTGATTTTGCAATCTGCATTTCACAGAATGTCCACTGGTACAATGGGTGGTGCCATGGCGGATGGTTGAAAAATCAGCTCTCATTTTTCTCTTTTCACACTGCTGAAAGCCACATCATCGGCAAATTCTTTTTTCCACTTTTGTAGGAAAATCTAATCTATTTATCCATTTAATCTAATTAAATGGATTAGATCAAGGGAAGGTAAAATATTTTCTTCTACACCGCTCATGCACGTCTGCTGTTTCCCATATAAATGAAAAAAAAAAAAATCTTTCCCTCAAACAAACATCAGCTACGTCACTATCCTTTGCTGTAGAAACTTTATTTTAACTTCAAAAATTGAATGAACTTGTAGAGTTTTTCAGCAGCGCCCCCTCAAAGAGCCTGTGGTCAAACTGTGACATGGCTGCCAATCCACTGACATAGAGGGTTGTGATGCGGCAGGCTCCGATGGCATGCAACACACACTCACTCACACACACACACACACACACACACACACACACACACACACACACACACACACACACACACACTCACTTACACCAAATTCTATGAGATCAAAAAGTGCTCACTGAACTTACATGACAATTAAAGAATAATGTCAAATTCACATTTTACACAAATTGTAACTTTAAAGAAAAATACCAAACATCTGCAGTACAGCTGTTTCCTCCCTGTGAGGAGGAGGAGTCAATGCAAAACTCAGACGTCTTCCTCCTCTACTTATCTGAGTGCAGAGAGGATGACAGAGCACAGTGGACACACAGTCTAACATGATGGACTATAGGACAGGACTGCTGCTTTTAACTGTCTGCTGGGCAGGTGAAGATCTACACTCATCTTTATGTGACATGTTCTCATTTGTTGTGACAACTTGATGCTACATTTGTTGTGGTTTGACAGGTGTTGATGGTCAGACTCTGAGAGAATCTGAAGCAGTGGTGAAAAGGCCCGGAGAGTCTCACACACTGACCTGTACAGCCTCTGGATTCACATTCAGTGACTCCTGGATGGCCTGGGTCAGACAGGCTCCTGGAAAAGGACTGGAGTGGGTTACTACTATTAGTAATGATGGCAGTAGCTACATCTATTACTCTGAGTCAGTGAGCGGCCGGTTTTCCATCTCCAGAGACAACAACAAACAGCAGGTGTATCTGCAGATGAGCAGTCTGAAGACTGAAGACTCTGCAGTTTATTATTGTGCTCGAGACTCACAGTGACTGATGCTGGTTGAGCAGCTGTACAAAATCCTTCAGTGCCAATACTTACTTCAGGTCTGTGGAGCATCAAACATTAATCTCATATCACAAATAGTTAGTAAAATTGTCATTGCTGCCCCGTGACCTGGACCTGGACAGCAACTGAACCTGAACTGATTTCATCTAGTACATGAAAAATAATAACAAAAAAACTGTGACACAAAACAGAAAAGACAAAGTTAATGTCTTAGTTCTAAGTGCTGTGGATCAGACATATTTCAGTTTTTGACATTGGCCTCTGTTAATTTCATGAGGCGATAAATAATGAATGTAATCAAATCAGTCTGAAACAACTATAATCATGCATCAAAGGTTCCTTAGGAGCGGGGCTTTGAGGTAGCTATTTTGATTTAGATACTGTACCTAGATGGACATTTTTCAAGTCTAAAGAATGCCTTTTTTTAACATTCATGGAAATTACAGTAATCAATTTCTTTCTTGTTAATGATTATATATATTGACAAGGAACCTAGTCCTGATGATTCTTCTATTTATCTCCAGTTGAACACAAATTAATTTGATATTCATTTGACTATGCAAACTCAGTGACCTTCCTGGTTCCTCTGCTATAAAAACTTCACATCAGTGTCAGTGGAGTTCACAGCTCGTCAGCTTCAACATCAGCCATGTTTTCTGTAGCTCTGCTGCTGCTGTTGGCAGCTGGATGTGAGTCACTCTGGATTTTTCTACAACAACAGTTCTTCTTCTGCGGTTTAACTTGATCATTTATTCAAACCTTTTCTTTTCTAGCAGGTGTGAGGTGTGAACAGTTGACACAGCCGTCCTCTGTGACTGTGCAGCCAGGTCAACGTCTGACCATCACCTGTCAGGTCTCTTATTCTGTTGGCAGCTGGTACACTCATTGGATCAGACAGCCTGCAGGGAAAGGACTGGAGTGGATCGGAGGTGCCCGTGTTGGATCCAGCACATACTTTAAAGATTCACTGAAGAACAAGTTCAGCATCAGTCTAGACTCCTCCAGTAACACAGCCACTCTAAATGGACAGAATATGCAGCCTGAAGACTCTGCTGTGTATTACTGTGCCAGAGACTCACAGTGACTCAAATGATCAGTGGAGCTGAACAAAAACCCCTCAGTGTGTGAACACTAGTGACATGAAGCCACCAGAGGAGGAGCCCTCAGACCACTGATGATTTCAGGACAGTTCACCAATGCACTAAGAGAAACAATGTGAAGAATTTAACAACAACTTTATCATTAGACATCTTAATCCCTGATATATTACAATCAGTGGTTCATAAAATTGTTATCTAGTTCTTCTATTATTCTTATTCTGTCAATTCTTTGGTCCGCCACATCTTCAACATACTTTCAGCTATTTTCACCATTCAACTATTCAAATGTTCAGCTCTTTTGGGACATTAATGCTCTCTGCAAACTTTTTCCAACCTTTTGTACTTTTTAAAATATTTTTATTTTTATAAAATAATCCCATTGAAATTAATTGAAACCCTCTTCAGCTCCTCTTAAACTTCTTTCACTTTAAAATGTATCTCCTCCCACATACTTTCAGCTACAGACTCTCACTAAACTACCAATCATTTTTTCAAATTTTTGAAATTTTTATCCTAATTTTGACAGTTTTAATTTTCAGCCTTTTCTAACCCTTTTCTGATTTTGCAATGTGTATTGCACAGAATGTCCACTGGTACAATGGGTGGTGCCATGGCGGATGGTTGAAAAATCAGCTCTCATTTTTCTCTTTTCACACTGCTCAAAGCCACATCATAGGCAAATTCTTTTTTCCACTTTTGTAGGAAAATCTAATCTATTTATCCATTTAATCTAATTAAATGGATTAGATCAAGGGAAGGTAAAACATTTTCTTCTACACCGCTCATGCACGTCTGCTGTTTCCCATATGAATGAATATGAAAAAATAAAATAAAATCTTTCCCTCAAACAAACATCAGCTACGTCACTATCCTTTGCCGTAGAAACTTTATTTTAACTATAAAAATTGAATGAACTTGTAGAGTTTTTCAGCAGCGCCCCCTCAAAGAGCCTGTGGTCAAACTGTGACATGGCTGCCAATCCGCTGACATAGAGGGTTGTGATGCGACAGGCTCCGATGGCATGCAACACACACTCACTCACACACACACACACACACACACACACACACACACACACACACACACACACACACACACACTCTCACACACACACACACACACACTGATACCAAATTCTATGAGATCAAAAAGTGCTCACTGAACTTACACCAGAGTGAATCACAATTCACTCTGGTGTTCATTAAAATTAAAGAATAATGTCAAATTCATATTTTACACAAATTGTAACTTTTCAGAAAAATACCAAACATCTGCAGTACAGCTGTTTCCTCCCTGTGAGGAGGAGGAGTCAATGCAAAACTCAGACGTCTTCCTCCTCTACTTATCTGAGTGCAGAGAGGATGACAGAGCACAGTGGACACACAGTCTAACATGATGGACTATAGGACAGGACTGCTGCTTTTAACTGTCTGCTGGGCAGGTGAAGATCTACTGTACACTCATCTTTATGTGACATGTTCTCATCTGTTGTGACAACTTGATGCTACATTTGTTGTGGTTTGACAGGTGTTGATGGTCAGACTCTGAGAGAATCTGAAGCAGTGGTGAAAAGGCCTGGAGAGTCTCACACACTGACCTGTACAGCCTCTGGATTCACATTCAGTGACTACAGCATGCACTGGGTCAGACAGGCTCCTGGAAAAGGCCTGGAGTGGCTTGCTGTTGTCAGTCAACCTACTGGTAGCACCCAGTACTACTCTGAGTCAGTGAGAGGCCGGTTTACCATCTCCAGAGACAACAACAAACAGCAGGTGTATCTGCAGATGAGCAGTCTGAAGACTGAAGACTCTGCAGTTTATTATTGTACGAGAGTCACAGTGACTGATGCTGGTTGAGCAACTGTACAAAATCTTTCAATCCTCATATTTCAGTCCTGTGGAGCTCAGACATCTTTTTCTTCTGCCAAACAATAAGTAATTCATTTTGAAAACAGTTTCTGCTATTTCTGAGTTTCTGAAATAATCTTCACCATCTCCCATGAAAGTTAAATTAAAATTGTCATGGTTCACATCATAGCAAGACAACTTGATCCATTTCAATAAAAGATTTCATTCATTTTACTTTTTGTATTTGACCTTTTTTTTAATTAAGTAACTGGACCCAGAAACCCAAAGTATTTGAATTTTATATCAAAATGTTGAAGCAAGGTTCGGGTTTCTTTGTCTATTTTTTTTTTGGGAAAAAAAAGGAAACAATTAAAGGGACATTGTGTAGGAATTAAAACCCTATAAACGTACACTTGTTTTATTTGACTGGTTCCCTGTCAAATATTGTATCTCTTACAAACTCCTCTTTCACCTACTAATGCCTCCATGTACTCGCACCCTACCTGTCTGACCTTCTCCTCTGACACACTCCATCCCAGAACCTGTGGTCTGCTGACATGGGCCTGCTGTCCCTCCCTAGAGACAGAACTTTCAGTGTGGCTGCTCCAACAGTATGGACCCCTCCCCAATACCAATATCTGCAAAACCCCAACCCTGGACACATTCTTCTCTTAAATCCTACCTTTTCACCAGGCCTTTTCCAAATCTCTCCTAGCTTTCCTTGTTTCCTTGTCCCCCATTAACTGGTTGACCTTCCTTGAGTATGTAAAGAGCCTTGGGTACGCTGAGAGGTGCTATATAAAAACAAGTCCTCATCACCATATATGAAGATCACCACTGTTTAATTTTAATTTTATAAACAAAACAAATGAGCTCATGTGCTAGAGGTTTAAAATGACTGAATAAAGGCTGAGCAGAAACATTACTGTTCAGATGTTTCATTTAAATATGTCATGACATTAAAATGGGAGGAGGAGTGATTTCCAGGTGTGTTATAACTGCAGTTAAAACAACAGTCAACAGGCTCCAGTGTGACCAACAATCAATGTATATTTGACTCTATGCAAACTCAGTGACCTTCCTGGTTCCTCTGCTATAAAAACTTCACATCAGTGTCAGTGGAGTTCACAGCTCGTCAGCTTCAACATCAGCCACGTTTTCTGTAGCTCTGCTGCTGCTGTTGGCAGCTGGATGTGAGTCACTCTGGATTTTTCTACAACAACAGTTCTTCTTCTGCAGTTTAACTTGATTATTGATTAAAACCTTTTCTTTTCTGACAGGTGTGAGGTGTGAACAGTTGACACAGCCGTCCTCTGTGACTGTGCAGCCAGGTCAACGTCTGACCATCACCTGTCAGGTCTCTTATTCTGTTAGTGACTACTGGACACATTGGATCAGACAGCCTGCAGGGAAAGGACTGGAGTGGATTGGATATAAACAAAATGGTGGTTCAGGGTACAAAGAGTCACTGAAGAAGACGTTCAGCATCAGTTTAGCTTCCCCCAGTAACATTTTGGCTCGAAATGGACAGAATATGCAGCCTGAAGACACTGCCGCAAAGATTCCTTGGTTTTGAGATTCTGGACTTTGTGACTTTCAAAAACTTTTGGTCCAATCCAGGGAACAAGTAGCCCTATATAAGCGGACCTCAGTCTGGCTGAGAGAGAGAGAAAGAGAGGGGAGAGACACATGCTTGCTCTGAGGTTGTGTGCATTGCTTTGTGTGAGTTTACCTGAGTTCACCGGAGTTCGAAGCTAATTGTTCTTTCAGTTGTACTGTTTGTCTGTCTGCATTTAGCATTTTTTTGTTCCTGTTATCCTTTTTGTTACACTGGGTTTTAATAACTCCCCTGTTGACTTTTACATCGACTGCATACTCGTGTCCTCCTTCCTCCATCATCTGTCCAGCTGCCAGTCCTGCACTGGGCTGTTACACCACAGTGATAACAGCCCAGTCTCATATGTGTAAGAGCACATCATCTTTTGAGTCTTCTTTTTCCTCCAAGCCACCAGAAGTCAATGAACTGTCACGTGATACAGGTCAAATGTGGCTACAGGTGTTTTAAGTTTGGGTTGAGCATGCAATTGGTGCTGAAATGGAAGGAGCCTAACAGTTTTCAACTGCGCTAAGGTTGATTTCTTTGCTCTCCGTTTATTCTTCAGTATATTTAAATTTCAATGATCATTTTTAGTGATTTAATCTGAGTGCACGTCATCACAATCCTTATCAGCCAGTAGTGGCCAAGTATTGGACCAGTCGTTACACATATAAAAACGTTCTCTGGCTCGAGCTTGACAGTCACGTGACCTGGATGCAGAAACATACAGTTTGAAAGGTGTAGGCAGGAAATAAATAAATAAATAAATAAATAAATAAAGGTGCCTTTCACTGCAGTCAAGGACACCACCATACAGGATGGATTAAAAAAACAAAAGCAGAACAATAAAACAGAATTAAGGAGTTTTAAACAGATGTGTTTTCAGATGAGAATTAAAGTGGGGGAATGAATAAATGTTCATGTACCAGTCATACAATTCAAGGGACTTTTGGAAACCCTCTACGTTTTTGGCACTTTGACACATTTTTATATGAGGCTGGGTTGGTATTAACATGACATGAATGACAAAAATAGATTTGAAATACATTAACCAAAATATTAATAAACACGTAACACAAAGAAAACCCATAAAACAAGATAAACCAACTGAATGAATACAAAATACAACAATAATTTACAAACTATTGTTGTTTTGTGTTTTCCCACTGCTGCCAGTCCAGATCCCTCGAGTCTCTGGTGCAGAAAACAGTGTCTAGTTTTTGTACGAGGGTTCCTCACTGTGATGGGCTGGGGCACTGTGGTACAGAGCCTTACAAAAACCTGAGAGCAACAGTCTGATACTTTGCTTCTGTTCTGATGGAAGAAAAAGCACAGGACAAAGTATGTCTCTTTGGAGCATGAGGTAACTATAGATCTTATCACTTTTGAGGAGCAGATTAGTTGTAAAAAGACAATTTCTTTGTGGTTCAAAGTCACTATCAGTGCACAGATAGAAAATGTCACTTTCCATGAAATCTCACTTTTAAGTGAAGATTGAGAAAAAAACACAAAGCAAGATATCACAGGGTGATAGCAAGATGTGTGAATGACCAAATGTTCTCTTTGTTTCAAACATTCTTTGAGGTTTTCACACACGTTTCTGTTGCATCTGGTTTTTGTTCAGGCACTGAGTGGAGACACATCACTGTGACTACTTTGACTACTGGGGTAAGGGAACTGAAGTCACCGTCTCTGCAGGTAAGTCACATGAATATATTATTTTGCTGACTTTTTAAAATGAAGACTTTGTTTTTGTGCTGAGGGAAGTTTACTTAAGATCTTACAAAAAGTTCTGACTGATACTGATACTGATGTGAGAGAGAGAACAGACAGGTGACTTTCTTAGAAAGCATTTGACAGTCTGAGTTTATTTACCTAATGTCAAAACTTAAAGATAATAAATCATTTCCATAGATTATTGTAATTTTTTGCAACAATGCTACAGTGTAAAACATTAACAATTTGTTTCAAATTACCACAGAGGAAAACTCCTGCATTACTCCTTATTTGTAGTGTAGATGAAGATTTGTCAGAGGAATCACATGTGGAATTATTTCTGCAGCTTTGTTGAGTTTTTAGATTTTCTGACGAATAAGAGCCTCCAACAATGATCAGCAAATGTTTCAAATAAATTCATAATTTATCACAAGTTGAATTATTTGAAATGTTTGACATATGATTTGTGTATTTATAACATTCAGGAAAACTAGGTCTTTTTTTTCTTCTATGAGACAATAAAATTTTCCAGTGACTTTCAGATTTGACCTGAAATGATTACATTAAAAAAAGTTGCAGGAGCGTTGATTAAAGTTAAATACTACAAAGGAAGTTCCTCCTGCAAAAAATGTTTTGGTGCAACTGTGGAACAAGAGATCAAATGTGAATTAAAACAAATAAGATAAAAAGCAATGAACAGGACATCGGCTTAGAAAATAAATATGCTTGATTCAAAATGTCATTTAGGTTTCACCATGGTGAAACCCTCTGTAATACTTGGTTTTACTCTGACTCTTTAAATTACCATTACAAATTAACTTATTTTGGAGAAAATGTTTGTAATGGCTCAGTGTGTAGTGTTGTCGCCTCATAACAGGGAGGTTGCTGGAAAATAACCCAGTCAGACCAGAGGTAGTTCAGTGTGGGGGTGTGCATGTTCTACCCTACGTGTGTGGGTTTTCTAAAATGATACATGTGGTAGAGGAACAAATAATGAAGATTAATGATTCTTATTAAATGTTTGAGGAGCAGAATTTTAAGAACAGGAGAGTAACATTAAGATCAAGATGACACTCTACACAGAAAATGTGTCCTAAGAAATAGTGACTGAACCTTCCCTGAACCTTTTCTTCTGTGTTTTCTGTTTTACAGGATCAGCGTCTCCAACTCTGTTCCCCTTGGTTCAGTGTTCAAATGGCAGCAGTGATAGTGTCACTGTTGGTTGCCTTGCATACGACTTCTACCCAAAGAGCCTCACTTTCCAGTGGACCGATGCCAGTGGGTCCAGCATGACCTCTGTGCAGTATCCATCAGCTCAGAAAAACAACAAATATACTGGAGTCAGTCTGGTCAAGGTGTCCAAATCTGACTGGGAGTCAAGGAAATCGTTCACATGTTCGGTGACTCACAATGGATCCCCCCAAAGTGTGACGGTGCAAAATATGGAACCACGTGTATCTTTGTCAGACACCAATGTGGCCATCATCGTCCCCTCTGAGAAGAGCAGGCTATCCAACTCAGCTGAGTTCCCACTGGTGTGTCTAGTCTCCAGCTCTGTGAAGCCAAATTACAACATCGCCTGGCTGGAACAAGTCGGTGACAATACTAGTGAATACAAATACGGCGTTAACTTCCCCCCTCAGAAGACCCAGCGTGGATACTTAGCTGCAAGCATTTACACCTCCTCATGGAGAAAGTGGGACGACTACACCACGTTTGAGTGCAACATCCTCGCTGCAGGCACCAATCGCACTATCACGACATATGGAGTGTCTAAGGCATATGGTAAATCCAAAGAAAGTCCAATGTGATAGATTCAGCTCTAAACGTGGTCCTCTCTGCTACTGTGCTGCTCTGTCTCAGGAGCTGTGGTGTCACCAGTCTGTGTGTCTGCAAATGTGAAAGTCGATGTGTCTGTTTAGTGTAGTCACTGTGTTGTTTTCTCATTCGTCTTTGTCACTTCGTCTCATGGCTTGAGAAATGTGCTGTTTCAAATAAATGTTGCATGGAGACACTTGTGTTACACCTTCATGAATAACTTGAGTCTTTGAGACCAGGCGGAGGATTAAACACAAAGACACAGTGGTTTACTGCCCTGTTACTCTCTATCTCTCTCTCTCTCTCTCTCTCTCTTACACACACACACACACACACACACACACACACACACACACACACACACACACACACACACACACACACACACACACACACACACACACACACACACACACACACACACACACAACCAAACAGTAACCAGTGTCAACCTCCATCATTGTGTTATCTTGATTCATAAAGATAAACTTTTCCCACTGTGTGCATGGACACCACTAATGCATGAACACACAAGTGCTGTCTTTTAACCAGCTGTTCCTGCTCTTCTTGGATTTTGTTCCAGAGGTAAATCTGACCTGTGCTCTGAGTTGCACAGACGACGCCGCTGAAGAGGACGAGTTCAGCAGTCTGTGGTCCACAACCCTCTCCTTCATATTCCTCTTCATATCCTCTGTCTTCTATAGCGTGATATTGAGCCTGGTCAAGGTAAACATGCAGGACATTTCAGCACTTCAGTCAGTGTCAAGACTGCAGACTGTACAGGCCATAATACTACTTAATAGTGATTTCCACAGTTTTTAGTATTTATGTATGCAAATCAATGGAAAGGAAGATCTCCTAAAAAGAAAATAAATGTATAATAAATGTACAATTATTATTGAATCGGATACAAGAATAAAAAAAAATAGTGTTTAATGTGGACAGAGTTTATTGGTCATAATCAGTAAATCTGGCAACAAGAGTGAAAGGTGATTGCAACAGAAAATGTCCTTGTTTGTTATAAATACATCTTGATCTAAATTAAAAAATAATTAAAAACAGAAACATACCATCATTTATTAGTAGTTACCAGATATGTGTGCTGACCAAGTGTATGAGAAAATAAAGATCGTCAGGTGTTTAAAACATTGAATTATATGATCAAATCATCAAGGTCAATAGTTGAAGTAATTGAGGAAACATTACATCTGGTCAGCTGAAGGCAGAAATCACAAAATCCACATGTGAATTAGAAAAACTTATTGTAAACTGTTTTTGCTTTTTAGATAAAGAGGCAGTGAAGGAAGAGATGGAGTTGGAAGCACAGCACAGACGACTGCAGACCTTCATTTGTTCTCCAGACACATTCACATAATCAAGAAAATGTTTAATACAGTTGGATAACTCTGTCTTTGCTTTTGTGTTTTGCATTTTACTAATAAATCCTTGTTTTGCTGAAAATGCTGCTTCCATCATCAATTGAACAAATGCATGAGATTTAGAGTAGATAAGATCTGGATCTTATCATGTGCGATGAAGACTTTACTACTTTAGGAGATTTGTCTTTAGGTTGAGTGACAACCACACCCACACCCAGTCAACAGACTGTAAAACATCTGCTATCAGTTAGGCTCTGAAGGTTTTTCAGTTTCCTGCCATTTCTAAACATAAAATGTTTCGAGAGTCCCATCCTCTCTCTCTGCCCCTCTGAGACCACACCTGCTGTGGTGGACCTCTACAGAAACCGTTCAGAGCTATGAATAAACTTCCTCGAAGCAAGAGACGCATCTTTCACTGCACATCTTTGCATCTCAGCACGAATCCAGGCGTGAAGAGGCCGACATGCAAACAGCAGAGACTCAGTCTTACTGATGTCATGAGCATGTGAAACACCACAGTGAAGCAGGTTTATTAACAGATTTATCACAACTTTATAAACTTTAATTAATAATTAAAACAATCAAAGTGCTTCATGTTGTCTCGTTAACAGTGCGGTGCATATTTCATGGTTTTTATATTCAAGATCATCTTTATATCTACAGCATCATGAAGGAACAGAGCAGAGCTGATGTCTGTTCTCATTTCAAATAAATTAATGTTTTCATATTGAAATAAAATACAAGCAAAACAATGCTGTGGTAGATAACTGTGAATTAGAAGAAAATGCCCTTAAACTCCACATTTGACTCTCTCATCTCTCTTTTTTCTCATGTCATTCTGTCTCACTTCTCTGAATGCAGGTTTGTGAACGCTACCGTCAAAAACTGTTTGTTAGTTAGAGCTCCAGGTCCAGAAAGGAGAGCATCTTGGTCCATAATCAGATCGTGGTCCATCTATGAGTAATCCCTGCAGTAGAAGCTGCTGGAAGCCTTTGAGAACTTCAGTGATCGTACTGAGAAGTGTTGAAGTTTCCTTGTCTGTCATTGCTGCTGCTTTTGTCACTGGGATATAATGAATAAATCGACCTGTAGAGGGCACAGTTGTGTAAAAAGTAATTCCACATTGTTATTTGGAAAAACATGAATTTAATACATGAAAACTAAGTTGATGCTATTTTCAAATTCCATAGTCTGTTAAATCCAAAGATTTAATCTGAGATATTAGATCAGACTAGAGGAGGTGAATGTTGTCATGTGTAGATCATACAATCATCGGCATAGAAGTTGAAGTGGAGCCCATGGTGATGGATGGGATCTCAGAGGTGAAGCCTGTAGAGGATGATCAGCAGAGGGAGCCCTGGAGGAGATGCAGATGTTGATGCTGATTGACTGGCGTCTGAATGAGTTATAACTGAGGTAAGGATCTGGCAGCACAGGTGATGGTGACATGTTCAAAGATGCTCTGCTTTCATAAAGGTTAAGAAGGCCTCTAGCATGATCTGTGCTTCTCAGTGATGGTGATTGGAACCTTAGTATTAGGGTATTTTACACAGATTGGACTGAACCATGTCTGACGAGCCAAAACAAGGCAGAGAGGAAAGAAACATTATGATTATCAATGATGTGTTCATCCTTAAATGACTGGTGCTTGTTCACTCCTGAGAGTCCTGGAACAGCACCAAGATAACTCTGGACCACATCCAGGTCAATCCACCAAGCACAGAACTCATTCATAGTCACTCACACAAAACCAAGACCAAAACCAAGTGAAAAGCGACAAATGCAGTTCATTTCTCCATCTGAGGAGGAGTCAACGCAAAACTCAGACACCTTCCCCCTCTTCCTTACTGTCTTAACTCTACGTCTGAGTGCAGAGAGGATGATTGAGCACAATAGACACAGACTTACTTCACAGACTACAGATGGGACTGCTTGTTTTAAAACACTATCCACTGTTACACCCTATGTATGAGTTAATTCATTCATTCAGAAAAGACACATTTAATGTGACAATAAAACAACTTCAGAGAGGAAACATGAAGTGTAAATCAAATTCTGTTGTTGAAAACAAACGACTCACACTGATAGTGGGATTATAAAATTAATCAGTGATTATCAAAGCACTGAAATGTGTTGTGCTTAAAAATTAATACAGAGCTAATTGTAGTGAAGAGCAGTCAACATGAAAATACTGGTTAAACATCTTCTCTCTTCATTCAAAACTACAGAATCACAATAATTTAATTCCGTGTTGATACTTTCATTGTTTTGAACACGTTTGTCATAGATCATGTCTCTTTTCTGCTCCAGCCAGACAACAATGCATCCTTGATACATTCAACTCTATGCAAACTCAGTGACCTTCCTGGTTCCTCTGCTATAAAAACTTCACATCAGTGTCAGTGGAGTTCACAGCTCGTCAGCTTCAACATCAGCCATGTTTTCTGTAGCTCTGCTGCTGCTGTTGGCAGCTGGATGTGAGTCACTCTGGATTTTTCTACAACGGTTCTTCTTCTGCAGTTTAACTTGATCATTTATTAAAACCTTTTCTTTTCTAGCAGGTGTGAGGTGTGAACAGTTGACACAGCCGTCCTCTGTGACTGTGCAGCCAGGTCAACGTCTGACCATCACCTGTCAGGTCTCTTATTCTGTCTGGAGCTACTGGACAGCTTGGATCAGACAGCCTGCAGGGAAAGGACTGGAGTGGATTGGATCAGCAAGTGATGGATCGACTACACGCTATAAAGATTCACTGAAGAACAAGTTCAGCATCGATCTAGACTCCTCCAGTAAAACTCTGACTCTAAATGGGCAGAATATGCAGCCTGAAGACTCAGCTGTGTATTACTGTGCCAGAGAGTCACAGTGACTCAAATGATCAGTGGAGCTGAACAAAAACCCCTCAGTGTGTGAACACGAGTGACATGAAGCCACCAGAGGAGGAGCCCTCAGACCACTGATGATTTCAGACCAGTTCACTGTTGCACTCAGAGAAACAATGTTGAGAAGTCACTTGAGGCTTCTAAAACATTCAATACCAGAAAGCAGAGTAGACTGTCTTCTCACCCAGTCAAATCTGGTAAATCACACTTCGAATTAAATGGAATTAATAACACTTGCTGGCTTGCTACAAGATATTAAAAAAAAGAAAAAAGAAAGAGAAGCACCTTATCCAAGACAATTTCAAATGAAGGAGATGGATGTATCAGATCAAAAATCAGGAAATTGAGTCAACATAGAACATACAGTAAATACAAAATCAACCACAAACCGGAGATCATACGTTTCAGAATCAATCAAAACCAAACATCATCATATGCAAATCATAATTAGTTATAATCTCTGCATTCATCAATGTGACCATTGTGGATTGTCTATATTTTTGTCTGACTTGAGTAAGTGATCAAGTTAGATTGATACAAGGTGTGACAGATTTCAAGCAGGTGCTTTCAGATAGCAGGAGTGTAACTTCTATATCTACATCTATAGATGATTCACTTATTAATTGTTGATGCGCTGATTCACATTCCCAACATTTAATGTGAGAATCCATTCATCTGTGCCCTGTTCCATAAAGCAGGCTTAGAAAAGCAGAACTTAACCCCTACCCCGGACCCCAGGGGTCCGTTGTGTGTGTATTGGTGTCATCACTGTGTCATCTGCAGGTACTGTATAACTATTGCTTATCACTCTGCTGATGTGTTTTCATGCAATATTAGACCAGAAACATCAAACCCTGTCCCTTACATGACATAAACAGCAGATCTTCTCATGGATCTTCTCATGGATCTCTCAGGGAACTAGTGGATTTATTCTGTGTCCCAGAGCTGCAGCGTGGTAGACTGTAAATTATAACAAACAAATTATTGTCTGTAAAGCAACCTGAAAAAAACTTCTGGTGAGATTTAAAGTTGGTCACTGCAGTTTTTTTTCTTTTATTTTCAGTGCAGAGGGAAACCAGAGTTAGGGTTAGGGTTAGTCTACTACTAGATTGTGAGAGGAAACCCAATGTTTGGGAGTAAACCCATGTCTAAATATAAATAAAAAAAACATTTACCCTAAATATTCAACGTATACACATACAAATATATGCAAGTATACAGATATCCAAATAAACAAACATAAAACATATATAAAGATACAAATTTAAACAGTACTCTCCTCCCCCAGTGTCTGGTTCTTATCTTTCTTGACATCTCTGGGCATCATTTCATTATCTTCTCTGTTTTCCTGATGCTTGTTATTTTTGTTGCCAGCATTGAAAGGAACGACAGGAGCATCAATAACCAAATTACCCATATCTTTGATGAATAATTCTAGCGATGAACCTGTGGCATTAGTGAAAGCTTCAACCATCTAACCCATTTTGACTAAAATGGGATGTTGAATTATGAACAAACCACCCTGTTGTAACTACCTGTCTCTTCATGAGATGTTGGTATCTTCAACTATTTCCTCCTATAACATGCCCTAACGATTGTTTTGAGCTTCTTTGATTGAGAGGATTCCATGATTTATCATTTCTCATTTATGTAATTGATGATGTCATTTAGAATTCTTTTTGTGTTATTTAGAATTCTTCTTCAGGATTTAGAATCATAGAGTTAATTATGTCGAATTCCATTGGCTTCAAAGGTTTTATCTGTCTCTGTTGCCATGGAATAAACACTTTTAAATGCAGCTGTGTCTGTGAATATTCCTAATGTTGTCACACTCTGGGTGAAATGGGAAAAGAGAAACATGCAGAAAGTTCATCTTGATTTGGTTTAGTTTGAATATCCTTCAGTCAGCCTGACAGTATGTAAAGCGTCTTCATTGTGAGTAACTGTTAAGGAGGTGCAGTGTGAGGACAGAGAGGAGGACAGAGGAGCTCACATCCGCTCAGCTTCAACATCGACCATGTTCTCTGCAGCTCTGATGCTGCTGCTGGCTGCTGCATCCTGTGAGCAGCTTTCACTGGATTCACACTAACACCCACATTAGAACCACAGTCAGAGCAGTGATGGAGGTAATGTTGGTTTCTGTCTCCACAGGTGTGAACAGCATTGATCTCATCCAGCCACAGTCCATGTCTGTGCAGCCTGGCCAGTCTCTGACCCTCACCTGTCAGGTCTCTGGTTATTCTTTGACTGATAACAGCTATGCCACAGGTTGGATCAGACAGCGTCAAGGAAAAGCTATGGACTGGATCTTGCATAAGTGGGGAGGTGGTAATTTTTACCAAAATAATGCCCTGAAGAACAAGTTCCTTTACCATGTGGACGCCTCGAGCAGCTCAGTGACATTAACAGGACAGAATCTGCAGCCTGAGGACACAGCTGTTTATTACTGTGTACGAAGACCACAGTGATACAAACCACCAGCACATCTGCACAAATACCCAGCAGACATGTGTCTGGTACATGAACTTCAGTCCATATTTTATTTTTACTTCAGTCATTTTTCCTTGAATTTTGTCTCTGTTGTTAATAAAATAAAACTGACAATCCCCTAGATCAGGGACACAGTTGTGAAACCATTGAACCAATTAATTTTCTTAAATGACAAAAAGTAACACATTTTTTCAATCAATGACTGAAACATTGATGATGATAGATAAACAATAAGTCATGTAGCATCGTCTAATGCTGTCTTTTATGCTTCCATTAATTCAATTTACCTTGAACAATACAATCTTTGAACTTCTATTACTGAGTTTTCTTTATGTGGCATCCTCAAAGACCTGATGTTGTGCATGTTATTTTGATTTTTGATTTTAACATTATTATCAAACAATAGTTAATTTGAGTGTGTGGTGGAAATTTTACATGCATCTAGGAACATTTGATTAAATGTCAGTATTCATTCAGTTGTAGCCTAAACTCTGTGTTGCTGCAGTCATCAAAGACTCAAGAACTTCACTGTAAGATCACTCCTTGCTGTTAACACCTTCATTGTTATGCCTATGGAAGTGTCCTGCTCACAAGACACCAGCTGTAAAGACTTGCTCAACTCCTGACGATTTGTGTATTGTGACCAAATGGTTTTCACACTTAGGTGTGTGTTCCTGGAGGTCAGGATAAAATGCATTGCAACCTGTCCTCCAGGGAAGCAGTCCTCTGATCCACTGGCAGTGGTCAGAGGTGCTGTTCTCCTTCTCTGCAGAGAATAAACGCTTGGTACCTGTTCCAGTCTTGCTTTTTGATTTTCCCAGACATATGAAGAATTTTTCCACAACAATTTGGTGTCAGAAGTGGGATTCTACAGATGATACGTCCGACCACCTGAAGTCAGCCAGGGGCTGATCACCCTGAACTAGAAAAAGAGTTCAGTCTGAAACCTCTTCAAATTTTGAGAAGTGAGAACTGACTGGTCTTCAGGGGGAGGGGGACCATCACTGCTGGAATTAGGAGCGAACAGTGTTTGTGGACATTGCTGGGTAGGTCAAAAACCAACACTTGAACTACTGGGGATTTGAAATTTAAAAGAAAAAAAAAAAGTAAAAAAAAAAGAGAAAGGGGTGGATTTATTGAGCTTGTTTTTCTCATTTGGTCTAGATTTGGTTAAATCCAAGGTATCACAGTCATAATCTCTGAGATTCGCGGTCTGCCGGAAGTATATTCAGGCATACTTCGGGAGGAGCGGGACCTCCAGCGATAACTATTCATTGCAGCTTCAGTTTCAATGTTCCTGCTGAAATTGGTCGCAGGATTAAGGTTAATAGCCCAACCGGTAGTAGGCAGATGACCGTCCCCTCAGAGCTTGGTTCTGCCCGAGGATTTTGATCACAAAGGATCTCTTCCCCTCGCCCCCGTCGCTCAAAGCTTGCTCTGAGAAGGGTTTTGTTGGGGTGTGGTCTAATACAGAGTAGAATACAGTTGAACCTCTTACAAAAAAGAGGGCCTGAGCTTGGTAGGGATCCGTGCTATGGTCCTGGTGTCTCCGGGAGGCAGTAAAAGTACCGGCTTTTATAAGGACTACATAGTAGTAGCCCGTGGGGACGCTCACGGTGTAATATGGGATCAGGTGGCAGCAGAGAATATGCGCCTGGGTCGTCAAATGAGAAATTCATGCAAGATAAATATGGGAACGAAACAATTAAGTTTTTGCCACAGTGATGTGAAAAGGGGTTTCCAAAAGGGGGGTTCTTTTGAGATACAAGAAAAGAACGGGTTGTAGATCATGAGAAAAAGCATTAGCAGAAAAAAAAAATCAGCATAGATGGAGAAGAAAATCTGGTGAGAGATGCAAAATCTAAAATTTGCAAAGTTTAAAGAAACAGAAAGAACACAATTTTGAGAAGTGTGTAAGAGAAATGAAAAGAACAAATAAAAGAAAGGCAGAGGTTAGACATGGAGGAGAGAGAAAGAGAAGAGAGCATGATAATGTTGGTACTAATGCTGTGATGAGTATGCGTGTTGAAAAGCGTGTGCAGGTCCTACGACTCCGATCCATGACTCCGATCCTTGTTCTCCACAACGAGTCCGACCAGAAGCTTATGAGAGCGAGGAGGCATCCAAAGCAACAAGGACAGTAAGACTTCAGCACACATGAAAACATAACATAGAAGAGCAGAATTTAATCTACTCTATCCGGAGATAGGGAGATAGAGATAGAACAGACAAGAATAAAGAGAAGTATGCAGATGTTGATTCCTGAGGGTTTTGCCTTTGCTGAGAGTTTTACAAGAGAGAGAAAGTGCTGAAGATGCAAAAAGAAAGACATAGCTTTACAAATAAGTTATTATTAAAATAAGTGTAAAATAGTGGGCAACTGGTGGAGACAAGAAGGCCATGGAGGTGGTAGGGAGGAGAGCGTGAAATGACGCTAGGGGAGAAACGCTGGGAAAGAAAATAGGAAAAAAAAAGGAGGAAAGATTGTGTGAATACACACAAGAAAACTCAAATTTAGAGATATCTCATCAAGATCTGCAGCACAGTTGTTTCTTCCCTGTGAGGAGGAGGAGTCAATGCAAAACGCAGGCGTCTTCCTCCTCTACTTATCTGAGTGCAGAGAGGATGACAGAGCACAGTGAACACACAGTCTAACATGATGGACTATAGGACAGGACTGCTGCTTTGAACTGTCTGTTGGGCAGGTGAAGATCTACACTCATCTTTATGTGACATGTTCTCATCTGTTGTGACAACTTGATGCTACATTTGTTGTGGTTTGACAGGTGTTGATGGTCAGACTCTGAGAGAATCTGAAGCAGTGGTGAAAAGGCCTGGAGAGTCTCACACACTGACCTGTACAGCCTCTGGATTCACATTCAGCAGCTACCACATGGCCTGGGTCAGACAGGCTCCTGGAAAAGGACTGGAGTGGATCGCCTGGGTTGAAAATGATAATGATGAGAAATACTACTCTGAGTCAGTGAGAGGCCGGCTTACTATCTCCAAAGACAACAGCAGAGAGCAGGTGTATCTGCAGATGAGCAGTCTGAAGACTGAAGACTCTGCAGTTTATTATTGTGCTCGAGACTCACAGTGACTGATGTTGATTGAGCATCTGTACAAAATCCTTCAGTGCCAATACTTACTTCAGGTCTGTGGAGCCTCAAACATTAATCTCATATCACAAATAGTTAGTAAAATTGTCATTGCTGCCCCGTGACCTGGACCTGGACAGCAACTGAACCTGAACTGATTTCATCCAGTACATGAAAAATAATAACAAAAAAACTGGGACACAAAACACATAAGTTAGTGTCTTGGTTTTAAGTGCTGTGGATCAGACATATTTCAGTTTTTGACATTGACCTCTGTTAATTTCATGAATGTAAAAAAAACTACTACAACCAGAGGCTGTTCACCTTGGAGACCTGATGCGGATGTGGGTACGGCCTGGCACGAGATTCACACTCTCTCCCCCGGATTTTCATTCTGTTAATTTCATGAATGTAATTTCATGTTAATTTCATGTTAATTTCATGAATGTAATCAAATCAGTCTGAAACACCTATAATCATGCATCAAAGATTCCTGAGGAGCAGGGGCTTTGAGGTGGCTATTTTGATTGAGATACTCTACCTAGATGGACAGTTTCCAAGTCTAATGCCTTTATTTCACATTCATGGAAATTACAGTAATCAATTTCTTTCTTGTTAATGATTATATATATTGACAAGGAACCTAGTCTTGATGATTCCTCTATTTATCTCCAGTTGAACACAAATTAATTTGATATTCATTTGACTATGCAAAATCAGTGACCTTCCTGGTTCCTCTGCTATAAAAACTTCACATCAGTGTCAGTGGAGTTCACAGCTCATCAGCTTCAACATCAGCCATGTTTTCTGTAGCTCTGCTGCTGCTGTTGGCAGCTGGATGTGAGTCACTCTGGATTTTTCTACAACAACAGTTCTTCTTCTGCAGTTTAACTTGATCATTGATTAAAACCTTTTCTTTTCTAACAGGTGTGAGGTGTGAACAGTTGACACAGCCGTCCTCTGTGACTGTGCAGCCAGGTCAACGTCTGACCATCACCTGTCAGGTCTCTTATTCTGTTGGCAGCTGGTACACAGCTTGGATCAGACAGCCTGCAGGGAAAGCACTGGAGTGGATTGGAATGAAATATACAGGAGATTCATTTTATAAAGAATCACTGAAGAACAAGTTCAGTATCGATGTAGACTCCTCCAGTAAAACAGTGACTCTAAATGGACAGAATATGCAGCCTGAAGACTCTGCTGTGTATTACTGTGCCAGAGAGTCACAGTGACTCAAATGATCAGTGGAGCTGAACAAAAACCCCTCAGTGTGTGAACACTAGTGACATGAAGCCACCAGAGGAGGAGCCCTCAGACCACTGATGATTTCAGACCAGTTCACTGTAACCCTCAAAGAAACAATGTTCATGTTTAACAATGACTCTCACGTCTACTCAAGATACTGATGTGAACTGAGTAACACTCAAACTGAACCATATTAGACTTTAACACTCACTCTGTTTGTAAAGACATTTCTCCACAACACTAACAGAACATGTGAATGTCTGGGTGAGTGGTGACTGCAGCTTCATGTACTCATTTCGTGGTAGTTCCACCATGTCACCACCTCACAAAGACCTTAAGTGAAATAGCTTGAGGAGCTGCTGTACAGTGAAACTATGATAAGGAAAACCTTCACTTCCCCTCCTTGTTTCCTCAGTGATCCTCCTCACGTGGGTGACACATCAGCTTAGAGAAAATAGTGATGGAGACAGAGAGCGCAGTTCTAAAAATATCAATGGCAAACTTTTATTCTCTTTTGTGATGGCTGAAATGTTAGAAAACTGAGGCAGCGGAGAATAAAGTGCTATTAGTATCACTAACATCATTGATGTTATGCTCTCTGCCTCTTTTACATCCTCTCCTCCTCCTTTTTTCACAGCTTTAGTCGTTTTGGATCAACACTGTTTCTCTAAAACATCTGCTTGTGAAATGCAAAGTTTCATAGAATGATGCAAACTCTCCACCCACCCACTCTGTCTACACAATAAATATCCCTATTTTTTCCTTTGCAGCTGCAGTCTCAGCCAGTCTCTCATCATGACAGCTGTAGGAAGTGTCCTCCTCTTGGCTCTCATTTCAGGTGAGTGAAGTCAGAGTCTGAGCTGAGGAAGAGGAGGAGAAGGAGGAGAAGGAGCTTTGGATGTCCTCTGACCGTCCACCATCTAAACTGTGTGTCTCTTCCAGCTGCTCGAGGCCAATCCCTCACCTCCTCAGAGCCGGTGGTCAGCAGAGCAGCTCAAACAGTCACTCTGTCCTGCAAAGTGGATGGACTTTCTCTAGCGTATCTGCACTGGATTCGTCAGAAACCAGGGAGAGGACTGGAGTGGATCGGCCGCATCGATAGTGGAACGGGCACAGTATTTGCCCAAGGCCTCCAGGGCCAGTTCTCCATCTCCAAAGACACCTCCAAAAATCTAGTGTTCTTAGAGGTGAGGAGCCTCAAACAAGAAGACTCTGGAGTTTATTACTGTGCACGAGAGCCACAGTGACACGGAAGACTGCAAAGCCTCACAAAAACTGAACAACACTGAACTGTGCATGAGAAGCACTGAAGCATGTCAGGCCCTTGACAACACATTCCCCTTTAAGTGATGGAAGCATAACAATGAACAACAAAACAAATGCATTTCTATGTTTAAGCTATCCATTGGAAGATAAAAACATACAGTAAATATAAGCTCAAAACACCCATCAAGTCTTGTTTTCAAAAGTTATCAATTATTAATTTTTCAGTTTTCAAAAGAATCCTGAAACTCAAAAGTTTCAGGTTGTGCTTTATTAATGAAATCAGTCTTAAAGACCTTTATTCACTCAACAAACTTTCAAATAAGATGAGGAATTTTTAGGTTGCTCTTTTCACTTTTCACACATCCTCTTTATGTATCTAAATGTAAAGTTTCCAATTCTCAGAAAAAACAAATCTAATGGAATTAGGAAGAAGGCCGTGTAGAAAAGTGATTGTGATGATTACGCTATTTATCTACAGTCAGAAACAAATTGATTCATCATTCGACTCTATGCAAACTCAGTGACCTTCCTGGTTCCTCTGCTATAAAAACTTCACATCAGTGTCAGTGGAGTTCACAGCTCGTCAGCTTCAACATCAGCCATGTTTTCTGTAGCTCTGCTGCTGCTGTTGGCAGCTGGATGTGAGTCACTCTGGATTTGTCTACAACAACAGTTCTTCTTCTGCAGTTTAACTTGATCATTTATGATAAAAAACCTTTTCTTTTCTAGCAGGTGTGAAGTGTGAACAGTTGACACAGCCGTCCTCTGTGACTGTGCAGCCAGGTCAACGTCTGACCATCACCTGTCAGGTCTCTTATTCTGTTGGCAGCTGGTACACAGCTTGGATCAGACAGCCTGCAGGGAAAGCACTGGAGTGGATTGGAGGTGCCCGTGTTGGATCCAGCACATACTTTAAAGATTCACTGAAGAACAAGTTCAGCATCAGTCTAGACTCCTCCAGTAAAACAGTGACTCTAAATGGACAGAATATGCAGCCTGAAGACTCTGCTGTGTATTATTGTGCCAGAGAGTCACAGTGACTCAAATGATCAGTGGAGCTGAACAAAAACCCCTCAGTGTGTGAACACTAGTGACATGAAGCCACCAAAGGAGGAGCCCTGAGACCACTGATGATTTCAGACCAGTTGTGGACAAGTGGCTTATTGGTTAAAACACTTTGATATTGACTCTCTGATATGTTAGTATAGTAGTACAGCAATATAGTGTATTTCCAAAAGTGGAAGATGAACTAGTGATGGTGAGCTGTGTGTTAGTGTCATGATGGTGTCACCTGCAGGTATAACTGTTTATCACTATGAATACTGATGTGTTTTCATGCAGTATTAGACCAGAAACATCACTCTCTGTCCCACAAATGGCATCAACAACAGAGCTTCTCATGGATCTGACTGTCAGAGAACTGGTGGATTCATTCTGTGTCCCAGAGCTGCAGCATGGCAGGGAAGTGTGAATTATTACGAACAAATGATTATCTGAAAAGCAACCTGAAACATACATAAGAACACATACATACTTATTAACATACTTATTAAAGTCGGTCACTACAGTTGTTTTTTCTTTTTCTTCAGTGCAGACTGAAACCAGAGTTGGTCTCATCCTACTTATTCCACTAGATTGTGGGAGGAAACCCAAGCTCTGGAAATAAACCCATGTCTAAATATAAAGATAAAAACCTTTACTCGAGATATACAACACGGATTCCGTGGTTCATCAATTATGTCATGAATGTAAATGATGATATCACTGATGATGTCATTTAGAATTGTGTT
Organism: Karalla daura; assembly: GCA_029224185.1. Classification (NCBI taxonomy): domain Eukaryota; kingdom Metazoa; phylum Chordata; class Actinopteri; order Chaetodontiformes; family Leiognathidae; genus Karalla; species Karalla daura. The sequence goes on along the minus strand of CM055203.1, from coordinate 13,602,633 downwards.
TGTTATTTAGAATTCTTCTTTAGAATTTAGAATTATACAGTTAATTGTGTAGAATTCCATTGGTTTCAGTCTTTGTTGTCATGGAATAGACAATTTTAAATGCAGCTGTGTCAATGGATATTCCTAATGTTGTCACACTCTGGGTCAAATGGGAAAAGAGAAACATGCAGAAAGTTCCTCTTCATTTGGTTTCGTTTGAATATCCTTCAGTCAGCCTGACAGTATGTAAAGCATCTTCACTGTGAGTAACTGTTAAGGAGGTGCAGTGTGAGGACAGAGAGGAGGACAGAGGAGCTCACATCCGCTCAGCTTCAACATCGACCATGTTCTCTGCAGCTCTGATGCTGCTGCTGGCTGCTGCATCCTGTGAGCAGCTTTCACTGGATTCACACTAACACCCACATTAGAACCACAGTCAGAGTCAGTGATGGAGGTAATGTTGGTTTCTGTCTCCACAGGTGTGAACAGCATTGATCTCATCCAGCCACAGTCCATGTCTGTGCAGCCTGGCCAGTCTCTGACCCTCACCTGTCAGGTCTCTGGTTATTCTTTGACTGATAACAGCTATGCCACAGGTTGGATCAGACAGCGTCAAGGAAAAGCTATGGACTGGATCTTGCATAAGTGGGGAGGAGGTGGTAGCTTTCGCCAAAATAATGCCCTGAAGAACAAGTTCCTTTACCATGAGGATGCCTCAAGCAGCTCAGTGACATTAACAGGACAGAATCTGAGGACACAGCTGTTTATTACTGTGTACGAAGACCACAGTGATACAAACCACCAACACATCTGTACAAATACCCAGCAGACATGTGTCTGGTACATGAACTTCAGTCCATATTTTATTCTTACTTCAGTCATTTTTCCTTGAATTTTGTCTCTGTTGTTAAAAAAATAAAACTGACAATCCCCTAGATCAGGGACACAGTTGTGAAACCATTGAACCAATTAATTTTCTTAAATGACAAAAACACATTTTGTCGATCAATGACTGAAACATTGATGATATTAGATAAACAATAAGTCATGTAGCATAGTCTAATGCCGTCTTTTATGCTTCCATTAATTCAATTTACCTTGAACAATACAATCTTTGAACTTCTATTACTGAGTTTTCTTAATGTGGCATCCTCAAAGACCTGATGTTGTGCATGTTATTTTGATTTTTGATTTTAACATTATTATCAAACAATAGTTAATTTGAGTGTTAAACAACAAAATCTTTTTGTGACCACCTCAGTCGGTGCCACAGTAAGAACTTATATTTTATTAATAAAACAAACTCGTGGGATTTAATAAGACAGAGGATAAATTAACCACATTAAAGCACAATAATGAATAAACAATAATAACAAACAGAGGATGTCAGTCAATTAGGACAGGAATTAGCATGTGTGAGTATGTGAGTATGTGTGTGTGTGTGTGTGTGTGTGCGTTTTTACACAAGTCCATGTAAATCTTCATAATACTTCTATATTGGAATGTAGGCAAGTGTAGTCATGTGGTTGAACACGCTGAATGTCCAGTTTAATTTTAAAATATGTACATATACTCACACATGTGATGTATTTTCTTTGTTCTGATACCATTTGTGAACAAATTCAGGAACTTCATGACAAGCAGATGAAAATAACTACATACATGAGTAATATCATGTAAATTGTTCAGATTGACCAGAGGGTTCAGAGGGTGAAATGAAACTCTAACACAGCCTTGAGCCATGAGCCACTCCGTCCTCATGACATCCTGATGCAAATCCTCAGTCTGAGCAGTGTACTTGTGTCCTGCTGACGGCTCCTGGTCTTCGTCTGGAGCATCACAGGTCACATCTCCAGCCTCAGCACCATGAACACACTCACTCTTCTGTTCGTCGCTCTCTCTCTGCCCTGTGAGTGCTCCTGCTTCTTGCTGCGTTACCTCATATGAGACAACATGGACTGAGGCTCAGGCAGCCATGGCACAATGCTTCTCACACAAGTGTCTGACCTTCTTCTGTGGCTCCTCTCCCCTCTCCTCTCAGCAGGTTGTGCAGGTCAGAGCATGGAGTCCATTCCTTCCAGTTCAGTGGTGAAAAAGCCTGGAGAGACCCTCAGTCTGTCCTGCAGAGGGTCTGGATTCACATTTTCTTGCTGTGTTATGGTCTGGATCAGACAAGCTGCTGGGAAGCCACTGGAATGGATGGGTGCTGGCTTCTCTGATGCCAGTAGAAACACTTATACCAGCAGCCTGAGAGGACGAGTAGAAATCAGTTGAGATGATGGCAGCAGCATGGTTCACCTGACACTGTCCAACTTAAAACCAGAGGACTCTGCTGTCTATTACTGTGCGAGACACACAGCAGTTTCAGGAAGCAGAGAGGCTTCACAAAAACTCTCAACATGTGTTTATAGTGACCTGCAGGTGGCAGCAGAGGATCTGAAGTCAGATGATGCTCTGAGAGCAACACATGATGTTGTGTCACATTTATTTTGTTGCTTTGCTTCAACACCTGTGACAAAAGTGTTTTCATGCCCAAACTCACACGTCAGTAAAAGCTTGTAGTAGTTTAATTTATGTTCCTCAGAGGTGTTCCACCAAATGATATCATTAACATTACGTTTGATTAAAATGAAAAGAACAAGAAGGGGTAATGATAGGACAATGAGTTGCACACACAGCATCAAGATATATATGATATTAACTTTTTATCTATGGTAACACTGATGCTTTTGCTGAGAATCCATTCATGTCTTTTGATTGACAGAAACATGAGAATGAAGAGAAGACACCCACATGGTCAATGGTGAAAACAGTAGACTGTTACACCAGTGTTTATCATCATGATATGAAATGTTGATCTAACCAATGATGTGTGAGATGTGGTTTTTCTTTACAAGGAGGAGGAGTCAATGCAAATCTCACATCTCTTCCATGTCTACATATGTGTTGCAGAGTGAAGGACACAGACTAAAGCCCTGACACAGATACACACTGCAGACTGGGCTGAGGCAACTGGCTTTTACAATGATCAGACCCGATTATTTTTTTCTCTGTCTCATCCTGTCTGTTAACTGGACAGGTCAGAACAATGATATTGTTTTAATAGTAACTGTCAGGTACTAATGTGCTGCATCACAGGAACTAATGATTGTTCTGACTTTCTGCAGGTACTGAGGGTCAAACTCTGACTCAGTCTGAAGCAGTGGTGAAAAGACCTGGAGAGTCTCACACACTGAGCTGTACAGCCTCTGGATTCACATTCAGCAGCTATGCTATGGCCTGGGTCAGACAGGCTCCTGGAAAAGGACTGGAGTGGATCGCTCTTATAGGAACAAGTAGTACCCCCAAATACTACTCTGCTTCAGTCCAGGGCAGATTCACCATCTCCAGAGATGACTCCAGCAGTAAACTGTATCTGCAGATGGGGAGTCTGAAGACCGAGGACACAGCAGTGTATTACTGTGCCAGGAGACACAGTGAGAGACAGTAATAGAAGAGTCACACAAAAACTACTTCCTCTATTTAACACAACAGCTGGAGAAAGAAAACACGAGCTGTGGACACAGTCGAGAAACTTGGAACCACAAAAATTTTGACATGAATAAACTCATTAACATACATTAAATTAAATATTTGGATATGCAAAAATTAAAATGAACCAAAAAGTATTGCAGATAAGTAGAAATAAATAGATAAATAGAAAATATTTTGCAGAGAAATTCAAATCCAGATGGTGTTCGAGTTATCGCGTTAACACGAAAAACATGCGGCAGCAGTTGGTTATAATTACAAAAGACATCACTAAGGATAATCAACAGAGCCAAATATTACAAATCAACAAACACATTTTTCATAAAAAAATTCAGGGATCTTGTGGATTATAAAATAGCACAAATTATGTATAAAATAAATCACATTTCCTGATGGTGTCCAGAGGATGTTTCAGACTTAAAACTGTCAATAGGAGGGATTTGTATGCGAACAAAAACAAAGGTGTGAACAGATGTAAAGCTGTAGATGCAAATTGATTAAAGGAATCAATCTGGATAAATGTAGAAATAGAAATCATGATATGTAACATTTAATGTACTCAAAACTTCAGCCTACAACTTTTTGATCGAAATGTATCTGCTTTGTTTCTTATTTTTTCTTAAACTTTGAGAGAAATGAAAGAAAGATGAATTCTGGTTTGCTGTTTATTTGCTTTTGAAATAAATGTGTACAGTATATAAGGTCGCTAAATGATCTGAGAACGAAATTCTAAAAGACAGAAGTGACCTCACTACACTTAAATCCCCAGAGTGAATTACAATTCACTCTGTGGTTCACACTTCATGAATATTAAAGAATAATGTCAAATTCATATTTTACATAAATTGTAACTTTTCAGAAAAATACTAAACATCTGAAGCACAGTTGTTTCCTCCCTGCGAGGAGGAGGAGTCAATGCAAAACTCAGACGTCTTCCTCCTCTACTTATCTGAGTGCAGAGAGGATGACAGAGCACAGTGGACACACAGTCTAACATGATGGACTATAGGACAGGACTGCTGCTTTTAACTGTCTGCTGGGCAGGTGAAGATCTACACTCATCTTTATGTGACATGTTCTCATTTGTTGTGACAACTTGATGCTACATTTGTTGTGGTTTGACAGGTGTTGATGGTCAGACTGAGAGAATCTGAAGCAGTGGTGAAAAGGCCTGGAGAGTCTCACACACTGACCTGTACAGCCTCTGGATTCACATTCAGCAGCTACCACATGGCCTGGGTCAGACAGGCTCCTGGAAAAGGACTGGAGTGGGTTGCTACTATTAGTGATGGCAGTAGCTACATCTATTACTCTGAGTCAGTGAGAGGCCGGTTTACTATCTCCAGAGACAACAGCAAACAGCAGGTGTATCTGCAGATGAGCAGTCTGAAGACTGAAGACTCTGCAGTTTATTATTGTGCTCGACATCCACAATGACTGATGTTGGTTGAGCAGCTGTACAAAAACCTACAGTCCTTTGAACCAAGGTGAAAGTTTTTTGCAAGTATGTTTTAAAACATTTGCAAACACTGGAGACATCAATGATTTATACAAATAACCAGAATTGATTATTTTGTCACCTGAATAAAGAAACTGTTCTCATGTGCTTGAAGTTCATCATAAATGAATAAACTCTGACAGGACACATTACCTAGCCTGATATCAAAATGAGTCAACATACTGAAAATGTTTCTTGGAGAAAGTACCTTTATTTGCATGGGTGCTTTTCAATGTATGATTTTACAATGCAATTTCTTTGTGACAACACAAGTTTGACTCGATGCAAACTCAGTGACCTTCCTGGTTCCTCTGCTATTAAAACTTCACATCAGTGTCGGTGAGTTCACAGCTCGTCAGCTTCAACATCAGCCATGTTTTCTGTAGCTCTGCTGCTGCTGTTGGCAGCTGGATGTGAGTCACTCTGGATTTTTCCACAGCAACAGGTCTTCTTCTGCAGTTTAACTTGATCATTGATTCAAACCTTTTCTTTTCTGACAGGTGTGAGGTGTGAACAGTTGACACAGCCGTCCTCTGTGACTGTGCAGCCAGGTCAACGTCTGACCATCACCTGTCAGGTCTCTTATTCTGTTGGCAGCTACTGGACAGCTTGGATCAGACAGCCTGCAGGGAAAGGACTGGAGTGGATTGGACAGAAATATACGGGAGGCTCATATTACAAAGATTCACTGAAGAACAAGTTCAGCATCGATCTAGACTCCTCCAGTAACACAGTGACTCTAAATGGACAGAATATGCAGCCTGAAGACTCTGCTGTGTATTACTGTGCCAGACAGTCACAGTGACTCAAATGATCAGTGGAGCTGAACAAAAACCCCTCAGTGTGTGAACACGAGTGACATGAAGCTACCAGAGGAGGAGCCCTCAGACCACTGATGATTTCAGACCAGTTCACTCTTACACTCAGAAACATTGTGAAGAAGTCACGTGAAGCTGCCTGGTTTGAATCAGTTGTTGAGAGATATTTGCAAGTCCGGAAGTCTACAGATTATGAAGAGTTGGTTGCCAAACAGCAGATGTTTTTTTCTCATATTGTTATTTTAGGCAAATAGTATTTAGAATTAATTTAAATAATAATCATAATATTCAAAATCATTCAGAGAAACATTGTGGAAAAGTCACTTGACTGAACAGCAGCTGCACCTTGTTGTTCTCTGACAAAAATGAGCATAATAATAATTATACTGTACATCTATCCTTAATTTTACCAGCTTTCTACCCAAACATGTTGCAGGAATCTGCTGGAGTCCGTCCCTGCACACAGCAAAAAAAACAGCTAATACACCCTGGAAAGTTATCCAGTCCATCAGAGGGCAAAAAATACATTCACTCACCCTCAAACCTGGAGACAATTTCAATCATCGAATTAGCCAGAAGCCATAAAAGTTTTTATACTGTAGGAGGAATTGAAAGTACCTGGAGAATACCAACACACACAGGTCTGAACCAAACTAATTCAACATTTAATAGATAGAGAATAATTTCAAGATGTGAAATGATGATCTAGTCCACGTTTTGTGTGATGTGGTGTATTTCTCTGTGAAGAGGAGGAGTCAATGCAAAACTCAGACGTCTTCCTCCTCTACTTATCTGAGTGCAGAGAGGATGACAGAGCACAGTGGACACACAGTCAAACATGATGGACTATAGGACAGGACTGCTGCTTTTAACTGTCTGCTGGGCAGGTGAAGATCTACACTCATCTTTATGTGACATGCTCTCATTTGTTGTGACCACTTGATGATACATTTGTTGTGGTTTGACAGGTGTTGATGGTCAGACTCTGAGAGAATCTGAAGCAGTGGTGAAAAGGCCTGGAGAGTCTCACACGCTGAGCTGTACAGCCTCTGGATTCACATTCAGTGACCACAGCATGCACTGGGTCAGACAGGCTCCTGGAAAAGGCCTGGAGTGGGTTGCTTATATCAGTAGTGGTGGTAGCACCCAGTACTACTCTGAGTCAGTGAGAGGCCGGTTTACCATCTCCAGAGACAACAACAAACAGCAGGTGTATCTGCAGATGAGCAGTCTGAAGACTGAAGACTCTGCAGTTTATTATTGTGCTCGACATCCACAGTGACTGATGTTGGTTGAGCAGCTGTACAAAAACCTACAGTCCTCATATTTCAGTCCTGTGGAGCTCAGACATGGTTTTGTTCTGCCAAAAAATAAGTAATTCATTTAAAAACAGTTTCTGCTATTACTGGTATTTCTGAGTTTCTGAAATAATCTTCACCATCTCCCATAAAAGTTGCTAAAAACAAAAATTGTCATGGGACACATCATAGCAAGACAACTTCATCCAATTCAGTAAAAGATTTCATTCATTTTACTTTTTGTATTTTACTTTTATTTTTTCAATTGAGTAACTGGACCCAAAAACAGTTGGGTTTTTAGAGACAGAGCTTTCAGTGTGGCTGCTCCAACAGTATGGACCCCTCCCCCATACCAATATCTGCAAAACCCCAACCCTGGAAACATTCTTCTCTTAAATCCTACCTTTTCACCAGGCCTTTTCCAAATCTCTCCTAGCTTTCCTTTTTTCCTTGTCCCCCATTAACTGTTTAACCTTCCTTGAGTATGTAAAGAGCCTTGGGTACGCTGAGAGGTGCTATATAAATACAAGTCCTCATCAACATATATAAATATCACCACTGTTTAATTTTAATTTTATAAACAAAACAAATGAGCTCATGGGTTAGAGGTTGAACATGACTGAATAAAGTTTGAGCAGAAATATCACTGTTCAGATGTTTCATTGAAATATTTCATGACATTTAAATGGGAGGAGGAGTGATTTCCAGGTGTGTTATAACTCTGCAGTTAAAACAACAGTCAACAGGCTCCAGTGTAACCAACGATCAATGTATATTTGACTCTATGCAAACTCAGTGACCTTCCTGGTTCCTCTGCTATAAAAACTTCACATCAGTGTCAGTGGAGTTCACAGCTCGTCAGCTTCAACATCAGCCATGTTTTCTGTAGCTCTGCTGCTGCTGTTGGTAGCTGGATGTGAGTCACTCTGGATTTTTCTACAACAACAGTTCTTCTTCTGCAGTTTAACTTGATCATGAATTTAAAACCTTTTCTTTTCTAGCAGGTGTGACGTGTGAACAGTTGACACAGCCGTCCTCTGTGACTGTGCAGCCAGGTCAACGTCTGACCATCATCTGTCAGGTCTCTTATGCTGTCAGCACTTACCGGACACATTGGATCAGACAGCCTGCAGGGAAAGGACTGGAGTGGATTGGAGGAAAATATACAGGGGATTCATATGCATATTACAAAGATTCACTGAAGACCAAGTTCAGCATCGATCTAGACTCCTCCAGTAACACAGTGACTCTAAATGGACAGAATATGCAGCCTGAAGACTCTGCTGTGTATTACTGTGCCAGAGAGTCACAGTGACTCAAATGATCAGTGGAGCTGAACAAAATCCTCTCAGTGTGTGAACACTAGTGACATGAAGCCACCAGAGGAGGAGCCCTCAGACCACTGATGATTTCAGACCAGTTCACTCTTACACTCAAAGGAACAATGTGGAGAAATCACTTGAAGCTTCCTTATTCCATCGAACAATAGTTTTGTTTCAGACACGTTGATGTCTTGTTAATCCATTATTGTACATTTTCTTTGGTGGATAATTAATTGTTGGTGTTGAGCTGTGTATTGGTGTCAAAATGTTTCACCTGCAGGCAGTGGTCTAGCTTGGGTTGTGCCATATTAATTGAGTTTCATTAACTATCCCAATATAATTAACATAAACAGTAGAATATCTGTGTTCTGTGATATAGCAATAATTTAATGCCAACATTATAAAGTTGAGGCATCCTGTCAGGCCGTCCAGAGCCCCAGCAGCAGGTGCCAACCGATAGACTCACCTATGCCTATTAAGACCTTCCTAGCTCACGTTTCCTGCCAAGTTCACCAGGACCAGCCAGTCCACCTTTTGTCTGGATCAACCTCTGTCAGCCACGTTTGTGCTCTGCTCCGCTCCAGCACACTACTGCCTCTGCCAGCCCGTACCTGCCTCACCAGCCCTGGTTGTGAGCTTAATAAACACCTTGAAACCCAGTTTGTCTCTCACTGTGTCCTCACACGATCTTAACAAATCCTTACACAAAAATATAAACATACTGCACAAACACAAGTTCTGAATTTGCATCCATCATTGTCAGTCTACTCCGTCAATGTCACCAACACCGTCACAGACACCGTCACGGACCGATACACACTCAGTTTGGGGCTTGAGGCGATAAATTCAGCACCTCAACGGCACTTCCACTTACGATGATGCCGAATGGATAAACTTCTGTGTCTGAGATAAGACAAGATGAGCTGATTGTTTTTCTCCAAAATGTAGTGATTTTTATTTTATATATGGCATGTTATGGTGCATTTTAAACACACTCACACTCAGTGTATTAACACATGATTTGTGTGTATTTTAAAGATGTTTAATAACAATAAATAAATCCAAGACACCAGGATTTTGGGCAGCACCCGAGCACCCTCTAAAGGGCCAGTCACCACTGCTAGTGGGCAGAGATGGACCTTTGCGTGTGGAAGTGGTGTCAGCAGAGCTGTTGTTTTTCACCCTAAGGTCTGACGTCTTAACTGCTTTTCACATGTTGAAACTAGTTGGAAGCATTATATTTAACATCTGCAGTGCTGCTTTTTCCTCCCTTGTAAGGAGGAGGACATGTCCAAGAGGGCACAAACAACATTGACTCTCACCCTCAAATCTGGGGACAATTTACAGCCTCCAATCAGCCTGAATATGTACGTTTTCAGACTGTAGGAGTAAAAAAGGGTACCTGGAGAATAACCAAAGCCATGACGAGCCAGTTCCGACAGTGAGGCGAAGGTGCAAAAGACTGCAAGGACATTCTATTAAAAATGAACAAATTTTCAGATGTGAAACAATGACTTAGTCCATGTTGAATTACATGTGGTGTGTTTCTCCGTGAGGAGGAGGAGTCAATGCAAAACTCAAGCGTCTTCCTCCTCTACTTATCTGAGTGCAGAGAGGATGACAGAGCACAGTGGACACACAGTCTAACATGATGGACTATAGGACAGGACTGCTGCTTTTAACTGTCTGCTGGGCAGGTGAAGATCTACTGTACACTGATCTTTATGTGACATGTTCTCATTTGTTGTGACAACTTGATGCTACATTTGTTGTGGTTTGACAGGTGTTGATGGTCAGACTCTGAGAGAATCTGAAGCAGTGGTGAAAAGGCCTGTAGAGTCTCACACACTGACCTGTACAGCCTCTGGATTCACATTCAGCAGCTATGAAATGAACTGGGTCAGACAGGCTCCTGGAAAAGGACTGGAGTGGATCGCCTGGGTTGAAAATGATAATGATGAGAAATACTACTCTGAGTCAGTGAGAGGCCGGTTTACTATCTCCAAAGACAACAGCAGAGAGCAGGTGTATCTGCAGATGAGCAGTCTGAAGACTGAAGACTCTGCAGTTTATTATTGTGCTCGACAGCCACAGTGACTGATGTTGGTTGAGCATCTGTTCAAAAACCTACAGTCCTTTGAACCAAGGTGAAAGTTTTTTGCAAGTATGTTTTAAAACATTTGCAAACACTGGATACATCAATGATTTATACAAATAACCAGAATTAATTATTTTGTCACCTGAATAAAGAAACTGTTCTCATGTACTTGAAGTTCATCATAAATGAATAAACTCTGACAGGACACATTACCCAGCCTGATATCAAAATGAGTCAACATACTGAAAATGTTTCTTGGAGAAAGTACCTTTTTTAATTTGCATGGGTGCTTTTCAATGTCTGATTTTACAATGCAATTTCTTTGTGACAGCACAAGAAGTTACATCAGGTAAAAATGCTGAAGATTTTCTGATGAATGTGTAACAACATGCAAATATGAAATGTAAAACAGGAGTGATTTCCAGGTGTGTTTTAAATCTAAAGATGTAACAAGAGTCAACAGGCTCCAGTTAAACTAACACTGATGTTTTACAAGTTTGTCTCTATGCAAACTCAGTGACCTTCCTGGTTCCTCTGCTATAAAAACTTCACATCAGTGTCAGTGGAGTTCCCAGCTCGTCAGCTTCAACATCAGCCATGTTTTTTGTAGCTCTGCTGCTGCTGTTGGCAGCTGGATGTGAGTCACTCTGGATTTTTCTACAACAACAGTTCTTCTTCTGCAGTTTAACTTGATCATTGATTAAAACCTTTTCTTTTCTAGCAGGTGTGAGGTGTGAACAATTGACACAGCCGTCCTCTGTGACTGTGCAGCCAGGTCAACGTCTGACCATCACCTGTCAGGTCTCTTATTCTGTCAGTGGCTACTGGACAGCTTGGATCAGACAGCCTGCAGGGAAAGGACTGGAGTGATTGGAGCACGGGTTGGATCCAGCACTGCATACAAAGATTCACTGAAGACCAAGTTCAGCATCGATCTAGACTCCTCCAGTAAAACTCTGACTCTAAATGGACAGAATATGCAGCCTGAAGACTCTGCTGTGTATTACTGTGCCAGAGAGTCACAGTGACTCAAATGATCAGTGGAGCTGAACAAAAACCTCTCAGTGTGTGAACACTAGTGACATGAAGCTACCAGAAGAGGAGCCCTCAGACCACTGATGATTTCAGGACAGTTCACCAATACACTAAGAGAAACAATGTGAAGAATTTTCCAATAACTTTATCATTAGACATCTTAATCCCTGATATATTATAATCAGTGGTTCACATTGTTATCCAGTTCTTCTATTATTCTTATTCTGTCAATTCTTTGGTCCGCCGCATCTTCAACATACTTTCAGCTATTTTAACCATTCAACTATTCAAATGTTCAGCTCTTTTGGGACATTAATGCTCTCTGCTAACTTTTTCCAACCTTTTGTACTTTTTAAAATATTTAACAAAATAATTTTTACAAAATAATCCCATTGAAATTAATTGAAACCCTCTTCAATTCCTCTTAAACTTCTTTCACTTTAAAATGTATCTCCTCCCACATACTTTCAGCTACAGACTCTCACTAAACTACCAATCATTTTTTCAAATTTTTGAAATATTTTATCCTAATCCTCGCAGTTTTAATTTTCAGCCTTTTCTAACCCTTTCCTGATTTTGCAATGTGTATTGCACAGAATGTCCACTGGTACAATGGGTGGTGCCATGGCGGATGGTTGAAAAATCAGCTCTCACTTTTCTCTTTTCACACTGCTCAAAGCCACATCATAGGCAAATTCTTTTTTCCACTTTTGTAGGAAAATCTAATCTATTTATCCATTTAATCTAATTAAATGGATTAGATCAAGGGAAGGTAAATCATTTTCTTCTACACCGCTCATGCACGTCTGCTGTTTCCCATATAAATGAATACGAAAAAATAAAATAAAATCTTTCCCTCAAACAAACATCAGCTACGTCACTATCCTTTGCCGTAGAAACTTTATTTCAACTTTAAAAATTGAATGAACTTGTAGAGTTTTTCAGCAGCGCCCCCTCAAAGAGCCTGTGGTCAAACTGTGACATGGCTGCCAATCCACTGACATAGAGGGTTGTGATGCGACAGGCTCCGATGGCATGCAACACACACTCACTCACACACACACACACACACACACACACACACACACACACACACACACACACACACACACACTTACACCAAATTCTATGAGATCAAAAAGTGCTCACTGAACTTACATTAAAATTAAAGAATAATGTCAAATTCATATTTTACACAAATTGTAACTTTTCATAAAAATACCAAACATCTGCAGTACAGCTGTTTCCTCCCTGTGAGGAGGAGGAGTCAATGCAAAACTCAGACGTCTTCCTCCTCTACTTATCTGAGTGCAGAGAGGATGACAGAGCACAGTGGACACACAGTCTAACATGATGGACTATAGGACAGGACTGCTGCTTTTAACTGTCTGCTGGGCAGGTGAAGATCTACACTCATCTTTATGTGACATGTTCTCATTTGTTGTGACAACTTGATGCTACATTTGTTGTGGTTTGACAGGTGTTGATGGTCAGACTCTGAGAGAATCTGAAGCAGTGGTGAAAAGGCCTGGAGAGTCTCACACACTGACCTGTACAGCCTCTGGATTCACATTCAGTGACTCCTGGATGGCCTGGGTCAGACAGGCTCCTGGAAAAGGACTGGAGTGGGTTACTACTATTAGTAATGATGGCAGTAGCTACATCTATTACTCTGAGTCAGTGAGAGGCCGGTTTACCATCTCCAGAGACAACAGCAAACAGCAGGTGTATCTGCAGATGAGCAGTCTGAAGACTGAAGACTCTGCAGTTTATTATTGTGCTCGAGAGTCACAGTGACTGATGTTGATTGAGCAGCTGTACAAAATCCTTCAGTGCCAATACTTACTTCAGGTCTGTGGAGCCTCAAACATTAATCTCATATCACAAATAGTTCGTAAAATTGTCATTGCTGCCCCGTGACCTGGACCTGGACAGCAGCTGAACCTGAACTGATTTCATCCAGTACATGAAAAATAATAATTAAAAAACTGGGACACAAAACACAAAAGACAAAGTTAATGTCTTAGTTTTAAGTGTTGTGGATCAGACATATTTCAGTTTTTAACATTAGCCTCTGTTAATTTCCTGAGGCAAAAAATAATGAATGTAATCAAATCAGTCTGAAACACCTATAATCATGCATGAAAGACTCCTTAGGAGCAGGGCTTTGAGGTGGCTATTTTGATTGAGATCCTGTACCTAGATGGACAGTTTCCAAGTCTAAAGAAATGCCTTTATTTCACATTCATGGAAATTACAGTAATCAATTTCTTTTTTGTTAATGATTATATATATTGACAAGGAACCTAGTCCTGATGATTCCTCTATTTATCTCCAGTTGAACACAAATTAATTTGATATTCATTTGACTCTATGCAAACTCAGTGACCTTCCTGGTTCCTCTGCTATTAAAACTTCACATCAGTGTCAGTGGAGTTCACAGCTCGTCAGCTTCAACATCAGCCATGTTTTCTGTAGCTCTGCTGCTGCTGTTGGCAGCTGGATGTGAGTCACTCTGGATTTTTCTACAACAGTTCTTCTGCAGTTTAACTTGATCATTGATTGAAACCTTTTCTTTTCTAGCAGGTGTGAGGTGTGAACAGTTGACACAGCCGTCCTCTGTGACTGTGCAGCCAGGTCAACGTCTGACCATCACCTGTCAGGTCTCATATTCTGTTGGCAGCTGGTACACAGCTTGGATCAGACAGCCTGCAGGGAAAGGACTGGAGTGGATTGGATCTGCTGCTGATGGATACAGCACATACATTCAAGATTCACTGAAGAACAAGTTCAGCATCGATCTAGACTCCTCCAGTAACACAGCCACTCTAAATGGACAGAATATGCAGCCTGAAGACTCTGCTGTGTATTACTGTGCCAGAGACTCACAGTGACTCAAATGATCAGATGAGCTGAACAAAAACCCCTCAGTGTGTGAACACTAGTGACATGAAGCCACCAGAGGAGGAGCCCTCAGACCACTGATGATTTCAGACCAGTTCACTCTGACACTCAGAGAAACAATGTGGAGAAGTCACTTGAATCTTCTAAAAAGTTGAATGCCTGAAAGTGCAGTAGACTGTTCTCTCACCCAGTCAAATCTGGTAAATCACATTTAGAATTAGATTGAATTAGAATTAACAACACTTGCTGTCAATGAAAAGAAGACAAAGAAAGAGAAGCACCCTATTTTACTCAATGTCAAATGAAGGAAATTAATGTATCAGATCAATAAATCAGGAAATTTAATTTAGAATATATAGGAAATACAAAATCAGCCAACCACTGGATCATACATTTCAGAATCAATCAAAACAAAACATCATCAATGCAAATCATCATTATTTATAATCTTTGCATTCATTAATATGACCTTTGTGGATTATCTATATTTTTGTCTGATTCGAGTAAGTTATCAAGTTAGATTGATTCAAGGTGTGACAGATATCAAGCAGGGGCTTTCAGATAGCAGAAGAGTAACGGAGGATGGATGGTACCACTTATTAGACTTATTTGGGGATAATTCACTCATTGATTGATGAGCTCTCACAACTTTGAACACTATAATCCATTCATCTATCAATGTTTTGTTTATAGACCCACAAACACACAAATTCAGACAGACAGAGAAGAAATGAATATTCAGACATTATATACATCACTATGTAAGATGATCAAAATGATGTGAAACGATGATCTAGTCCATGATTTGTGAGATGTGGTGTGTTTCTCTTTGAGGAGGAGGAGTCAATGCAAAACTCAGGCGTCTTCCTCCTCTACTTATCTGAGTACAGAGAGGATGACAGAGCACAGTGGACACACAGTCTAACATGATGGACTATAGGACAGGACTGCTGCTTTTAACTGTCTGCTGGGCAGGTGAAGATCTACACTCATCTTTATGTGACATGTTCTCATTTGTTATGCCAACGTGATGCTACATTTGTTGTGGTTTGACAGGTGTTGATGGTCAGACTCTGAGAGAATCTGAAGCAGTGTTGAAAAGGCCTGGAGAGTCTCACACACTGAGCTGTACAGCCTCTGGATTCACATTCAGTAACTACTGGATGGTCTGGGTCAGACAGGCTCCTGGAAAAGGACTGGAGTGGCTTGCTTTCATCAGTAGTGGTGGTGGTAGCGCCCAGTACTACTCAGAGTCAGTGAGAGGCCGGTTTACCATCTCCAGAGACAACAGCAAACAGCAGGTGTATCTGCAGATGAGCAGTCTGAAGACTGAAGACTCTGCAGTTTATTATTGTGCTCGACATCCACAATGACTGATGTTGGTTGAGCAGCTGTACAAAAACCTACAGTCCTCATATTTGCATAGTGCTTCTTTTGAAAGAAGCTGCAAGTTGTTTTGAAGTATGTTTTAAAATATCTGCAAACACTGGAAACTCCAGGAAAATCCGGGATTGATATGAACAACCAGCATTAATTATCTTGTCACCTTAATAAAGAAATTGCTCACATGTGCTTGAAGTTCATCATAAATGAATAAATAAACTTCATTTGATTTGTAGCTCTGCTGCTGCTGTTGGCAGCTGGATGTGAGTCACTCTGGATTTTTCTACAACAACACTTCTGCAGTTTAACTTGATCATTGATTAAAACCTTTTCTTTTCTAGCAGGTGTGAGGTGTGAACAGTTGACACAGCCGTCCTCTGTGACTGTGCAGCCAGGTCAACGTCTGACCATCACCTGTCAGGTGTCTTATGCTGTCAGTGACTACTACACAGCTTGGATCAGACAGCCTGCAGGGAAAGGACTGGAGTGGATTGGATATAAACAAAATGGTGGTTCAGGGTACAAAGAGTCAGTGAAGAAGGCGTTCAGCATCAGTTTAGCTTCCCCCAGTAACATTTTGGCTCGAAATGGACAGAATATGCAGCCTGAAGACACTGCCGCGAAGATTCCTCGGTTTTGAGATTGTTTCTGGACTTTGTGACTTTCAAAAACTTTTGGTCCAATCCAGGGAACAAGTAGCCCTATATAAGCGGACCTCAGTCTGGCTGAGAGAGAGAGAAAGAGAGGAGAGAGACACATGCTTGCTCTGAGGTTGTGTGCATTGCTTTGTGTGAGTTTACCTGAGTTCACCGGAGTTCGAAGCTAATTGTTCTTTCAGTTGTACTGTTTGTCTGTCTGCATTTAGCATTTTTTGTTCCTGTTATCCTTTTTGTTACACTGGGTTTTAATAACGCCCCTGTTGACTTTTACATCGACTGCATACTCGTGTCCTCCTTCCTCCATCATCTGTCCAGCTGCCAGTCCTGCACTGGGCTGTTACACCACAGTAATAACAGCCCAGTCTCATATGTGTAAGAGCACATCATCTTTTGGGTCTTCTTTTTCCTCCAAGCCACCAGAAGTCAATGAACTGTCACGTGATACAGGACAAATGTGGCTACAGGTGTTTTAAGTTTGGGTTGAGCATGCAATTGGTGCTGAAATGGAAGGAGCCTAACAGTTTTCAACTGCGCTGAGGTTGATTTCTTTGCACTCCGTTTATTCTTCAGTATATTTAGATTTCAATGATCATTTTTAGTGATTTAATCTGAGTGCACGTCATCACAATCCTTATCAGCCAGTAGTGGCCAAGTATTGGACCAGTCGTTACACATATAAAAACTTTCTCTGGCTCGAGCTTGACAGTCACGTGACCTGGATGCAGAAACATACAGTTTGAAAGGTGTAGGCAGGAAATAAATAGATTAATAAATAAATAAAGGTGCCTTTCACTGCAGTCAAGGACACCATACAGGATTCATTAAAAAAACAAAAGCAGAACAATAAAACAGAATTAAGGAGTTTTAAACAGATGTGTTTTCAGATGAGATTTAAAGTGGGGGAATGAATAAATGTTCATGTACCAGTGATACAATTCAAGGGACTTTTGGAAACCCTCTACGTTTTTGGCACTATGACACGTTTTTATATGAGGCTGGGTTGGTATTAACATGACATGAATGACAAAAATAGATTTGAAATACATTAACCAAAATATTAATAAACACGTAACACAAAGAAAACCCATAAAACAAGATGAACCAACTTGTAAGCATGAATACAAAAACCAACAATAATTTACAGACTATTGTTGTTTTGTGTTTTCCCACTGCTGCCAGTACAGATCCCTCGAGTCTCTGGTGCAGAAAACAGTGTCTAGTTTTTGTACGAAGGTTCCTCACTGTGTTGGGCTGGGGCACTGTGGTACAGAGCCTTACAAAAACCTGAGAGCAACAGTCTGATACTTTGCTTCTGTTCTGATGGAAGAAAAAACACAGGACAAAGTATGTCTCTTTGGAGCATGAGGTAACTATAGATCTTATCACTTTTAAGGAGCAGATTAGTTGTAAAAAGACAATTTCTTTGTGGTTCAAAGTCACTATCAGTGCACAGATAGAAAATGTCACTTTCCATGAAATCTCACTTTTAAGTGGAGATTGAGAAAAAAAACCACAAAGCAAGATATCACAGGGTGATAGCAAGACATGTGAATGACCAAATTTTCTCTTTGTTTCAAACATTCTTTGAGGTTTTCACACACGTTTCTGTTGCATCTGGTTTTTGTTCAGGCACTGAGTGGAGACACATCACTGTGACTACTTTGACTACTGGGGTAAGGGAACTGAAGTCACCGTCTCTGCAGGTAAGTCACATGAATATATTATTTTGCTGACTTTTTAAAATGAAGACTTTATTTTTGTGCTGAGGGAAGTTTACTTAAGATCTTACAAAAAGTTCTGACTGATACTGACACTGATGTGAGAGAGAGAACAGACAGGTGACTTTCTTAGAAAGCATTTGACAGTCTGAGTTTATTTACCTAATGTCAAAACTTAAAGATAATAAATCATTTCCATAGATTATTGTAATTTTTTGCAACAAAGTTACAGTGTAAAACATTAACAATTTGTTTCAAATTACCACAGAGGAAAACTCCTGCATTACTCCTTATTTGTAGTGTAGATGAGATTTGTCAGAGGAATCACATGTGGAATTATTTCTGCAGCTTTGTTGAGTTTTTAGATTTTCTGACGAATAAGAGCCTCCAACAATGATCAGAAAATGTTTCAAATAAATTCATAATTTATCACAAGTTGAATTATTTGAAACGTTTGACATATGATATATTTGTGTATTTATAACATTCAGGAAAACTAGGTCTTTTTTTTCTTCTATGAGACAATGACATTTTCCAGTGACTTTCAGATTTGACCTGAAATGATTACATTAAAAAAGTTGCAGGAGCGTTGATTAAAGTTAAATACTACAAAGGAATTTCCTCCTGCAAAAAATGTTTTGGTGCAACTGTGGAACAAGAGATCAAATGTGAATGAAAACAAATATGATAAAAAGCAATGAACAGGACATCAGCTTAGAAAGTACATATGCTTGATTCAAAATGTCATTTAGGTTTCACCATGGTGAAACCCTCTGTAATACTTGGTTTTACTGTGACTCTTTAAATTACCATTACAAATTAACTTATTTTGGAGAAAACGTTTGTAATGGCTCAGTGTGTAGTGTTGTCGCCTCACAACCCAGTCAGACCAGAGGTAGTTCAGTGTGGGGGTGTGCATGTTCTACCCTATGTGTGTGGATTTTCTAAAATGATACATGTTGTAGAGGAACAAATAATGAAGATTAATGATTCTTATTAAATGTTTGAGGAGCAGAATTTTAAGAACAGAAGAGTAACATTAAGATCAAGATAACACTACACAGAAAATGTGTCCTAAGAAATAGTTACTGAACTTTCCCTGAAGCTTTTCTTCTGTGTTTTCTGTTTTACAGCACCAGCGTCTCCAACTCTGTTCCCCTTGGTTCAGTGTTCAAATGGCAGCAGTGATAGTGTCACTGTTGGTTGCCTTGCATATGACTTCTACCCAAAGAGCCTCACTTTCCAGTGGACCGATGCCAGTGGGTCCAGCATGAGCTCTGTGCAGTATCCATCAGCTCAGAAAAACAACAAATATACTGGAGTCAGTCTGGTCAAGGTGTCCAAATCTGACTGGGAGTCAAGGAAATCTTTCACATGTTCGGTGACTCACAATGGATCCCCCAAAAGTGTGACGGTGCAAAATATGGAACCACGTGTGTCTTTGTCAGACACCAATGTGGCCATCATCGTCCCCTCTGAGAAGAGCAGGCTATCCAACTCAGCTGAGTTCCCTCTGGTGTGTCTAGTCTCCAGCTCTGTGAAGCCAAATTACAACATCGCCTGGCTGGAACAAGTCGGTGACAATACTAGTGAATACAAATACGGCGTTAACTTCCCCCCTCAGAAGACCCAGCGTGGATACTTAGCTGCAAGCATTTACACCTCCTCATGGAGAAAGTGGGACGACTACACCACGTTTGAGTGCAACATCCTCGCTGCAGGCACCAATCGCACTATCACGACATATGGAGTGTCTAAGGCATATGGTAAATCCAAAGAAAGTCCAATGTGATAGATTCAGCTCTAAACGTGGTCCTCTCTGCTACTGTGCTGCTCTGTCTCAGGAGCTGTGGTGTCACCAGTCTGTGTGTCTGCAAATGTGAAAGTCGATGTGTCTGTTTAGTGTAGTCACTGTGTTGTTTTCTCATTCGTCTTTGTCACTTCGTCTCATGGCTTGAGAAATGTGCTGTTTCAAATAAATGTTGCATGGAGACACTTGTGTTACACCTTCATGAATGACTTGAGTCTTTGAGACCAGGCGGAGGATTAAACACAAAGACACAGTGGTTTACTGCCCTGTTGCTCTCTATCTCTCTCTCTCTCTCTCTCTCTCTCTCTCTCTCACACACACACACACACACACACACACACACACACACACACACACACACACACACACAACCAAACAGTAACCAGTGTCAACCTCCATCATTGTGTTATCTTGATTCATAAAGATAAACCTTTCCCACTGTGTGCATGGACACCACTAATGCAAGAACACACAAGTGCTGTCTTTTAACCAGCTGTTCCTGCTCTTCTTGGATTTTGTTCCAGAGGTAAATCTGACCTGTGCTCTGAGTTGCACAGACGACACCGCTGAAGAGGACGAGTTCAGCAGTCTGTGGTCCACAACCCTCTCCTTCATATTCCTCTTCATATCCTCTGTCTTCTATAGCGTGATATTGAGCCTGGTCAAGGTAAACATGCAGGACATTTCAGCACTTCAGTCAGTGTCAAGACTGCAGACTGTACAGGATATAATACCAGATTAATAGTGATTTCCACAGTTTTTAGTATTTATGTATGCAAATCAATGGAAAGGAAGATCTCCTAAAAAGAAAATAAATGTATAATAAATGTACAATTATTATTGAATTGGATACAAGAATAAAAAAAATAGTGTTTAATGTGGACAGAGTTTATTGGTCATAATCAGTAAATCTGGCAACAGAGTGAAAGGTGATTGCAACAGAAAATGTCTTTGTTTGTTATAAATACATCTTGATCTAAATTAAAAATTAATTAAAAATAGAAACATACCATCATTTATTAGTAGTTACCAGATATGTGTGCTGACCAAGTGTATGAGAAAATAAAGATCGTCAGGTGTTTAAAACATTGAATTACATGATCAAATCATCAAGGTCAATAGTTGAAGTAATTGAGGAAATATTACATCTGCTCAGCTGAAGGCAGAAATCACAAAATCCACATGTGAATTAGAAAACTTATTGTAAACTGTTTTTGCTTTTTAGATAAAGAGGCATTGAAGGAAGAGATGGAGTTGGAAGCACAGCACAGACGACTGCAGACCTTCATTTGTTCTCCAGACACATTCACATAATCAAGAAAATGTTTAATACAGTTGGATAACTGACTTTGCTTTTGTGTTTTGCATTTTACTAATAAATCATTCTTTTGCTGAAAATGCTGCTTCCATCATCAGTTTAACAAATGCATGAGATTTAGAGTAGATAAGATCTGGATCTTATCATGTGCGATGGAGACTTTGCTACTTTAGGAGATTTGTCTTTAGGTTGAGTGACAACCACACCCACACCCAGTCAACAGACTGTAAAACATCTGCTATCAGTTAGGCTCTGAAGTATTTTCAGTTTCCTGCCATTTCTAAACATAAAATGTTTCGAGAGTCCCATCCTCTCTCTCTGCCCCTCTGAGACCACACCTGCTGTGGTGGACCTCTACAGAAACCGTTCAGAGCTATGAATAAACTTCCTCGAAGCAAGAGACGCATCTTTCACTGCACATCTTTGCATCTCAGCACGAATCCAGGCGTGAAGAGGCCGACATGCAAACAGCAGAGACTCAGTCTTACTGATGTCATGAGCATGTGAAACACCACAGTGAAGCAGGTTTATTAACAGATTTATCACAACTTTATAAACTTTAATTAATAATTAAAACAATCAAAGTGCTTCATGTTGTCTCGTTTACAGTGTGGTGCATATTTCATGGTTTTTATATTCAAGATCATCTTTATATCTACAGCATCATGAAGGAACAGAGCAGAGCTGATGTCTGTTCTCATTTCAAATAAATTAATGTTTTCATATTGAAATAAAATACAAGCAAAACAATGCTGTGGTAGATAACTGTGAATTAGAAGAAAATGTGCTTAAACTCCACATTTGACTCTCTCATCTCTCTTTTTTCTCATGTCATTCTGTCTCACTTCTCTGAGTGCAGGTTTGTGAACGTTACCGTCAAAAACCGTTTGTTAGTTAGAGCTCCAGGTCCAGAAAGGAGAGCATCTTGGTCCATAATCAGATCGTGGTCCATCTATGAGTAATCCCTGCAGTAGAAGCTGCTGGAAGCCTTTGAGAACTTCAGTGATCGTACCGAGAAGTGTTGAAGTTTCCTTGTCTGTCATTGCTGCTGCTTTTGTCACTGGGATATAATGAATAAATCGACCTGTAGAGGGCACAGTTGTGTAAAAAGTAATTCCACATCGTTATTTGGAAAAACATGAATTTAATACATGAAAACTAAGTTGATGCTATTTTCAAATTCCATAGTCTGTTAAATCCAAAGATTTAATCTGAGATATTAGATCAGACTAGAGGAGGTGAATGTTGTCATGTGTAGATCATACAATCATCGGCATAGAAGTTGAAGTGGAGCCCATGGTGATGGATGGGATCTCAGAGGTGAAGCCTGTAGAGGATGATCAGCAGAGGGAGCCCTGGAGGAGATGCAGACGTTGATGCTGATTGACTGGCGTCTGAATGAGTTATACCTGAGGTCAGGATCTGGCAGCACAGGTGATGGTGACATGTTCAAAGATGCTCTGCTTTCATAAAGGTTAAGAAGGCCTCTAGCATGATCTGTGCTTCTCAGTGATGGTGATTGGAACCTTAGTATTAGGGTATTTTACACAGATTGGACTGAACCATGTCTGACGAGCCAAAACAAGGCAGAGAGGAAAGAAACATTATGATTATCAATGATGTGTTCATCCTTAAATGACTGGTGCTTGTTCACTCCTGAGAGTCCTGGAACAGCACCAAGATAACTCTGGACCACATCCAGGTCAATCCACCAAGCACAGAACTCATTCATAGTCACTCACACAAAACCAAGACCAAAACCAAGTGAAAAGCGACAAATGCAGTTCATTTCTCCATCTAAGGAGGAGTCAATGCAAAACTCAGACACCTTCGCCCTCTTCCTTACTGTCTCAACACTACGTCTGAGTGCAGAGAGGATGATTGAGCACAATAGACACAGACTTACTTCTCAGACTACAGATGGGACTGCTTGCTTTAAAACACTATCCACTGTGTGTATGAGTAAATTCATTCATTCAGAAAAGACACATTTAATATGACAATACAACAACTTCAGAGGGGAAACATGAAGTGTAAATCAGATTTTCTTGTTGAAAACAAACTACTCACACTGATGGTGGGATTATAAAATCAATCAGTGATTATCAAAGCACTGAAATGTGTTGTGCTTAAAAATTAATACAGAGCTAATTGTAGTGAAGAGCAGTCAACATTAAAATACTGGTGAAACATCTTCTCTCTTCATTAAAAATGATGAATTCAGAATAGTTTCATTCAGAATTGATCGTTTCATTGCTTTAAACAAATGTTTTCCATTGATCATCTCTCTTTTCTGCTCCTGCCATACAACATATATTCAACTCTATGCAAACTCAGTGACCTTCCTGGTTCCTCTGCGATAAAAACTTCACATCAGTGTCAGTGGAGTTCACAGCTCGTCAGCTTCAACATCAGCCATGTTTTCTGTAGCTCTGCTGCTGCTGTTGGCAGCTGGATGTGAGTCACTCTGGATTTTTCTACAACAACAGTTCTTCTTCTGCTTGATCATTGATTAAAACCTTTTCTTTTCTAACAGGTGTGAGGTGTGAACAGTTGACCCAGCCGTCCTCTGTGACTGTGCAGCCAGGTCAACGTCTGACCATCACCTGTCAGGTCTCTTATTCTGTTAGTGAGTACTACACACATTGGATCAGACAGCCTGCAGGGAAAGGACTGGAGTGGATTGCACGTGACACAGACGTTAAAGATTCACTGAAGAACAAGTTCAGCATCAATCTAGATTCCTCCAGTAACACAGTGACTCTAAATGGACAGAATATGCAGCCTGAAGACTCAGCTGTGTATTACTGTGCCAGACAGTCACAGTGACTCAAATGATCTGTGGAGCTGAACAAAAACCCCTCAGTGTGTGAACACTAGTGACATGAAGCCACCAGAGGAGGAGCCCTCAGACCACTGATGATTTCAGACCAGTTCACTCTGACACTCAGAGAAACAATGTGAAGAAGTCACTTGAAGTTGCCTGGTTTGATTCAGTTGTTGAGAGACATTTGCAAGTCCCGAAGTCTACAGATTATGAAGAGTTGGTTGCCAAACAGCAGATGTCTTTTTTCTCATATTGTTATTTTAGGCAAATAGTATTTAGAATTAATTTAAATAATAATCATAATATTCAAAATCATTCAGAGAAACATTGTGGAAAAGTCACTTGACTGAACAGCAGCTGCACCTTGTTGTTCTCTGACAAAAATGAGCATAATAATAATTATACTGTACATCTATCCTTAATTTTACCAGCTTTGTACCCAAACATGTTGCTGGAGTCCGTCCCTGCACACAACAAAAAAACAGCTAATACACCCTGGAAAGTTATCCAGTCCATCAGAGGGCAAAAAATACATTCACTCACCCTCAAACCTGGAGACAATTTCAATCATCGAATTAGCCAGAAGCCATAAAAGTTTTTATACTGTAGGAGGAAATGAAAGTACCTGGAGAATACCAACACACACAGGTCTGAACCAAACTAATTCAACTTTTAATAGATAGAGAATAATTTCAAGATGTGAAATGATGATCTAGTCCACGTTTTGTGTGATGTGGTTTATTTCTCTGTGAAGAGGAGGAGTCAATGCAAAACTCAGACGTCTTCCTCCTCTACTTATCTGAGTGCAGAGAGGATGACAGAGCACAGTGCACACACAGTCTAACATGATGGACTATAGGACAGGACTGCTGCTTTTAACTGTCTGCTGGGCAGGTGAAGACCTACACTCATCTTTATGTGACATGTTCTCATTTGTTGTGACAACGTGATGCTACATTTGTTGTGGTTTGACAGGTGTTGATGGTCAGACTCTGAGAGAATCTGAAGCAGTGGTGAAAAGGCCTGGAGAGTCTCACACACTGAGCTGTACAGCCTCTGGATTCACATTCAGCAGCCACAGCATGCACTGGGTCAGACAGGCTCCTGGAAAAGGCCTGGAGTGGCTTGCTTATATCAGTAGTGGTGGTGGCACCCAGCACTACTCTGAGTCAGTGAGAGGCCAGTTTACCATCTCCAGAGACAACAGCAAACAGCAGGTGTATCTGCAGATGAGCAGTCTGAAGACTGAAGACTCTGCAGTTTATTATTGTGCTCGACATCCACAGTGACTGATGTTGATTGAGCAGCTGTACAAAAACCTACAGTCCTCATATTTCAGTCCTGTAGAGCTCAAGCATGTTTTTCTTCTGCCAAAAAATAAGTAATTCATTTTGAAAACAATTTCTGCTATTACTGGTATTTCTGAGTTTCTGAAATAATCTTCACCATCTCCCATAAAAGTTGCTAAAAACAAAAATTGTCATGGGACACATCAAAGCAAGACAACTTGATCCATTTCAGTAAAAGATTTCATTCATTTTACTTTGTATTTTACTTTTATTTTTTCAATTGAGTAACTGGACCCAAAAACCCAAAGTATTTGAATTTCATACCAAAATGTTAAAACAAGTTTAGGGTTTCTTTATTTTATTTTATTTTTCAAGAAAATAATGAAACAATTAAAGGGACATTGTGTAGGAATTAACCCTGTAAACGTACACTTGTCTATTGCATTCAAACAAAGTCTTCATTCAGCTCCTCCTGTTTCAAACACACTTTTGCACACTTAGACACCGTGTTTCCAAAAGCCCCTCTCACTGATCTTCTCTGGGTTCTCTGCTCTGGCCTTAATGCAAAGTGCTGGTGCTTTTAGTCCCCAGTGGTTTCAGACTTTGTGCTGGAGTCCTGTTTGGGGTTCCCAGCAAAACCCTGGAAAGGCTCCAGTGTGTTAATAACTCAACTGTTAAGGTTTTCACCCACTCTCAAGCCCTGGCATCACATCAACCCCACTAGCTCCCCGTCAAATATTGAATCTCTTACAAACTCCTCCTTCCACCTACTAATGCCTCCATGTACTCGCACCCTGCGACCTGTCTGACCTTCTCCTCCGACACACTCCATCCCAGAACCTGTGGTCTGCTGACATGGGCCTGCTGTCCCTCCCTAGAGACAGAGCTTTCAGTGTGGCTGCTCCAACAGTATGGACCCTTCCCCCACACCAATATCTGCAAAGCCCCAACCCTGGACACAGTCTTCTCTTAAATCCTACTTTTTCACCAGGCCTTTTCCAAATCTCTCCCAGCTTTCCTTGTTTCCTTGTCCCCCATTAACTGTTCATCCCTCCCTGAGGATGTAAAGAGCCTTGGGTACGCTGAAAGGTGCTATATAAATACAAGTCATTATCAACATATATGAATATCACCACTGTTTAATTTTAATTTTATAAACAAAACAAATGAGCTCATGTGTTAGAGGTTGAACATGACTGAATAAAGTTTGAGCAGAAACATCACTGTTCAGATGTTTCATTTAAATATGTCATGACATTAAAATGGGAGGAGGAGTGATTTCCAGGTGTGTTATAACTCTGCAGTTAAAACAACAGTCAACAGGCTCCAGTGTGACCAACAATCAATATATATTTGACTGTATGCAAACTCAGTGACCTTCCTGGTTCCTCTGCTATAAAAACTTCACATCAGTGTGAGTGGAGTTCACAGCTCGTCAGCTTCAACATCAGCCATGTTTTCTGTAGCTCTGCTGCTGCTGTTGGCAGCTGGATGTGAGTCACTCTGGATTTTTCTACAACAGTTCTTCTTCTGCAGTTTAACTTGATCATGTATTAAAACCTTTTCTTTTCTAACAGGTGTGAAGTGTGAACAGTTGACACAGCCGTCCTCTGTGACTGTGCAGCCAGGTCAACGTCTGACCATCACCTGTCAGGTCTCTTATTCTGTTAGTGACTACTGGACACATTGGATCAGACAGCCTGCAGGGAAAGGACTGGAGTGGATTGGAGAAAAATGTACAGGAGGTTCATATTACAAAGATTCACTGAAGAACAAGTTCAGCATTGATGTAGACTCCTCCAGTAACACAGTGACTCTAAATGGACAGAATATGCAGCCTGAAGACTCTGCTGTGTATTACTGTGCCAGATACACACAGTGACTCAAATGATCATTGGAGCTGAACAAAAACCTCTCAGTGTGTGAACACTAGTGACATGAAGCCACCAGAGGAGGAGCCCTCAGACCACTGATGATTTCAGACCAGTTCACTCTGACACTCAGAGAAACATTGTGGACAAGTGTTTTATTGGTAAAAACACTTTGATATTGTCTCTCTGATACATTAATGTATATATCCAACAGTGGAAGATGACCTGGTGTTGGTGAGCTGTGTGTTAGTGTCATGATGGTGTCACCTACAGGTATAATAGTTATTTCTCACTCTGAATGCTGATGTATTTTCATGCAGAATTAGACCAGACACATCAAACCCTGTCCCACACATGACACCAACAGCAGAGCTTTTCATGAATCTGACCGTCAGAGAACAGGTGGATTTATTCTGTGTCTCAGAGCTGCAGTGTGGCAGAGAAGAACTAATTATTCTCGAACAACCTTAACCTTAACCTTATTTTCATTGTAGAAGGAAACTTGAGTTGGTCTCATCCTGCTTATCCTATTAGATTGTGGTCGGAAAGATACACACCCTTACCCAAAATATACAACATATACATTTACAAATATGTGTAAATATACAGATATCCCAATGAACAAATACAAAATGGATACAAATATACAAACTTGCAAATGAGCAAACAAGCTAGAACAAGGAAATATATAGTATTAGGATACTGCAGTAATCATACAGAAATTGTAGTATATATATTGAAATACTGGAACATTTCTAATGAAGAAGAAAGACCTAATGTTAATACATTTTTAGAAGTTAAAGATGGGAAACTAAGTTGGAAATCACATATAAATACATATCTATACATATATATAGAGAGAAAAAGTATAAAATGATTACGTATAAAGTAAAACCAAAGACATCCTCAACAAATATTTACAACATTTTATCAAACAATTGTTGAGCCATACATTCCTTCTATTGAGGTCTGAGGATATACATTTAAAACAATTACAAAACAATTTTATAAAATACAAAAGAGATCAATAAATATGATCAATCATGCCAATGGTTGGTCATCAACACAGTAATAAACAAATGATTAATAAACTTTGTGATCTTGAGATTCAAACAATTCCTTCCCTGTGAGGAGGAGGAGTCAATGCAAAACTCAGACGTCTTCCTCCTCTACTTATCTGAGTGCAGAGAGGATGACAGAGCACAGTGGACACACAGTCTAACATGATGGACTACAGGACAGGACTGCTGCTTTTACTTGTCTGCTGGGCAGGTGAAGATCTACACTCATCTTTATGTGACATGTTCTCATTTGTTGTGACAACTTGATGCTACATTTGTTGTGGTTTGACAGGTGTTGATGGTCAGACTCTGAGAGAATCTGAAGCAGTGGTGAAAAGGCCTGGAGAGTCTCACACACTGACCTGTACAGCCTCTGGATTCACATTCAGCAGCTATGAAATGAACTGGGTCAGACAGGCTCCTGGAAAAGGACTGGAGTGGGTTGCTTATATCAATAGTGGTAGTGGTAGCACCCAGTACTACTCTGAGTCAGTGAGAGGCCGGTTTACCATCTCCAGAGACAACAACAAGCAGCAGGTGTATCTGCAGATGAGCAGTCTGAAGACTGAAGACTCTGCAGTTTATTATTGTGCTCGAGACTCACAGTGACTGATGTTGGTTGAGCAGCTGTACAAAATCCTTCAGTGCCAATACTTCAGGTCTGTGGAGCCTCAAACATCTCATATCACAAATAGTTAGTAAAATTGTCCTTGCTGCCCCGTGACCTGGACCTGGACAGCAGCTGAACCTGAACTGATTTCATCCAGTACATGAAAAATAATAATAAAAAAACTGGGACACAAAAAAAACTAAAGACAAAGTTAATGTCTTAGTTTTAAGTGCTGTGGATCAGACATATTTCAGTTTTTCACATTAGCCTCTGTTAATTTCCTGAGGCAAAAAATAATGAATGT
This sequence comes from Karalla daura, assembly GCA_029224185.1. Taxonomy (NCBI): domain Eukaryota; kingdom Metazoa; phylum Chordata; class Actinopteri; order Chaetodontiformes; family Leiognathidae; genus Karalla; species Karalla daura. The sequence continues at coordinate 13,573,300 of CM055203.1, read as the reverse complement.
AATCAAATCAGTCTGAAACACCTATAATCATGCATCAAAGATTCCTTAGGAGCTGGGGCTTTGAGGTGGTTATTTTGATTGAGATACTGTACCTAGATGGACAGTTTCCAAGTCTAAAGAAATGCCTTTCGTTCACATTCATGGAAATTACAGTGATCAATTTCTTTCTTGTTAATGATTATATGTATTGACAAGGAACCTAGTCCTGATGATTCCTCTATTTATCTCCAGTTGAACACAAATTAATTTGATATTCATTTGACTATGCAAACTCAGTGACCTTCCTGGTTCCTCTGCTATAAAAACTTCACATCAGTGTCAGTGGAGTTCACAGTTCGTCAGCTTCAACATCAGCCATGTTTTCTGTAGCTCTGCTGCTGCTGTTGGCAGCTGGATGTGAGTCACTCTGGATTTTTCTACAACCACAGTTCTTCTTCTGCAGTTTAACTTGATCATTGATTAAAACCTTTTCTTTTCTAGCAGGTGTGAGGTGTGAACAGTTGACACAGCCGTCCTCTGTGACTGTGCAGCCAGGTCAACGTCTGACCATCACCTGTCAGGTCTCTTATTCTGTTGGCAGCCACTACACAGCTTGGATCAGACAGCCTGCAGGGAAAGGACTGGAGTGGATTGGAATTAAATATACAGGAGGTTCATATTACAAAGATTCACTGAAGAATAAGTTCAGTATCGATGTAGACTCCTCCAGTAACACAGTGACTCTAAATGGACAGAATATGCAGCCTGAAGACTCTGCTGTGTATTACTGTGCCAGACAGTCACAGTGACTCAAATGATCAGATGAGCTGAACAAAAACCCCTCAGTGTGTGAACACTAGTGACATGAAGTTACCAGAGGAGGAGCCCTCAGACCACTGATGATTTCAGACCAGTTCACTCTGACACTCAGAGAAACATTGTGGACAAGTGTCTTATTGGTTACAACACTTTGATATTGTCCCTCTGATACATTAATGTATATTTCCAACAGTGGAAGATGAACTGGTGTTGGTGAGCTTTGTATTAGTGTCACAATGGTGTCATGTGAAAGTATATTTGTTGTTTATCACACTGAATGCTGATGTATTTTCATGCAGAATTAGACCAGACACATCAAACCCTGTCCCACACATGACATCAACAGCAGAGCTTTTCATGAATCTGACTGTCAGAGAACTGGTGGATTTATCCTGTGTCTCAGAGCTGCAGTGTGGCAGAGAAGAACTAATTATTATCTGACAACCTTAAACATACATAAAATTATTAAACTTAAACTCGATAACTATTGTTTGTTTTTTTGTTTGTTTGTTTATTTTCAGTGTAGAAGGAAACTTGAGTTGGTCTCATCCTACTTATACTATTAGATTGTGGGAGGAAAGATAAAAACCCTTAGCTAAAATATACAATTTATACATTTACAAATATGTGTAAATATACAGATATCCCAATGAACAAATCCAAAATGGATACAAATATACAAACTTACAAATGAGCAAATGAGCTAGAAAGAGGAAATATACAGTATTAGGATGCTGCAAAAATCATACAGAAATTGTGGTATATATATTGAAATAGTGAAACATTTCTAATGAAAAAAAAGACCTAATGGAAATACATTGTTAAAAGTTAAAGATGGGAAACTGAGCTGGAGATCACATATAAATGATATGGAGAAAAAGTATAAAATTATTAAGTATAAGTGAAAACAAAGACATCCTCAACAAATATTTAAAACATTTTATCAAACAATTGTTGAGCCATACATTCCTTGTATTGAGGTCTGAGGATATACATATAAAACAATTACAAACCAATTTTACAAAATACAAAAGAGATCAATAAAGATGATCAATCATGCCAATGATTGGTCATCAACACACTAATAAACAAATGATTAATAAACTTTGTGATCTTGAGATTCAAACAATTCCTTCTCTGAGGAGGAGTCAATGCAAAGCTCAGACGTCTTCCTCCTCTACTTATCTGAGTGCAGAGAGGATGACAGAGCACAGTGCACACACAGTCTAACATGATGGACTATAGGACAGGACTGCTGCTTTTAACTGTCTGCTGGGCAGGTGAAGATCTACTGTACACTCATCTTTATGTGACATGTTTTCATTTGTTGTGACAACTTGATGCTACATTTGTTGTGGTTTGACAGGTGTTGATGGTCAGACTCTGAGAGAATCTGAAGCAGTGGTGAAAAGGCCTGGAGAGTCTCACACACTGACCTGTACAGCCTCTGGATTCACATTCAGCAGCTACCACATGGCCCGGGTCAGACAGGCTCCTGGAAAAGGACTGGAGTGGATTGCCTGGGTTGAAAATGATAATGATGAGAAATACTACTCTGAGTCAGTGAGAGGCCGGTTTACTGTCTCCAAGGACAACAGCAGAGAGCAGGTGTATCTGCAGATGAGCAGTCTGAAGACTGAAGACTCTGCAGTTTATTATTGTGCTCAAGAGTCACAGTGACTGATGTTGGTTCAGCAGCTGTACAAAAACCTACAGTCCTCATATTTCAGTCCTGTGGAGACATGTATGTACCATATCCTAATTTTGAGATGCTATTATCATGAAAATATATACAATGTATTGCTATATAATAATTTTATGATATTTCTAGTCAGTTATTTTATGAAAGGCAAACATTTTGGATCCTGCTTCATAAATGTGAAGTTAATATATTGTTGGGAATATTAATAACTACAATAAAGAAACATTTGAACTCAATGGAGTCTTAAAACATCTGCAAAAGTAGATCAAAAGTAGCTCTGGAAATAAACCCATGTCTAAATATAAAGATTAAAACCTTTCCTCTAAATATACAACACGGATTCCGTGGTTCATTATGTCATTCATGTAAATGATGATGTCACTGATGATGTCATTTAGAATTGTGTTTGTTATTTAGAATTCTTCTTGAGAAATTAGAGTTATACAGTTAATTGTGTAGAATTCCATTGGTTTCAGTCTTTGTTGCCATGGAATAGACAATTTTAAATGCAGCTGTGTCTGTGAATATTCCTGATGTTGTCACACTCTGGGTGAAATGGGAAAAGAGAAACATGCAGAAAGTTCCTCTTATATATATAAATATATATATATATATATATATATATATATGTGTGTGTGTGTGTATATATATATATATATATATATAATTACTTTCGTGATATTTCCTTGAATTTTGTCTCTGTTGTTAAAAAAATTAAACTGACAATCCCCTAGATCAGACCAACACATCTGGACAAATACCCAGCAGACATGTGTCTGGTACATGAACTTTAGTCCATATTTTATTCTTACTTCAGTCATTTTTCCTTGAATTTTGTCTCTGTTGTTAATAAAATAAAACTGACAATCCCCAAGATCAGGGACACAGTTGTGAAACCATTGAACCAATTAATTTTCTTAAATGACAAAAAGTAACACATTTTGTCAATCAATTACTGAAACATTGATGATAATAGATAAACAATAAGTCATGTAGCATAGTCTAATGCCATCTTTTATGCTTCCATTCATTCAATTTACCTTGAACAATACAATCTTTGAACTTCTATTACTGAGTTTTCTTAATGTGGCATCCTCAAAGACCTGATGTTGTGCATATTATTTTGATTTTTGATTTGAACATTATTATCAAACAATAGTTAATTTGAGTGTTAAACAACCAAATCTTTTTGTGACCACCTCAGTAGGTCCCACTAATAAATCAAACTAGTGTGATCTAATAAGACAGAGGATAAATTGACCACATTAAAGCACATTAATGAATAAACAATAATAATAAACAGAGGATATCAGTCATTTAGGACAGGAATTAGCGTGTGTGAGTATGTATGTGTGTGTGTGTGTGTGTGTGTGTGTGTGTGTGTGTGTGTGTGTGTGTGTGTGTGTGTGTGCATTTTAACACAAGTCCGTGTAAATCTTCATAATACTTCTATATTGGAACGTAGGCAAGTGTAGTCATGTGGTTGAACACGCTGAATGTCCAGTTTAATTTAAAAATATGTACATATACTCACACGTATGATGTATTTTCTTTGTTCAGATACCATTTGTGAACAAATTCAAGAACTTCATGACAAGCAGATGAAAATAACTACATTTTCCAGAGTAATATCATGTAAATTGTTCAGATTGACCAGAGCACAATAAGAGGGTTAAATGAAACTCTAACACAGTCTTGAGCCATGAGCCACTCCCTCCTCATGACATCCTGATGCAAATCCTCAGTCTGAGCAGTGTACTTGTGTCCTGCTGACGGCTCCTGGTCTTCGTCTGGAGTATCACAGGTCACATCTCCAGCCTCAGCACCATGAACACACTCACTCTTCTGCTCGTCGCTCTCTCTCTGCCTCTCTCTGCCCTGTGAGTGCTCCTGCTTCTTGCTTCGTTTCCTCATATGAGACAACATGGACTGAGGCTCAGGCAGCCATCGCACAATGCTTCTCACACAAGTGTCTGACCTTCTTCTGTGGCTCCTCTCCCCTCTCCTCTCAGCAGGTTGTGCAGGTCAGAGCATGGAGTCCATTCCTTCCAGTTCAGTGGTGAAAAAGCCTGGAGAGACCCTCAGTCTGTCCTGCAGAGGGTCTGGATTCACATTTTCTTGCTGTGTTATGGTCTGGATCAGACAAGCTGCTGGGAAGCCACTGGAATGGATGGGTGCTGGCTTCTCTGATGCCAGTAGAAACACTCATACCAGCAGCCTGAGAGGACGAGTAGAGATCAGTAGAGATGATAGCAGCAGCATGGTTCACCTGACACTGTCCAACTTAAAACCAGAGGACTCTGCTGTCTATTACTGTGCGAGACACACAGCAGTTTAAGGAAGCAGAGAGGCTTCACAAAAACTCTCAACATGTGTTTATAGTGACCTGCAGGTGGCAGCAGAGGATCTGAAGTCAGATGATGCTCTGTGAGCGACACATGATGTTGTGTCACATTTATTTTGCTGCTTTGCTTCAACACCTGTGACAAAAGTGTTTTCATGCCCAAACTCACACGTCAGTAAAAGCTTATATTATTTTTATTTATGTTCCTCAGAGATGTTCCACCAAATTATATCATTAACATTACGTTTGATTAAAATGAAAAGAACAAGAAGGGGCAATGATAGGACAATGAGTTGCACACACAGCATCAAGATATATATGATACTAACTATTTATCTATGGTAACACTGATGCTTTTGCTGAGAATCCATTCATGTCTTTTGATTGACAGAAACATGAGAATGAAGAGAAGACACACACATGGTCAATGGTGAAAACAGTAGACTGTTACACCAGTGTTTATCATCATGATATGAAATGTTGATCTAACCAATGATGTGTGAGATGTGGTTTTTCTTTACAAGGAGGAGGAGTCAATGCAAATCTCACATCTCTTCCATGTCTACATATGTGTTGCAGAGTGAAGGACACAGACTAAAGCCCTGACACAGATACACACTGCAGACTGGGCTGAGGCAACTGGCTTTTACAATGATCAGACCTGATTATTTTTTTCTCTGTCTCATCCTGTCTGTTAACTGGACAGGTCAGAACAATGATATTGTTTTAATAGTAACTGTCAGGTACTAATGTGCTGCATCACAGGAACTAATGATTGTTCTGACTTTCTGCAGGTACTGAGGGTCAAACTCTGACTCAGTCTGAAGCAGTGGTGAAAAGGCCTGGAGAGTCTCACACACTGAGCTGTATAGCCTCTGGATTCACATTCAGCAGCTATGCTATGGTCTGGGTCAGAGTTAGACAGGGTCAGACAGGCTCCTGGAAAAGGACTGGAGTGGATCGCTCTTATAGGAACAAGTAGTACCCCCAAATACTACTCTGCTTCAGTCCAGGACAGATTCACCATCTCCAGAGATGACTCCAGCAGCAAATTGTATCTGCAGATGGGGAGTCTGAAGACCGAGGACACAGCAGTGTATTACTGTGCCAGGAGACACAGTGAGAGACAGTAATAGAAGAGTCACACAAAAACTACTTCCTCTATTTAACACAACAGCTGGAGAAAGAAAACACGAGCTGTGGACACAGTCGAGAAACTTGGAACCACAAAAATTTTGACATGAATAAACTCATTAACATACATTAAATTAAATATTTGGATATGCAAAAATTAAAATGAACCAAAAAGTATTGCAGATAAGTAGAAATAAATAGATAAATAGAAAATATTTTGCAGAGAAATTCAAATCCAGATGGTGTTCGAGTTATCGCGTTAACACGAAAAACATGCGGCAGCAGTTGGTTATAATTACAAAAGACATCACTAAGGATAATCAACAGAGCCAAATATTACAAATCAACAAACACATTTTTCATAAAAAAATTCAGGGATCTTGTGGATTATAAAATAGCACAAATTATGTATAAAATAAATCACATTTCCTGATGGTGTCCAGAGGATGTTTCAGACTTAAAACTGTCAATAGGAGGGATTTGTATGCGAACAAAAACAAAGGTGTGAACAGATGTAAAGCTGTAGATGCAAATTGATTAAAGGAATCAATCTGGATAAATGTAGAAATAGAAATCATGATATGTAACATTTAATGTACTCAAAGCTTCAGCCTACAACTTTTTGATCGAAATGTATCTGCTTTGTTTCTTATTTTTTCTTAAACTTTGAGAGAAATGAAAGAAAGATGAATTCTGGTTTGCTGTTTATTTGCTTTTGAAATAAATGTGTACAGTATATAAGGTTGCTTAATGATCTGAGAACGAAATTCTAAAAGACAGAAGTGACCTCACTACACTTAAATCCCCAGAGTGAATTACAATTCACTCTGTGGTTCACACTTCATTAATATTAAAGAATAATGTCAAATTCATATTTTACACAAATTGTAACTTTTCAGAAAAATACTAAACATCTGAAGCACAGCTGTTTCCTCCCCGCGAGGAGGAGGAGTCAATGCAAAGCTCAGACGTCTTCCTCCTCTACTTATCTGAGTGCAGAGAGGATGACAGAGCACAGTGGACACACAGTCTAACATGATGGACTATAGGACAGGACTGCTGCTTTTAACTGTCTGCTGGGCAGGTGAAGATCTACTGTACACTCATCTTTATTTGACATGTTCTCATTTGTTGTGACAACTTGATGCTACATTTGTTGTGGTTTGACAGGTGTTGATGGTCAGACTCTGAGAGAATCTGAAGCAGTGGTGAAAAGGCCTGGAGAGTCTCACACACTGACCTGTACAGCCTCTGGATTTACATTCAGCAGCTACTACATGGCCTGGGTCAGACAGGCTCCTGGAAAAGGACTGGAGTGGCTTGCTACTATTAGTGATGATGGTAGTATTTACATCTATTACTCTGAGTCAGTGAGAGGCCGGTTTACCATCTCCAGAGACAACAACAAACAGCAGGTGTATCTGCAGATGAGCAGTCTGAAGACTGAAGACTCTGCAGTTTATTATTGTGCTCGACAGTCACAGTGACTGATGTTGGTTGAGCAGCTGTACAAAAACCTACAGTCCTTTGAACCAAGGTGAACGTTTTTTGCAAGTATGCTTTAAAACATTTGCAAACACTGGAGACATCAATGATTTATACAAATAACCAGCATTAATCATTTTATCACCTTAATAAAGAAACTGTTCTCATGTACTTGAAGTTGATCATAAATGAATAAACTCTGACAGGACACATTACTTAGCCTGATATCAAAATGAGTTAACATTCTGAAAATGTTTCTTGGAGAAAGTACCTTTTTTAATTTGCATGGGTGCTTTTCAATGTCTGATTTTACAATGCAATTTCTTTGTGACAACACAAGAAGTTATATCAGGTAAAAATGCTGAAGATTTTCTGTGAATGTCTAACAACATGCAAATATGAAATGTAAAACAGGAGTGATGTCCAGGTGTGTTTTAAATCTAAAGATGTAACAAGAGTCAACAGGCTCCAGTTAAACCAACACTGATGTTTCACAAGTTTGTCTCTATGCAAACTCAGTGACCTTCCTGGTTCCTCTGCTATAAAAACTTCACATCAGTGTCAGTGGAGTTCACAGCTCGTCAGCTTCAACATCAGCCATGTTTTCTGTAGCTCTGCTGCTGCTGTTGGCAGCTGGATGTGAGTCACTCTGGATTTTTCTACAACAACAGTTCTTCTTCTGCAGTTTAACTTGATCATTGATTAAAACCTTTTCTTTTCTGACAGGTGTGAGGTGTGAACAGTTGACACAGCCGTCCTCTGTGACTGTGCAGCCAGGTCAACGTCTGACCATCACCTGTCAGGTCTCTTATTCTGTCAGTGGCTACTGGACAGCTTGGATCAGACAGCCTGCAGGGAAAGGACTGGAGTGGATTCGAGCACGGGTTGGACACAGCACTGGATACAAAGATTCACTGAAGACCAAGTTCAGCATCGATCTAGACTCCTCCAGTAAAACTCTGACTCTAAATGGACAGAATATGCAGCCTGAAGACTCTGCTGTGTATTACTGTGCCAGAGAGTCACAGTGACTCAAATGATCAGTGGAGCTGAACAAAAACCCCTCAGTGTGTGAACACTAGTGACATGAAGCCACCAGAAGAGCAGCCCTCAGACCACTGATGATTTCAGGACAGTTCACCAATACACTAAGAGAAACAATGTGAAGAATTTAACAACAACTTTATCATGAGACATCTTAATCCCTGATATATTACAATCAGTGGTTCATAAAATTGTTATCTAGTTCTTCTATTATTCTTATTCTGTCAATTCTTTGGTCCGCCACATCTTCAACATACTTTCAGCTATTTTAACCATTCAACTATACAAAAGCTCTTTTGGGACATTAATGCTCTCTGCAAACTTTTTTTTAACCTTTTGTACTTTTTAAAATATTTAACACTTAAAAAAATAATCCCATTAATTGAAACCCTCTTCAGTTCCTCTTAAACTTCTTTCACTTTAAAATGTATCTCCTCCCACATACTTTCAGCTACAGACTCTCACTAAACTACCAGTCATTTTTTCAAAATTTTGAAATATTTCATCCTAATTTTCACAGTTTTAATTTTTAGCCTTTTCTAACCCTTTTCTGATTTTGCAATGTGTATTGCACAGAATGTCCACTGGTACAATGGGTGGTGCCATGGCGGATGGTTGAAAAATCAGCTCTCATTCTTCTCTTTTCACACTGCTCAAAGCCACATCATAGGCAAATTCTTTTTTCCACTTTTGTAGGAAAATCTAATCTATTTATCCATTTAATCTAATTAAATGGATTAGATCAAGGGAAGGGAAAACATTTTCTTCTACACCGCTCATGCACGTCTGCTGTTTCCCATATAAATTAATATGAAAAAATGAAATAAAATCTTTCCCTCAAACAAACATCAGCCACGTCACTATCCTTTGCTGTAGAAACTTTATTTTAACTTCAAAAATTGAATGAACTTGTAGAGTTTTTCAGCAGCGCCCCCTCAAACAGCCTGTGGTCAAACTGTGACATGGCTGCCAATCCACTGACATAGAGGGTTGTGATGCGGCAGGCTCCGATGCATTGCAACACACTCACACACACACACACACACACACACACACTGACACCAAATTCTATGAGATCAAAAAGTGCTCACTGAACTTACACCAGAGTGAATCACAATTCAGTCTGGTGTTCATTAAAATGAAAGAATAATGTCAAATTCATATTTTACACAAATTGTAACTTTTCAGAAAAATACCAAACATCTGCAGTCCAGCTGTTTCCTCCCTGTGAGGAGGAGGAGTCAATGCAAAACTCAGATGTCTTCCTCCTCTACTTATCTGAGTGCAGAGAGGATGACAGAGCACAGTGGACACACAGTCTAACATGATGGACTATAGGACAGGACTGCTGCTTTTAACTGTCTGCTGGGCAGGTGAAGATCTACACTCATCTTTATGTGACATGTTCTCATCTGTTGTGACAACTTGATGCTACATTTGTTGTGGTTTGACAGGTGTTGATGGTCAGACTCTGAGAGAATCTGAAGCAGTGGTGAAAAGGCCTGGAGAGTCTCACACACTGACCTGTACAGCCTCTGGATTCACATTCACTGACTACCACATGGTCTGGGTCAGACAGGCTCCTGGAAAAGGGCTAGAGTGGATCGCCTGGGTCGAATATGATAATGACAGAAAATTCTACTCTGAGTCAGTGAGAGGCCAGTTCACAGGGTCCAGAAATAACGGCAAACAGCAGGTGTATCTGCAGATGAGCAGTCTGAAGACTGAAGACTCTGCAGTTTATTATTGTGCTCGAAAGCCACAGTGACTGATGCTGGTTGAGCAGCTGTACAAAAACCTACGCTGACCAACCTTCAGGACTGAGGAGCTCAAACGTATTTTTCATCTAATAATAATTCAGACTCATTTTTCACCACTGTGAAATGCTTTACTCCTGAAACATTGGATATATCAAAGATTATAGAGAAAATCATACCCCAGACTGAAATACTTTTACTGAAACAAGAAGACAAAACTCTCTTTAGTTTATATTAAGCTAAAAAAATCAAATAATTAAAAAATGTTGCATACTGATACTGGAGACAATGATGTAGTGTATTTTTTTGCCTAAGATGGATAAAACATAGTGAGCTGAGGTTTATACAAAGTCAATATTTACCATATGAAAGTTAAATTTTGATTATGCCGTGATGATGGTGATTGCACAAATCAACATCATGAGTATCCTTTTAAATTCTGCTTTAATCAATGAAACCACATGAAATGTTTTGGATTACTTCTCTTCCGCATATAAAGTTTTAAAATATATTTGTTATACTCTCATGGCAATTGCAGTTATTGATTTCTTTCTTGTGTGCAATTAAATAAGTTGACAAACCTGAACTTGATAATGATGATTCCTCATTTGTCTCCAAACAGAAACAAATTCATTCATTATTCATTTGACATGCAAACTCAGTGACCTTCCTGGTTCCTCTGCTATAAAAACTTCACATCAGTGTCAGTGGAGTTCACAGCTCGTCAGCTTCAACATCAGCCATGTTTTCTGTAGCTCTGCTGCTGCTGTTGTTGGCAGCTGGATGTGAGTCACTCTGGATTTTTCTACAACAACAGTTCTTCTTCTGCAGTTTAACTTGATCATTTATTAAAACCTTTTCTTTTCTAGCAGGTGTGAGGTGTGAACAATTGACACAGCCGTCCTCTGTGACAGTGCAGCCAGGTCAACGTCTGACCATCACCTGTCAGGTCTCTTATTCTGTTGGCAGCTGGCACACAGCTTGGATCAGACAGCCTGCAGGGAAAGCACTGGAGTGGATTGGAAGTGCCCGTGTTGGATCCAGCACATACTTTAAAGATTCACTGAAGAACAAGTTCAGCATCAGTCTAGACTCCTCCAGTAAAACAGTGACTCTAAATGGACAGAATATGCAGCCTGAAGACTCTGCTGTGTATTATTGTGCCAGAGACTCACAGTGACTCAAAGGATCAGTGGAGCTGAACAAAAACCCCTCAGTGTGTGAACACTAGTGACATGAAGCCACCAAAGGAGGAGCCCTGAGACCACTGATGATTTCAGACCAGTTGTGGACAAGTGGCTTATTGGTTAAAACACTTTGATATTGACTCTCTGATATGTTAGTATAGTAGTACAGCAGTATAGTGTATTTCCAAAAGTGGAAGATGAACTAGTGATGGTGAGCTGTGTGTTAGTGTCATGATGGTGTCACCTGCAGGTATAACTGTTTGTCACTATGAATACTGATGTGTTTTCATGCAGTATTAGACCAGAAACATCACTCTCTGTCCCACAAATGGCATCAACAACAGAGCTTCTCATGGATCTGACTGTCAGAGAACTGCTGGATTTATTCTGTGTCCCAGAGCTGCAGCATGGCAGGGAAGTGTGAATTATTAAGAACAAATGATTATCTGAAAAGCAACCTGAAACATACTTAAGAACACATACATACTTATAAACATACTTATTAAAGTCGGTCACTAGAGTTGTTTATTCTTTTTTTTCAGTGCAGACTGAAACTAGACTTGGTCTCATCCTACTTATTCCACTAGATTGTGGGAGGAAACCCAAGCTCTGGAAATAAACCCATGTCTAAATGTAAAGATAAAAACTTTTACTCTAGATATACAACACAGATTCCGTGGTTCATCAATTATGTTATGAATGTAAATTATGATATCATTGATGATGTCATTTAGAATTGTGTTTGTTATTTAGAATTCTTCTTTAGAATTTAGAATTATACAGTTAATTGTGTAAAATTCCATTGGTTTCAGTCTTTGTTGCCATGGAATAGACAATTTTTAATGCAGCTGTGTCTGTGAATATTCCTGATGTTGTCACACTCTGGGTGAAATGGGAAAAGAGAAACATGCAGAAAGTTCCTCTTCATTTGGTTTAGTTTGAATATCCTTCAGTCAGCCTGACAGTATGTAAAGCATCTTCACTGTGAGTAACTGTTAAGGAGGTGCAGTGTGAGGACAGAGAGGAGGACAGAGGAGCTCACATCCGCTCAGCTTCAACATCGACCATGTTCTCTGCAGCTCTGATGCTGCTGCTGGCTGCTGCATCCTGTGAGCAGCTTTCACTGGATTCACACTAACACCCACATTAGAACCACAGTCAGAGTCAGTGATGGAGGTAATGTTGGTTTCTGTCTCCACAGGTGTGAACAGCATTGATCTCATCCAGCCACAGTCCATGTCTGTGCAGCCTGGCCAGTCTCTGACCCTCACCTGTCGTGTCTCTGGTTATTCTTTGACTGATGGCAGCTATGCCACAGGTTGGATCAGACAGCGTCAAGGAAAAGCTATGGACTGGATCTTGCATAAGTGGGGAGAAGGTGGTAGCTTTCGCCAAAATAATGCCCTGAAGAACAAGTTCCTTTACCATGAGGATGCCTCGAGCAGCTCAGTGACATTAACAGGACAGAATCTGCAGCCTGAGGACACAGCTGTTTATTACTGTGTACGAAGACCACAGTGATACAAACCACCAGCACATCTGCACAAATGCCCAGCAGACATGTGTCTGGTACATGAACTTTAGTCCATATTTTATTCTTACTTCAGTCATTTTTCCTTGAATTTTGTCTCTGTTGTTAAAAAAATAAAACTGACAATTCCCTAGATCAGGGACACAGTTGTGAAACCATTGAACCAATTAATTTTCTTAAATGACAAAAAGTAACACATTTTGTCAATCAATGACTGAAACATTGATGATGATAGATAAACAATAAGTCATGTAGCATAGTCTAATGCCGTCTTTTATGCTTCCATTAATTCAATTTACCTTGAACAATACAATCTTTGAGCTTCTATTACTGAGTTTTCTTAATGTGGCATCCTCAAAGACCTGATGTTGTGCATGTTATTTTGATTTTTGATTTTAACATTATTATCAAACAATAGTTAATTTGAGTGTTAAACAACATAATCTTTTTGTGACCACCTCAGTCGGTGCCACAGTAAGAAATTATATTTTATTAATAAAACAAACTAGTGGGATTTAATAAGACAGAGGATAAATTAACCACATTAAAGCACAATAATGAAATAACAATAATAATAAACAGAGGATGTCAGTCATTTAGGACAGGAATTAGCGTGTGTGAGTATGTGTGTGTGTGTGCGTTTTTACACATGTCCATGTAAATCTTCATAATACTTTTATATTGGAATGTAGGCAAGTGTAGTCATGTGGTTGAACATGCTGAATGCCCAGTTTAATTAAAAAAATATATATATACTCACACGTATGATGTATTTTCTTTGTTCTGATACCATGTGTGAACAAATTCATGGAACCTCGTGACAAGCAGATGAAATTAACTACATTCGCCACAGTAATAATGTACAATAATAAATACCTAATAACAAAAAGAGGTAACAGAGAAGCAATGAATAAACTCTGAGAGAAAGGCTGTCAAGAAGGTGCTGATGGACTAAATACGGTCCCAGCGCTTCCTTATTCCAGCCCTAGGCATGTGGGATGAGATGGTAAGGGGGTGGGGGAGGCATTTAAATTATTTAATTAGAATGAATGAATAGAAATAGATATTTAATGAATGAATAGAAATTTTGCACCAATTGCAACTTGTCAAAAACATCATATCATCAAGATCTGCAGTACAGCTGTTTCCTCCCTGTGAGGAGGAGGAGTCAATGCAAAACTCAGGCGTCTTCCTCCTCTACTTATCTGAGTGCAGAGAGGATGACAGAGCACAGTGGACACACAGTCTAACATGATGGACTATAGGACAGGACTGCTGCTTTTAACTGTCTGCTGGGCAGGTGAAGATCTACACTCATCTTTATGTGACATGTTCTCATTTGTTGTGACAACTTGATGCTACATTTGTTGTGGTTTGACAGGTGTTGATGGTCAGACTCTGAGAGAATCTGAAGCAGTGGTGAAAAGGCCTGGAGAGTCTCACACACTGACCTGTACAGCCTCTGGATTCACATTCAGCAGCTACCACATGGTCTGGGTCAGACAGGCTCCTGGAAAAGGCCTGGAGTGGGTTGCTTACATCCGCTATGATGGTGGCACCCAGTACTACTCTGAGTCAGTGAGAGGCCGGTTTACCATCTCCAGAGACAACAACAAACAGCAGGTGTATCTGCAGATGAGCAGTCTGAAGACTGAAGACTCTGCAGTTTATTATTGTGCTCGATATCCACAGTGACTGATGTTGGTTGAGCAGCTGTATAAAATCCTTCAGTCCTCATATTTCAGTCCTGTGGAGCTCAAACATGTTTTTCTTCTGCCAAAAAATAAGTAATTGATTTTGAAAACATTTTCTGCTATTACTGGTATTTCTGAGTTTCTGAAATAATCTTCACCATCTCCCATAAAAGTTGCTAAAAACTAAAATTGTCATGGGACACATGACAACTTCATCCAATTCAGTAAAAGATTTCATTCTTTTTAATTTTTGTATTTTTATTTTATTTTTTCAATTGAGTAACTGGACCCAAAAAAAAGTATTTGAATTTTATACCAAAATGTTAAAACAAGTTTAGGGTTTCTTTATTGAATTGTATTTTATTTAATTTTTTAAGAAAATAATGAAATAATTAAAGGGACATTGTGTAGGAATTAACCCTGTAAACGTACACTTGTCTATTGCATTCAAACAAAGTCTTCTTCAGCTCCTCCTGTTTCAAACACACTTTTGCACACTTAGACACCGTGTTTCCAAAAGCCTCTCTCACTGATCTTCTCTGGGTTCTCTGCTCTGGCCTTAATGCAAAGTGCTGGTGCTTTTAGTCCCCAGTAGTGTCAGACTTTGTGCTGGAGTCCTGTTTGTGGTTCCCAGCAAAACCCTGGAAAGGCTCCAGCGTGTTAATAACTCAACTGTTAAGTTTCTCACCCACTCTCAAGCCCTGGCATCACATCACCCCCACTAGCTCCCCGTCAAATATTGAATCTCATACAAACTCCTCCTTCCACCTACTAATGCCTCCATGTACATGCACCCTACGACCTGTCTGACCTTCTCCTCTGACACACTCCATCCCAGAACCTGTGGTCTGCTGACATGGGCCTGCTGTCCCTCCCTAGAGACAGAGCTTTCAGTGTGGCTGCTCCAACAGTATGGACCCCTCCCCAATACCAATATCTGCAAAACCCCAACCTTGGACACATTCTTCTCTTAAATCCTACCTTTTCACCAGGCCTTTTCCAAATCTCTCCTAGGTTTCCTTGTTTCCTTGTCCCCCATTAACTGTTTAACCTTCCCTGAGTATGTAAAGAGCCTTGGGTACGCTGAGAGGTGCTATATAAATACAAGTCATCATCAACATATATAAATATCACCACTGTTTAATTTTAATTTTATAAACAAAACAAATGAGCTCATGTGTTAGAGGTTCAACATGACTGAATAAAGTTTGAGCAGAAATATCACTGTTCAGATGTTTCATTTAAATATGTCATGACATTAAAATGGGAGGAGGAGTGATTTCCAGGTGTGTTATAACTGCAGTTAAAACAACAGTCAACAGGCTCCAGTGTGACCAACAATCAATGTATATTTGACTCTATGCAAACTCAGTGACCTTCCTGGTTCCTCTGCTATAAAAACTTCACATCAGTGTCAGTGGAGTTCACAGCTCGTCAGCTTCAACATCAGCCATGTTTTCTGTAGCTCTGCTGCTGCTGTTGGCAGCTGGATGTGAGTCACTCTGGATTTTTCTACAACAACAGTTCTTCTTCTGCAGTTTAACTTGATCATGTATTAAAACCTTTTCTTTTCTAACAGGTGTGAGGTGTGAACAGTTGACACAGCCGTCCTCTGTGACTGTGCAGCCAGGTCAACGTCTGACCATCACCTGTCAGGTCTCTTATTCTGTTAGTGGCTACTGGACACATTGGATCAGACAGCCTGCAGGGAAAGGACTGGAGTGGATTGGAGAAAAATATACAGGAGGTTCATATTACAAAGATTCACTGAAGAACAAGTTCAGCATTGATCTAGACTCCTCCAGTAACACAGTGACTCTAAATGGACAGAATATGCAGCCTGAAGACTCTGCTGTGTATTACTGTGCCAGAGACTCACAGTGACTCAAATGATCAGTGGAGCTGAACAAAAACCCCTCAGTGTGTGAACACTAGTGACATGAAGCCACCAGAGGAGGAGCCCTCAGACCACTGATGATTTCAGGACAGTTCACCAATACACTAAGAGATACAAAGTGAAGAATTTTGCAATAACTTTATCATGAGACATCTTAATCCCTGATATATTACAATCAGTGGTTCATAAAATTGTTATCTAGTTCTTCTATTATTCTTATTCTGTCAATTCTTTGGTCCGCCGCACCTTCAACATACTTTCAGCTATTTTAACCATTCAACTATTCAAATGTTCAGCTCTTTTGGGACATTAATGCTCTCTGCTAACTTTTTCCAACCTTTTGTACTTTTTAAAATATTTAACATTTTATAAAATAATCCCATTGAAATTAATTGAAACCCTCTTCAGCTCCTCTTAAACTTCTTTCACTTTAAAATGTATCTCCTCCCACATACTTTCAGCTACAGACTCTCACTAAACTACCAATCATTTTTTCAAATTTTTGACATTTTTATCCTAATTTTGACAGTTTTAATTTTCAGCCTTTTCTAACCCTTTTCTGATTTTGCAATGTGTATTGCACAGAATGTCCACTGGTACAATGGGTGGTGCCATGGCGGATGGTTGAAAAATCAGCTCTCATTTTTCTCTTTTCACACTGCTCAAAGCCACATCATAGGCAAAATCTTTTTTCCACTTTTGTAGGAAAATCTAATCTATTTATCCATTGAATCTAATTAAATGGATTAGATCAAGGGAAGGTAAAACATTTTCTTCTACACCGCTCATGCACGTCTGCTGTTTCCCATATGAATGAATATGAAAAAATAAAATAAAATCTTTCCCTCAAACAAGCATCAGCTACGTCACTATCCTTTGCCGCAGAAACTTTATTTTAACTTTAAAAATTGAATGAACTTGTAGAGTTTTTCAGCAGCGCCCCCTCAAAGAGCCTGTGGTCAAACTGTGACATGGCTGCCAATCCACTGACATAGAGGGTTGTGATGCGACAGGCTCCGATGGCATGCAACACACACTCACTCACACACACACTCACACACACACACACACACACACACACACACACACACACACACACATACACACACTTACACCAAATTCTATGAGATCAAAAAGTGCTCACTGAACTTACACCAGAGTGAATCACAATTCAGTCTGGTGTTCATGAAAATTAAAGAATAATGTCAAATTCATATTTTACACAAATTGTAACTTCAGAAAAATACCAAACATCTGCAGCACAGCTGTTTCCTCCCTGTGAGGAGGAGGAGTCAATGCAAAACTCAGGCGTCTTCCTCCTCTACTTATCTGAGTGCAGAGAGGATGACAGAGCACAGTGGACACACAGTCTAACATGATGGACTATAGGACAGGACTGCTGCTTTTAACTGTCTGCTGGGCAGGTGAAGATCTACACTCATCTTTATGACGTTCTCATTTGTTGTGACAACTTGATGCTACATTTGTTGTGGTTTGACAGGTGTTGATGGTCAGACTCTGAGAGAATCTGAAGCAGTGGTGAAAAGGCCTGGAGAGTCTCACACACTGACCTGTACAGCCTCTGGATTCACATTCAGCAGCTACAACATGGTCTGGGTCAGACAGGCTCCTGGAAAAGGATTGGAGTGGATCACCTGGGTTGAAGATAATAACAACAGAAAATTCTACTCTGAGTCAGTGAGAGGCCGGTTCACAGGCTCCAGAGACAACAGCAAACAGCAGGTGTATCTGCAGATGAGCAGTCTGAAGACTGAAGACTCTGCAGTTTATTATTGTGCTCGACAGCCACAGTGACTGATGTTGGTTGAGCAGCTGTACAAAAACCGATGGGCTTCATAATTCAGCCCTGAGCAACTCACCCATGTTCATCTCATACCACAAATACTAAAAGTTATCATTGCTGCCCCGTGACCCGGACCTGGATGGCAGCTGAAGATGAACTGATTTCAACGATGAAAAACAGTAAAAGTCTTACTATAAAATGAAGTTGAGAGTATGTTCCAATTTCATGGAAGAAAACAAAATCATTTGAGAATGGTAATATACAACCTCAACCTCCTCAGACGGCCAGGACCGCCTGCAGTTCGCATACCAACCAAATGTTGGTGTGGATGATGCCATTCTCTACCTGATATAGCACACTCCCATCTGTATAAGGGAAGTGGCACAGCGAGGATTTTTTCCTGGACTTCTCTCGTGCCTTTAACACCATCCAGCTCCCCATGCTCCACGACAAACTGAGCGGGATGGGAGTGGACCCCCACCTTGTAGACTGGAACTCTTAATTATTGTGCTCACAGTGACTGATGTTGGTTGAGCAGCTGTACAAAAACCTACGCTGACTGATCTTCAGGACTGAGGAGTTCCAACGTGTTTTTTATTATTTAATAAAATTCAAACACATAACCCCTGCTGTACAATGTGCATTAGGAACATCATACTATAGTGTTATCAACAAAATTTCTTATTCATCAACGGCTACAAAATCATTACTGGTATTAGAGAACAACACTTTCTATTTTACAGTTTACAACACAAAAAAAAAGTGACATATTGACACTGGAGACAAACTAATGGAGTGCAATGTTGAATTTTGAAGAAGTCTTTTTTGGTTGATGATGGAGAATGCAAAAAACATGAATTTGATGAAAAGTCGTTTTTCAGAATTCAATGTTTTTTGCTTTTACAATTGATGAAACCAGATGAAGGGTTCCAGCAATTCTCTCAATTCTCATTGTACAGTATGTGTAGTTTAGAAATGAAAAGAAATATCTTTGTTCACAATCAGCAGTTTCAGCCTTTATTTTTCTTTTTACTAAATGTAATTGATTGCTCTATTTAACTCCAGTCAGTTATGAATATATCTGTCCTCCGTTTGACTGTATGCAAACTCAGTGACCTTCCTGGTTCCTCTGCTATAAAAACTTCACATCAGTGTCAGTGGAGTTCACAGCTCGTCAGCTTCAACATCAGCCATGTTTTCTGTAGCTCTGCTGCTGCTGTTGGCAGCTGGATGTGAGTCACTCTGGATTTTTCTTCAACAACAGTTCTTCTTCTGCAGTTTAACTTGATCATGTATTAAAAACCTTTTCTTTTCTAACAGGTGTGAGGTGTGAACAGTTGACACAGCCGTCCTCTGTGACAGTGCAGCCAGGTCAACGTCTGACCATCACCTGTCAGGTCTCTTATTCTGTTAGTACCTACTGGACACACTGGATCAGACAGCCTGCAGGGAAAGGACTGGAGTGGATTGGATCTGCTGCTGATGGAGACGACACATACATTAAAGATTCACTGAAGAACAAGTTCAGCTTCGATGAAGACTCCTCCAGTAACACAGCCACTCTAAATGGACAGAATATGCAGCCTGAAGACTCTGCTGTGTATTACTGTGCCAGACAGTCACAGTGACTCAAATGATCAGATGAGCTGAACAAAAACCCCTCAGTGTGTGAACACTAGTGACATGAAGCCACAAGAGGAGGAGCCCTCAGACCACTGATGATTTCAGACCAGTTCACTCTGACACTCAGAGAAACATTGTGGACAAGTGTTTTATTGGTTACAACTCTTTGATATTGTCTCTCTGATACATTAATGTATATTTCCAACAGTGGAAGATGAACTGGTGTTGGTGAGCTGTTTGTTAGTGTCATGATGGTGTCACCTACAGGTATAATTGTTATCTCTCACACTGAATGCTGATGTGTTTTCATGCAGAATTAGACCAGACACATCAAACCCTGTCCCACACATGACATCAACAGCAGAGCTTTTCATGAATCTGACTGTCAGAGAACTGGTGGATTTATTCTGTGTCTCAGAGCTGCAGTGTGGAAGAGAAGAACCAATTATTATCTGACAACCTTAAACATACATAAAATGATTAAACTTAAACTCAATAACTATTGTTTATTTTTTTTGTTTTTTTGTTTACTTTGAGTGTAGAAGGAAACTTGAGTTGGTCTCATCCTACTTATCCTGTTAGATTGTGGGAGGAAAGATACACACCCTTATCCAAAATATACAATATATACATTTACAAATATGTGTAAATATACAGATATCCCAATGAACAAATACAAAATGGATACAAATATACAAACTTACAAATGAGCAAATGAGCTAGAACAAGGAAATATGTAGTATTAGGATACTGCAATAATCATACAGAAATTGTGGTATATATATTGAAATACTGAAACATTTCTTATGAAGAAGAAAGACCAAATGTTAATACATTTTTAGAAGTTAAAGATGGGAAACTAAGTTGGAAATCACATATAATTACATATCTATACATATATATATCGAGAAAAAGTATAAAATGATTACGTATTAAGTAAAACCAAAGACATCCTCAACAAATATTTTCAACATTTTATCAAACAATTGTTGAGTCATACATTCCTTCTATTGAGGTCTGAGGATATACATTTAAAACAATGACAAACCAATTTTACAAAATATAAAAGAGATCAATAAAGATGATCAATCATGTCATTGATTGGTCATCAACACACGAATAAACAAATGATTAATAAACTTTGTGATCTTGAGATTCAAACAATTCCTTCCCAGTGAGGAGGAGTCAATGCAAAGCTCAGACGTCTTCCTCCTCTACTTATCTGAGTGCAGAGAGGATGACAGAGCACAGTGGACACACAGTCTAACATGATGGACTATAGGACAGGACTGCTGCTTTTAACTGTCTGCTGGGCAGGTGAAGATCTACACTCATCTTTATGTGACATGTTCTCATTTGTTGTGACAAATTGATGCTACATTTGTTGTGGTTTGACAGGTGTTGATGGTCAGACTCTGAGAGAATCTGAAGCAGTGGTGAAAAGGCCTGGAGAGTCTCACACACTGACCTGTACAGCCTCTGGATTCACATTCAGCAGCGACCACATGGCCTGGGTCAGACAGGCTCCTGGAAAAGGACTGGAGTGGATCGCCTGGGTTGAAGATAATAGTAACAGAAAATACTACTCTGAGTCAGTGAGAGGCCGGTTTACCATCTCCAGAGACAACAGCAAACAGCAGGTGTATCTGCAGATGAGCAGTCTGAAGACTGAAGACTCTGCAGTTTATTATTGTGCTGGAGAGTCACAGTGACTGATGTTGATTGAGCAGCTGTACAAAATCCTTCAGTGCCAATACTTACTTCAGGTCTGTGGAGCATCAAACATTAATCTCATATCACAAATAGTAAAATTGTCATTGCTGCCCCGTGACCTGGACCTGGACAGCAGCTGAACATGAAGTGATTTCATCCAGTACATGAAAAATAATAATAAAAAAACTGACACAAAACACAAAAGACACAGTTAATGTCTTGGTTTTAAGTGCTGTAGATCAGACATATTTCAGTTTTTGAGATTGACCTCTGTTAATTTCATGAGGCGATAAATAATGAATGTAATCAAATCAGTCTGAAACACCTATAATCATGCATCAAAGATTCCTTAGGAGCTGGGGCTTTGAGGTAGCTATTTGAATTTAGATCCTGTACCTAGATGGACAGTTTCCAAGTCTAAAGAAATGCCTTTATTTTACATTCATGGAAATTACAGGAATCAATTTCTTTCTTGTTAATGATTATATATATTGACAAGGAACCTAGTCCTGATGATTCCTCTATTTATCTCCAGTTGAACACAAATTAATTTGATATTCATTTGACTCTATGCAAACTTAGTGACCTTCCTGGTTCCTCTGCTATAAAAACTTCACATCAGTGTCAGTGGAGTTCACAGCTCGTCAGCTTCAACATCAGCCATGTTTTCTGTAGCTCTGCTGCTGCTGTTGGCAGCTGGATGTGAGTCACTCTGGATTTTTCTACAACAACAGTTCTTCTTCGAAAGTTTAACTTGATCATTTATTAAAACCTTTTCTTTTCTTGCAGGTGTGAGGTGTGAACAGTTGACACAGCCGTCCTCTGTGACTGTGCAGCCAGGTCAACGTCTGACCATCACCTGTCAGGTCTCTTATTCTGTTAGTGACTACAGCACACACTGGATCAGACAGCCTGCAGGGAAAGGACTTGAGTGGATTGGATATAAATATACTGGTGGTTCTGGTTACAAAAATTCACTGAAGACCAAGTTCAGCATCGATCTAGACTCCTCCAGTAACACAGTGACTCTAAATGGACAGAATATGCAGCCTGAAGACTCTGCTGTGTATTACTGTGCCAGAGACTCACAGTGACTCAAATGATCAGTGGAGCTGAACAAAAACCCCTCAGTGTGTGAACACTAGTGACATGAAGCCACCAGAGGAGGAGCCCTCAGACCACTGATGATTTCAGACCAGTTCACTCTTACACTCAGAGAAACAATGTGAAGAAGTCACTTGAAGTTGCCTGGTTTGATTCAGTTGTTGAGAGACATTTGCAAGTCCGGAAGTCTACAGATTATGAAGAGTTGGTTGCCAAACAGCAGATATCTTTTTCTCATATTGTTATTTTAGGCAAATAATACTTAGAATTAATTTAAATAATAATCATAATATTCAAAATCATTCAGAGAAACATTGTGGAAAAGTCACTTGACTGAACAGCAGCTGCACCTTGTTGTTCTCTGACAAAAATGAGCATAATAATAATTATACTGTACATCTATCCTTAATTTTACCAGCTTTGTACCCAAACATGTTGCAGGAATCCGTTCCTGCACACAGCAAAAAAACAGTTAATACACCCTGGAAAGTTATCCAGTCCATCAGAAGGCAAAAAATACATTCACTCACCCTCAAACCTGGAGACAATTTCAATCATCGAATTAGCCAGAAGCCATAAAAGTTTTATACTGTAGGAGGAAATGAAAGTACCTGGAGAATACCAACACACACAGGTCTGAACCAATCTAATTCAACATTTAATAGATAGAGAATAATTTCAAGATGTGAAATGATGATCGAGTCCACGTTTTGTGTGATGTGGTGTATTTCTCTGTGAAGAGGAGGAGTCAATGCAAAACTCAGACGTCTTCCTCCTCTACTTATCTGAGTGCAGAGAGGATGACAGAGCACAGTGGACACACAGTCTAACATGATGGACTATAGGACAGGACTGCTGCTTTTAACTGTCTGCTGGGCAGGTGAAGAGCTACACTCATCTTTATGTGACATGTTCTCATTTGTTGTGACAACTTGATGCTACATTTGTTGTGGTTTGACAGGTGTTGATGGTCAGACTCTGAGAGAATCTGAAGCAGTGGTGAAAAGGCCTGGAGAGTCTCACACACTGACCTGTACAGCCTCTGGATTCACATTCAGCAGCTACCACATGGCCTGGGTCAGACAGGCTCCTGGAAAAGGACTGGAGTGGATCACCTGGGTTGAAAATGATAATGACAGAAAATTCTACTCTGAGTCAGTGAGAGGCCGATTCACAGGCTCCAGAGACAACAACAAACAGCAGGTGTATCTGCAGATGAGCAGTCTGAAGACTGAAGACTCTGCAGTTTATTATTGTGCTCGACAGCCACCACAGTGACTGATGTTGATTGAGCAGCTGTACAAAAACCTACGCTGACCAACCTTCAGGACTGAGGAGCTCAAACGTATTTTTCATCTAATAATAATTCAGACTCATTTTTCACCACTGTGAAATGCTTTACTCCTGAAACATTGGATATATCAAAGATTATAGAGAAAATCATACCACAGACTAAAATACTTTTACTGAAACAAGAAGACAAAACTCTCTTTAGTTTATATTAAGATAAAAAAATCAAATAATTTAAAAATGTTGCATACTGATGCTGGAGACAATGATGTGGTGTATTTTTTTTGCCTAAGATGGATAAAACATAGTGAGCTGAGGTTTATACAAAGTCAATATTTACCATATGAAAGTTACATTTTGATTATGCCGTGATGATGATGAATGCACAAATCAACATCATGAATATCCTTTTAAATTCTGCTTTAATCAATGAAACCACATGAAATGTTTTGGATTACTTCTCTTCCTCATATAAAGTTTTAAAATATATTTGTTATACTCTCATGGCAATTGCAGTTATTGATTTCTTTCTTGTGTGCAATTAAATAAGTTGACAAACCTGAACTTGATAATGATGATTACGCTATTTATCTACAGTCAGAAACAAATTGATTCATCATTCATTTGTCTCTATGCAAACTCAGTGACCTTCCTGGTTCCTCTGCTATAAAAACTTCACATCAGTGTCAGTGGAGTTCACAGCTCATCAGCTTCAACATCAGCCATGTTTTCTGTAGCTCTGCTGCTGCTGTTGGCAGCTGGATGTGAGTCACTCTGGATTTTTCTACAACAACAGTTCTTCTTCTGCAGTTTAACTTGATCATTTATTAAAACTTTTTCTTTTCTAACAGGTGTGAGGTGTGAACAGTTGACACAGCCGTCCTCTGTGACTGTGCAGCCAGGTCAACGTCTGACCATCACCTGTCAGGTCTCTTATTCTGTCAGTGACTACAGCACACACTGGATCAGACAGCCTGCAGGGAAAGCGATGGAGTGGATTGGATATAAATATACTGGTGGTTCTGGTTACAAAGATTCACTGAAGAACAAGTTCAGCATCGATCTAGACTCCTCCAGTAAAACTCTGACTCTAAATGGACAGAATATGCAGCCTGAAGACTCTGCTGTGTATTACTGTGCCAGACAGTCACAGTGACTCAAATGATCAGTGGAGCTGAACAAAAACCCCTCAGTGTGTGAACACTAGTGACATAAAGCCACCAGAGGAGGAGCCCTCAGACCACTGATGATTTCAGACCAGTTCACTGTAACCCTCAAAGAAACAATGTTCATGTTTAACAATGACTCTCACGTCTACTCAAGACACTGATGTGAACTGAGTAACACTCAAACTGAACCATATTAGACTTTAACACTCACTCTGTTTGTAAAGACATTTCTCCACAACATTAACAGAACATGTGAATGTCTGGGTGAGTGGTGACTGCAGCTTCATGTACTCATTGAGTGGTAGTTCACCATGTCACCACCTCACAAACACCTCAAGAGAAATTTCTTGAGGAGTTGCTGTTTAATCATGTCAGACATTGTGATGAAATTTGCAATTAATACTGTAATAAAAAAAATAAAAATAAAATAAAAAAGACAAACTTTCACCTCTCCTCCATGCTTCCTCAGTGACACATCAGCTTAGAGAAAACAGTGATGGAGGCAGAGAGTGCAGTGCAATAAATATCAATGGCAAGCTGTTATTCTCCATTGCAGAGGCACAAATGTTATAAAACCAGTGCAGCAGAGAATAAAGTGTGAGAATGAGAATAAAATCTCAGTTTCTTTTACACCCTCTCCTCCTCCTTTAATCACAGCTTTAGTTGTTTTGGATCAACACTGTTTCTCTAAAACTTGCTGCTTGTGAAATGCAAAGTTTCATAGAATGATGCAAACTCTCCACCCACCCACTCTGTCTACACAATAAATATCCCTCATTTTTCCTTTGCAGCTGCAGTCTCAGCCAGTCTCTCATCATGACAGCTGTAGGAAGTGTCCTCTTCTTGGCTCTCATTTCAGGTGAGTGAAGTCAGAGTCTGAGCTGAGGAAGAGGAGGAGAAGGAGGAGAAGGAGCTTTGGATGTCCTCTGACCGTCCACCATCTAAACTGTGTGTCTCTTCCAGCTGCTCGGGGCCAATCCCTCACCACCTCAGAGCCGGTGGTCAGCAGAGCAGCTCAAACAGTCACTCTGTCCTGCAAAGTGGATGGACTTTCTCTAGCGTATCTGCACTGGATTTGTCAGAAACCAGGGAGAGGACTGGAGTGGATCGGCCGCATCGATAGTGGAACTGGCACAGTATTTGCCCAAGGCCTCCAGGGCCAGTTCTCCATCTCCAAAGACACCTCCAAAAATCTAGTGTTCTTAGAGGTGAGGAGCCTCAAACAAGAAGACTCTGGAGTTTATTACTGTGCACGAGAGCCACAGTGACACGGAAGACTGCAAAGCCTCACAAAAACTGAACAACACTGAACTGTGCATGAGAAGCACTGAAGCATGTCAGGCCCTTGACAACACATTCCCCTTTAAGTGATGGAAGCATAACAATGAACATCAAAACAAATGCATTTCTATGTTTAAGCTATCCATTGGAAGATAAAATCATACAGTAAATATAAGCTCAAAACACCCATCAAGTCTTGTTTTCAAAAGGTGTCAATTATTAATTTTTCAGTTTTCAAAAGAATCCTGAAACTCAAAAGTTTCAGGTTGTGCTTTATTAATGAAATCAGTCTTAAAGACCTTTATTCACTCAACAAACTTTCAAATAGGATGAGGAATTTTTAGGTTGCTCTTTTCACTTTTCACACATCCTCTTTATGTATCTAAATGTAAAGTTTCCAATTCTCAGAAAAAACAAATCTAATGGAATTAGGAAGTAGGCCGTGTAGAAAAATGATTGTGATGATTCCGCTATTTATCTACAGTCAGAAACATCATTCATCATTCATTTGACTCTATGCAAACTCAGTGACCTTCCTGGTTCCTCTGCTATAAAAACTTCACATCAGTGTCAGTGGAGTTCACAGCTCATCAGCTTCAACATCAGCCATGTTTTCTGTAGCTCTGCTGCTGCTGTTGGCAGCTGGATGTGAGTCACTCTGGATTTTTCTACAGCAACAGTTCTTCTTCTGCGGTTTAACTTGATCATTGATTAAAACCTTTTCTTTTCGAGCAGGTGTGAGGTGTGAACGGTTGACACAGCCGTCCTCTGTGACTGTGCAGCCAGGTCAACGTCTGACCATCACCTGTCAGGTCTCTTATTCTGTTGGCAGCTGGTACACAGCTTGGATCAGACAGCCTGTGTCACACCATGGTGAGGTCGTCCTGTCTTGGGGTTTTTGTCTTGTCATTTCCTGTTTTATTTTGAAGGTCTAATCCTCCTCTCGTGTCAGGTCACTTGCCCTTCCTCCTGTGTCCTCGTTCGTCAGCCCTGATTGTGTCCACCTGTTCCCTATTACCCCCATGTGTTCAAATAGTCTGTGTCTCCCTTTGTTTGATGCAGAAGTGTTTCGTCTCTGTCCGAACTCCCAAGCCTGCTTCACAGCCCACAGTTCACACTCTAAGTCGGTTATTGTAAGTCTTGTTTTTGCCTCGTCAGAGAGATTTTTTGTTGTAACTTCCTAGTTAAATATTTCTCATAGCCTTAGAGATTTCTCCTCCCTTTTGGAGCGCCTTCAGTTTAGTTTTAGTTTCACAGTTTAGAGTAGTTTTTCAGGTGTTCATAGCCTTTTAATTTCCCTCTGTTCGAGGTTGCTCGATTAATAAACGACCTTGCTCTGACCACCTCTGCGCCTGAGTCCTGTCCTGAGTTCGGGCCTGACAGTACACTTCTGCCAGCATGGACTCAGCAGAGGCTGGCCGGTGGGCAGCCACGCTACAGGCTCAGGAAGCTCGCCTCTCTCGTCAGGAGGAGTTCCAGGTAGCGATGGTGGATCAGCTGGGCCAGCTTTCCACCCAGGTGAGGGAGCTGACGGACCATTTGCGGCAGCCAGCCCCACCATCAGCGGCACCGGAACCCCCAGCAGCGGTGGCGGCTGCACCCCCGGGCATGGCTGGGATGGGAATCAAGCTGGCTTCCCCGGAGCGATACTCGGGGGAACCTGGACTGTGCCGGGCTTTCCTCATTGAATGTTCCATTCATTTCGAGCAGCTCCCACACGCTTTTATCACAGACAGATCTAAGATTGCATTCATGATCTCCTACCTGACTGGGAGAGCCAAGGCTTGGGCCACCGCCGAGTGGGCTCGAGATTCTCCAGTCTGCTCCTCTTTCACTGACTTTAAAAAAGCCCTCATGATGACTTTTGATCCCGTATCTACAGACAGGGAAAAGGCCAGGGAGCTGAGCAGAGTGGCACAGGGCCGGGACTCAGTGTGCGACTACGCTATTCGCTTCCGCACCCTGGCAGCGGAGAGTGGGTGGAACAACACAGCCCTATACGACGTCTTCCTGAAGGGGCTGGCGGCTCATATCCAGGAACTGCTGTTGTCCCTGGATTTGCCTGCGGACCTAGACTCACTCATCTCGCTTGCCATCCGGACGGACAACCGGGTTCGAGAGCTCCGACAAACGCGGAGCAGCGGTTCGAGGTCGGAGAGGGTTCTGCTTCTCCCAACCCCAGGGGGTCAAGGTTCCCATGATTCGCCACATGGGCACCATTGCCTCTCGAGAGAGGAAGAGGAGCCCATGCAGCTAGGCAGGACACGGCTGACACCGGAGGAGCGACGGCGGCGCCAGCAGGAAGGCAGTTGCTTTTACTGCGGTCAGTCTAACCACCTCGTCGCCTCCTGTCCGGCCAAGAAGACCCAGGGGGTGAGTCGAACCCCAGCCACGAACCGTGCCCCACGCAATCTGACACCTGTTACAATAACGCACCACGCCGTCACTATAATCACTGAGGCTCTCATAGACTCAGGGGCCGACGAGAGTTTAATTGACTGGGGGCTGGCAGAGAGATTGGGTTTGAAATCAAACCCTCTGACAAGTCCCATCAGAGCTAGGGCTCTCGACGGTAAAGAATTGTTTTTGATTACTCACGCTACTGAACCACTGAATCTGCAGATCCAGGGGCATTGGGAACTCTTGACCCTTTACCTAACGAAGTCATCCTCTCAGTCCCTAGTTTTAGGCCACCCCTGGTTATGTCAACATAACCCTCACGTGAACTGGGAAACCGGGGCAATTATGGGGTGGGGGGAGAATTGTGAGGACCACCGCCAACCGTGTTCGGTCCCAGAGGGTAACCTGACCACTGCTAATCTCTTCTCTGTTAATCCTAGCCACAGCGTAGCTGGAAGAAGCTTTCATCGTCTCGTATTTGAGGATGTTATTCAGTATCCACCTGAGAACAAGCAGACTGAAAATCATGGTGCTGCCTCAAATGCTGCAGGAAGCCATGGCCAAGCTAGCAGGAAACCTTCAGCTCCCTCCAGACCAACTAATGTGGGAGCCCAGCCTGCCTATCCAAAATGGGTGGGAGTCTTTCCTCCACGCCTGACTCCCAACTTGGGTCAAAGTGAAAGGCAGCCACACCGTGAGGTCTCCAGATGGCCACAAAAACCAGCAGCCCCAGTCCAAGCCCCAGTCCAAGCCCCAGTCCAAGCCCCAGTCCAAGCCCCAGTCCAAGCCCCAGTCCAAGCCCCAGTCCAAGCCCCAGTCCAAGCCCCAGTCCAAGCCCCAGTCCAAGCCCCAGTCCAAGCCCCAGTCCAAGCCCCAGTCCAAGCCCCACAGTATGTGAGTGAGCTAGTCCTCCCTCCCCAGCCACCTTCAAGCTACATATCAGCCAGGCCAGAGAGTGTGGCTCTCGGCAAAGAACCTCCACCTCAGGACCGCCTCAAGGAAACTGGCGCCACGCTTCGTGGGACCATTCCCCATCACGAAGGTCATTGGCCCTGCAGCAATTCGCCTTCGTCTGCCCCGGTCTCTCCGTGTCCACCCCACGTTTCATGTCAGCCAGGTCAAGCCGGTCAAGGACAGTGCCATGGTCCCAGCCCCCCCACCCCCTCCTCCTCCGGAAGTGATAGACGGGGGTTCCGTCTACAAGGTCAAGAAGCTGCTGGCTGTGCGCACCCGGGGTCGGGGCAGGTAGTACCTGGTCGACTGGGAGGGTTATGGCCCGGAGGAGCGGCAATGGGTCCCGTCCCGGTTCATTCTGGACCGGTCCCTCATTGAGGACTTCGTCCGGGACCATCCCGAACTTCCTGGGCCGTCAAGAGTCGGCCCTTAGGGGGGGGGTACTGTCACACCGTGGTGAGGTCGTCCTGTCTTGGGGTTTTTGTCTTGTCATTTCCTGTTTTATTTTGAAGGTCTAATCCTCCTCTCGTGTCAGGTCACTTGCCCTTCCTCCTGTGTCCTCGTTCGTCAGCCCTGATTGTGTCCACCTGTTCCCTATTACCCCCATGTGTTCAAATAGTCTGTGTCTCCCTTTGTTTGATGCAGAAGTGTTTCGTCTCTGTCCGAACACCCAAGCCTGCTTCACAGCCCACAGTTCACACTCTAAGTCGGTTATTGTAAGTCTTGTTTTTGCCTCGTCAGAGAGATTTTTTGTTGTAACTTCCTAGTTAAATATTTCTCATAGCCTTAGAGATTTCTCCTCCCTTTTGGAGCGCCTTCAGTTTAGTTTTAGTTTCACAGTTTAGAGTAGTTTTTCAGGTGTTCATAGCCTTTTAATTTCCCTCTGTTCGAGGTTGCTCGATTAATAAAAGACCTTGCTCTGACCACCTCTGCGCCTGAGTCCTGTCCTGAGTTCGGGCCTGACAGCCTGCAGGGAAAGCACTGGAGTGGATTGGAGGTGCCCGTGTTGGATCCAGCACATACTTTAAAGATTCACTGAAGAACAAGTTCAGCATCAGTCTAGACTCCTCCAGTAAAACAGTGACTCTAAATGGACAGAAGATGCAGCCTGAAGACTCTGCTGTGTATTATTGTGCCAGAGACTCACAGTGACTCAAATGATCAGTGGAGCTGAACAAAAACCCCTCAGTGTGTGAACACTAGTGACATGAAGCCACCAAAGGAGGAGCCCTGAGACCACTGATGATTTCAGACCAGTTGTGGACAAGTGGCTTATTGGTTAAAACACTTTGATATTGACTCTCTGATATGTTAGTATAGTAGTACAGCAGTATAGTGTATTTCCAAAAGTGGAAGATGAACTAGTGATGGTGAGCTGTGTGTTAGTGTCATGATGGTGTCACCTGCAGGTATAACTGTTTATCACTATGAATACTGATGTGTTTTCATGCAGTATTAGACCAGAAACATCACTCTGTCCCACAAATGGTATCAACAACAGAGCTTCTCATGGATCTGACTGTCAGAGAACTGGTGGATTCATTCTGTGTCCCAGAGCTGCAGCATGGCAGGGAAGTGTGAATTATTACGAACAAATGATTATCTGAAAAGCAACCTGAAACATACTTAAGAACACATACATACTTATTAACATACTTATTAAAGTCGGTCACTAGAGTTGTTTTTTCTTTTTCTTCAGTGCAGACTGAAACCAGAGTTGGTCTCATCCTACATATTCCACTAGATTGTGGGAGGAAACCCAAGCTCTGGAAATAAACCCATGTCTAAATATAAAGATAAAAACCTTTACTCTAGATATACAACACGGATTCCGTGGTTCATCAATTATGTCATGAATGTAAATGATATCACTGATGATGTCATTTAGAATTGTGTTTGTTTAGAATTCTTCTTTAGAATTTAGAATTATACAGTTAATTATGTAGAATTCCATTGGTTTCAGTCTTTGTTGCCATGGAATAGACAATTTTTAATGCAGCTGTGTTTGTGAATGTTCCTAATGTTGTCACACTCTGGGTGAAATGGGAAAAGAGAAACATGCAGAAAGTTCCTCTTCATTTGGTTTAGTTTGAATATCCTTCAGTCAGCCTGACAGTATGTAAAGCATCTTCACTGTGAGTAACTGTTAAGGAGGTGCAGTGTGAGGACAGAGAGGAGGACAGAGGAGCTCACATCCGCTCAGCTTCAACATCGACCATGTTCTCTGCAGCTCTGATGCTGCTGCTGGCTGCTGCATCCTGTGAGCAGCTTTCACTGGATTCACACTAACACCCACATTCGAACCACAGTCAGAGCAGTGATGGAGGTAATGTTGGTTTCTGTCTCCACAGGTGTGAACAGCATTGATCTCATCCAGCCACAGTCCATGTCTGTGCAGCCTGGCCAGTCTCTGACCCTCACCTGTCAGGTCTCTGGTTATTCTTTGACTGATAACAGCTATGCCACAGGTTGGATCAGACAGCGTCAAGGAAAAGCTATGGACTGGATCTTGCATAAGTGGGGAGGAGGTGGTAGCTTTTACCAAAATAATGCCCTGAAGAACAAGTTCCTTTACCATGAGGATGCCTCAAGCAGCTCAGTGACATTAACAGGACAGAATCTGCAGCCTGAGGACACAGCTGTTTATTACTGTGTACGAAGACCACAGTGATACAAACCATCAACACATCTGTACAAATACCCAGCAGACATGTGTCTGGTACATGAACTTCAGTCTATATATATATACATATACATATATATATATATATATATATATATATATATATTTATATTATTATTATTATTATTATTACTTTCGTGATATTTCCTTGAATTTTGTCTCTGTTGTTAAAAAAATAAAACTGACAATCCCCAAGATCAGGGACACAGTTGTGAAACCATTGAACCAATTAATTTTCTTAAATGACAAAAACACATTTTGTCGATCAATGACTGAAACATTGATGATATTAGATAAACAATAAGTCATGTAGCATAGTCTAATGCCGTCTTTTATGCTTCCATTAATTCAATTTACCTTGAACAATACAATCTTTGAACTTCTATTACTGAGTTTTCTTAATGTGGCATCCTCAAAGACCTGATGTTGTGCATGTTATTTTGATTTTTGATTTTAACATTATTATCAAACAATAGTTAATGCTGAATGTCCAGTTTAATGTAAAAATATGTACATATACTCACACGTATGATTTATTTTCTTTGTTCAGATACCATTTGTGAACAAATTCAGGAACTTCATGACAAGCAGATGAAAATAACTACATTTTCCAGAGTAATATCATGTAAATTGTTCAGATTGACCAGCGGGTTCAGAGGGTTAAATGAAACTCTAGCACAGCCTTGAGCCATGAGCCACTCCCTCCTCATGACATCCTGATGCAAATCCTCAGTCTGAGCAGTGTACTTGTGTCCTGCTGACGGCTCCTGGTCTTCGTCTGGTGCATCACAGGTCACATCTCCAGCCTCAGCACCATGAACACACTCACTCTTCTGCTCGTCGCTCTCTCTCTGCCCTGTGAGTGCTCCTGCTTCTTGCTGCGTTACCTCATATGAGACAACATGGACTGAGGCTCAGGCAGCCATCGCACAATACTTCTTGCTGTGTTATGGTCTGGATCAGACAAGCTGCTGGGAAGCCACTGGAATGGATGGGTGCTGGCTTCTCTGATGCCAGTAGAAACACTTATACCAGCAGCCTGAGAGGACGAGTAGAGATCAGTAGAGATGATAGCAGCAGCATGGTTCACCTGACACTGTCCAACTTAAAACCAGAGGACTCTGCTGTCTATTACTGTGCGAGACACACAGCAGTTTCAGGAAGCAGAGAGGCTTCACAAAAACTCTCAACATGTGTTTATAGTGACCTGCAGGTGGCAGCAGAGGATCTGAAGTCAGATGATGCTCTGAGAGCAACACATGATGTTGTGTCACATTTATTTTGCTGCTTTACTTCAACACCTGTGACAAAAGTGTTTTCATGCCCAAACTCACACGTCAGTAAAAGCTTGTAGTAGTTTAATTTATGTTCCTCAGAGATGTTCCACCAAATTATATCATTAACATTACGTTTGATTAAAATGAAAAGAACAAGAAGGGGCAATGATAGGACAATGAGTTGCACACACAGCATCAAGATATATATGATATTAACTTTTTATTTATGGTAACACTGATGCTTTTGCTGAGAATCCATTCATGTCTTTTGATTGACAGAAACATGAGAATGAAGAGAAGACACACACATGGTCAATGGTGAAAACAGTAGACTGTTACACCAGTGTTTATCATCATGATATGAAATGTTGATCTAACCAATGATGTGTGAGATGTGGTGTTTCTCCATAAAGAGGAGGAGCCAATGCAAATCTCACATCTCTTCCATGTCTACATATGTGTAGCAGAGTGA
Organism: Karalla daura; assembly: GCA_029224185.1. Classification (NCBI taxonomy): domain Eukaryota; kingdom Metazoa; phylum Chordata; class Actinopteri; order Chaetodontiformes; family Leiognathidae; genus Karalla; species Karalla daura. The sequence goes on along the minus strand of CM055203.1, from coordinate 13,538,957 downwards.
AGGACACAGACTAAAGCCCTGACACAGATACACACTGCAGACTGGGCTGAGACAACTGGCTTTCACAATGATCAGACCTGATTATTTTTTTCTCTGTCTCATCCTGTCTGTTAACTGGACAGGTCAGAACAATGATATTGTTTTAATAGTAACTGTCAGGTACTAATGTGCTGCATCACAGGAACTAATGATTGTTCTGACTTTCTGCAGGTACTGAGGGTCAAACTCTGACTCAGTCTGAACCAGTGGTGAAAAGGCCTGGAGAGTCTCACACACTGAGCTGTACAGCCTCTGGATTCATATTCAGCAGCTACTACATGGCCTGGGTCAGACAGGCTCCTGGAAAAGGACTGGAGTGGATCGCTTATATAGGAACAAGTAGTTCCCCCAAATACTACTCTGCTTCAGTCCAGGGCAGATTCACCATCTCCAGAGATGACTCCAGCAGTAAACTGTATCTGCAGATGGGGAGTCTGAAGGCTGAGGACACAGCAGTGTATTACTGTGCCAGGAGACACAGTGAGAGACAGTAATAGAAGAGTCACACAAAAACTACTTCCTCTATTTAACACAACAGCTGGAGAAAGAAAACACGAGCTGTGGACACAGTCGAGAAACTTGGAACCACAAAAATTTTGACATGAATAAACTCATTAACATACATCAAATTAAATATTTGGATATGCAAAAATTAAAATGAACCAAAAAATATTGCAGATAATTAGAAATAAATAGATAAATAGAAAATATTTTGCAGAGAAATTCAAATCCAAATGGTGTTTGAGTTATCGCGTTAACACGATAAACATGCGGCAGCAGTTTGTTGTTATTACAAAAGACATCACTAAGGATAATCAACAGAGCCAAATATTACAAATCAACAAACACATTTTTCATAAAAAATTCAGGGATCTTGTGGATTATAAAATAGCACAAATTATGTATAAAATAAATCACATTTCCTGAAGGTGTCCAGAGGATGTTTCAGACTTAAAACTGTCAATAGGAGGGATTTGTATGCGAACAAAAACAAAGATGTGGACAGATGTAAAGCTGTAGATGCAAATTGATTAAAGGAATTAATCTGGATAAATGTAGAAATAGAAATCATGATATGCAACATTTAATGTACTCAAAGCTTCAGCCTACAACTTTTTGATCGAAATGTATCTGCTTTGTTTCTTATTTTTTCTTAAACTTTGAGAGAAATGAAAGAAAGATGAATTCTGGTTTGCTGTTTATTTGCTTTTGAAATAAATGTGTACAGTATATAAGGTTGCTTAATGATCTGAGAACGAAATTCTAAACGACAGAAGTGACCTCACTAAACTTAAATCCCCAGAGTGAATTACAATTCACTCTGTGGTTCACACTTCATTAAAATTAAAGAATAAATTGTAACTTTTCAGAAAAATACTAAACATCTGCAGCACAGCTGTTTCCTCCCCGTGAGGAGGAGGAGTCAATGCAAAGCTCAGACGTCTTCCTCCTCTACTTATCTGAGTGCAGAGAGGATGACAGAGCACAGTGGACACACAGTCTAACATGATGGACTATAGGACAGGACTGCTGCTTTTAACTGTCTGCTGGGCAGGTGAAGATCTACTGTACACTCATCTTTATGTGACATGTTCTCATTTTTTGTGACAAATTGATGCTACATTTGTTGTGGTTCTGGATTCACATTCAGTGACTACTGGATGGCTTGGGTCAGACAGGCTCCTGGAAAAGGACTGGAGTGGGTTGCTACTCTTAGTAATGATGGTAGTAGCTACATCTATTACTCTGAGTCAGTGAGAGGCCGGTTTACCATCTCCAGAGACAACAACAAACAGCAGGTGTATCTGCAGATGAGCAGTCTGAAGACTGAAGACTCTGCAGTTTATTATTGTGCTCGACAGCCACAGTGACTGATGTTGGTTGAGCAGCTGTACAAAAACCTACAGTCCTTTGAACCAAGGTGAAAGTTTTTTGCAAGTATGTTTTAAAACATTTGCAAACACTGGAGACATCAATGATTTATACAAATAACCAGAATTAATTATTTTGTCACCTGAATAAAGAAACTGTTCTCATGTACTTGAAGTTGATCATCAATGAACAAACTCTGACAGGACACATTACCTAGCCTGATATCAAAATGAATTAACATACTGAAAATGTTTCTTGGAGAAAGTACCTTTTTTATTTGCATGGGTGCTTTTCAATGTCTGATTTTACAATGCAATTTCTTTGTGACAACACAAGAAGTTACATCAGGTAAAAATGCTGAACATTTTCTGTTGAATGTCTAACAACATGCAACAACATGAAATGTAAAACAGGAGTGATTTCCAGGTGTGTTTTAAATCTAAAGATGTCACAAGAGTGAACAGGCTCCAATTAAACCAACACTGATGTTTCACAAGTTTGACTCGATGCAAAGTCAGTGACCTTCCTGGTTCCTCTGCTATAAAAACTTCACATCAGTGTCAGTGGAGTTCACAGCTCGTCAGCTTCAACATCAGCCATGTTTTCTGTAGCTCTGCTGCTGCTGTTGGCAGCTAGATGTGAGTCACTCTGGATTTTTCTACAACAGTTCTTCTTCTGCGGTTTAACTTGATCATTGATTAAAACCTTTTCTTTTCTAACAGGTGTGAGGTGTGAACAGTTAACACAGCCGTCCTCTGTGACTGTGCAGCCAGGTCAACGTCTGACCATCACCTGTCAGGTCTCTTATTCTGTTAGTGGCTACTGGACAGCTTGGATCAGACAGCCTGCAGGGAAAGGACTGGAGTGGATTGGAATGAAATATACAGGAGGTTCATATTACAAAGATTCACTGAAGAACAAGTTCAGCATCGATGTAGACTCATCCAGTAACACAGCCACTCTAAATGGACAGAATATGCAGCCTGAAGACTCTGCTGTGTATTACTGCGCCAGAGACTCACAGTGACTCAAATGATCAGTGGAGCTGAACAAAAACCCCTCAGTGTGTGAACACTAGTGACATGAAGCCACCAGAGGAGGAGCCCTCAGACCACTGATGATTTCAGACCAGTTCACTCTGACACTCAGAGAAACATTGTGGACAAGTGTTTTATTGGTAAAAAAAACTTTGATATCGTCTCTCTGATATATTAAAGTATATTTCCAACAGTGGAAGATGAACTAGTGTTGGTGAGCTGTGTGTTAGTGTCATGATGGTGTCACCTACAGGTATAATTGTTGTTTCTCACACTGATTGCTGATGTATTTTCATGCAGAATTAGACCAGACACATCAAACCCTGTCCCACACATGACATCAACAGCAGAGCTTTTCATGAATCTGACCGTCAGAGAACAGGTGGATTTATTCTGTGTCTCAGAGCTGCAGTGTGGCAGAGAAGAACTAATTATTATCTGACAACCTTAACCTTAACCTTATTTTCATTGGAGAAGGAAACTTGAGTTGGTCTCATCCTGCTTATCCTATTAGACTGTGGGAGGAAAGATACAAACCCTTATCCAAAATATACAACATATACATTTACAAAAATGTGTAAATATACAGACATCCCAATGAACAAATACAAAATGGATACAAATATGCAAACTCACAAATGAGCAAATGAGCTAGAACGAGGAAATATATAGTATTAGGATACTGCAAAAATCATACAGAAATTGTGGTATAAATATTGAAAGAGTGAAACATTTCTAATAAGACCTAATGCCAATAAATTGTTTGAAGTTAAGTTTGGGAAACTAAGCTGGAAATCACATATAAATCACACAGAGAAAAAGTACAAAATTATTAAGTATAAGTAAAACCAAAGACATTCTCAACAAATATTTACAACATTTTATCAAACAATTGTTGAGCCATCCATTCCTTCTATTGAGGTCTGAGGATATACATATAAAACAATGACAAACCAATTTTACAAAATACAAAAGAGATCAATAAATATGATCAATCATGCCAATGATTGGTCATCAACACACTAATCAACAAATGATTAATAAACTTTGTGATCTTGAGATTCAAACAATTCCTTCCCTGAGGAGGAGGAGTCAATGCAAAACTCAGACGTCTTCCTCCTCTACTTATCTGAGTGCAGAGAGGATGACAGAGCACAGTGGACACACAGTCTAACATGATGGACTATAGGACAGGACTGCTGCTTTTAGCTGTCTGCTGGGCAGGTGAAGATCTACACTCATCTTTATGTGACATGTTCTCATTTGTTGTGACAACTTGATGCTACATTTGTTGTGGTTTGACAGGTGTTGATGGTCAGACTCTGAGAGAATCTGAAGCAGTGGTGAAAAGGCCTGGAGAGTCTCACACACTGACCTGTACAGCCTCTGGATTCACATTCAGCAGCCACTGGATGGCTTGGGTCAGACAGGCTCCTGGAAAAGGACTGGAGTGGCTTGCTATCATCAATAGTGGTAGTGGTAGCACCCAGTACTACTCTGAGTCAGTGAGAGGCCGGTTTACCATCTCCAGACAACAACAAACAGCAGGTGTATCTGCAGATGAGCAGTCTGAAGACTGAAGACTCTGCAGTTTATTATTGTGCTCGAGACTCACAGTGACTGATGTTGGTTGAGCATCTGTACAAAAACCTACAGTCCTTTGAACCAAGGTGAAAGTTTTTTGCAAGTATGTTTAAAAACATTTGCAAACACTGGAGACATCAATGATTTATATAAACAAGAATTAATCACCTTGTCACCTTAATAAAGAAACTGTTCTCATGTGCTTGAAGTTCATCATCAATGAATAAACTCTGACAGGACACATTACCTAGCCTGATATCAAAATGAGTTAACATACTGAAAATGTTTCTTGGAGAAAGTAACTTTGTTTGCATGAGTGTGATTCATGATCGTATTTACAAAAAAAATATAAATAATTCTTTCTTTGTGACAATACAAGAAGTTACATCAGACAAAAATACTGAATATTTTCTGTTGAATGTCTAACATCATTCAAATATGAAATGTAAAACAGGAGTGATTTACAGGTGTGTTTTAAATCTAAAGATGTAATAAGAGTCAACAGGCTCCAGTTAAACCAACACTGATGTTTCACAAGTTTGACTCTATGCAAACTCAGTGACCTTCCTGGTTCCTCTGCTATAAAAACTTCACATCAGTGTCAGTGGAGTTCACAGCTCGTCAGCTTCAACATCAGCCATGTTTTCTGTAGCTCTGCTGCTGCTGTTGGCAGCTGGATGTGAGTCACTCTGGATTTTTCTACAACAACAGTTCTTCTTCTGCATTTAAACTTGATCATGTATTAAAACCTTTTCTTTTCTAGCAGGTGTGAGGTGTGAACAGTTGACACAGCCGTCCTCTGTGACTGTGCAGCCAGGTCAACGTCTGACCATCACCTGTCAGGTCTCTTATTCTGTTGGCAGCTGGCACACTCATTGGATCAGACAGCCTGCAGGGAAAGCACTGGAGTGGATTGGAGGTGCCCGTGTTGGATCCAGCACATACTTTAAAGATTCACTGAAGAACAAGTTCAGCATCGATGTAGACTCCTCCAGTAACACAGCCACTCTAAATGGACAGAATATGCAGCCTGAAGACTCTGCTGTGTATTACTGTGCCAGACAGTCACAGTGACTCAAATGATCAGTGGAGCTGAACAAAAACCCCTCAGTGTGTGAACACTAGTGACATGAAGCTACCAGAGGAGGAGCCCTCAGACCACTGATGATTTCAGACCAGTTCACTCTTACACTCAGAGAAACAATGCGAAGAAGTGTTTTATTGGTAAAAAAAACTTTGATATCGTCTCTCTGATATATTAAAGTATATTTCCAACAGTGGAAGATGAACTAGTGTTGGTGAGCTGTGTGTTAGTGTCATGATGGTGTCACCTACAGGTATAATTGTTATTTCTCACACTGAATGCTGATGTGTTTTCATGCAGAATTAGACCAGACACATCAAACCCTGTCCCACACATGACATCAACAGCAGAGCTTTTTATGAATCTGACCGTCAGAGAACAGGTGGATTTATTCTGTGTCTCAGAGCTGCAGTGTGGCAGAGAAGAACTAATTATTATCTGACAACCTTAAACATACATGAAATTATGAAACCTAAACTCAATAACTATTGTCTATTTTTTTGTTTTTTTTTGTTTATTTTCAGTGTAGAAGGAAACTTGAGTTGGTCTCATCCTACTTATCCTGTTAGATTGTGGGAGGAAAGATAAAAACCCTTATCCAAAATATACAATATATACATTTACAAATATGTGTAAATATACAGATATCCCAATGAACAAATACAAAATGGATACAAATATACAAACTTACAAATGAGCAAATGAGCTAGAACAAGGAAATATGTAGTATTAGGATGCTGCAAAAATCATACAGAAATTGTGGTATATATATTGAAATACTGAAACATTTCTAATTAGGAAGAAAGACCAAATGTAAATAAATTTTTAGAAGTTAAAGATGGGAAACTAAGTTGGAAATCACATATAAATACATATCTATACATATATATATCGAGAAAAAGTATAAAATGATTAAATATTAAGTAAAACCAAAGACATCCTCAACAAATATTTTCAACATTTTATCAAACAATTGTTGAGCCATACATTCCTTCTATTGAGGTCTGAGGATATACATTTAAAATAATTACAAAACAATTTTACAAAATACAAAAGAGATCAACAAATATGATCAATCATGCCAATGATTGATAATCAACACACTAATCAATAAATGATTAATAAACTTTGTGATCTTGAGATTCAAACAATTCCTTCCCTGAAGAGGAGGAGTCAATGCAAAGCTCAGGCGTCTTCCTCCTTTACTTATCTGAGTGCAGAGAGGATGACAGAGCACAGTGGACACACAGTCTAACATGATGGACTATAGGACAGGACTGCTGCTTTTAACTGTCTGCTGGGCAGGTGAAGATCTACACTCATCTTTATGTGACATGTTCTCATTTGTTGTGACAACTTGATGCTACATTTGTTGTGGTTTGACAGGTGTTGATGGTCAGACTCTGAGAGAATCTGAAGCAGTGGTGAAAAGGCCTGGAGAGTCTCACACACTGACCTGTACAGCCTCTGGATTCACATTCAGTGACTATGCCATGCACTGGGTCAGACAGGCTCCTGGAAAAGGACTGGAGTGGGTTGCTCTTGTCAGTAAACCTACTGGTAGCACCCAGCACTACTCTGAGTCAGTGAGAGGCCGGTTTACCATCTCCAGAGACAACAGCAAACAGCAGGTGTATCTGCAGATGAGCAGTCTGAAGACTGAAGACTCTGCAGTTTATTATTGTACTCGAAAGCCACAGTGACTGATGCTGGTTGAGCAGCTGTACAAAAACTTTATACATCACAAAGAGTGGTCTCTAAAGGTCAATTATTTACTCTACACGAATAGAAAATTTGCTCTTACTCCCAAAGCTGCCGGAACAAGTACAAAGTCTCTTCCAGTCAGGATATTTCATATTTCACAAAAAAAATCAGTAAAAAAAAAGAAAAAAAAAGAGAAGAACCACATGATGCAAGCTGTAAGAACAAAGCACAGCCCTTTAGGGGAGAACACACATCTTTGAAAAACAAACAAAAAAAATCAGTTTCAACCAAGAAAAACAATTATGAAACACAAATTCAGGAATGATCACTCATGTGGATCTGATGACAGCAAAACAATCTGTGGAAACTAGTGTCAAAAATTAAATGCAATATGTTAACACGTCGCCACCTTATTTTTTTTTACATCATCTCACAAGTACCAGTGAATGTGAAATAATAAAATAATGATGGAAAATAATGTTGCAATTCTGGTGATCGAACACTAGATGGCAGGCATAGTCAAGTAACGCTGGATGGAGACTCCTTTTCTCACTGACATGAACTGAATGATGCTCTTAGTGCAGCAATCTTGAGTTTATCACGCATCCATTATCACATTTATTTAGCACATCACTAACAGAGCATATGAAGTGCTGGTTGGCCAGTAATTGCAAACTTCAGTGTTTATGCAGATGTTACTCATCTGTATGTATTGCACATCTGTTTCGTCAACACTAAACCAAGAGTGTTAAAAAAAAAACAGCTAGTTCTCTGTCAGTCTCTGCTTGGTCCAAAGGGTGAAAGGCTGGTGCTATAGCACCACCCTGTGTCTATCTGTGTACACTACTGTCAAGTACATGTGTTACGTGACATTACTCCCCTTCACTCTCAAACACACAACAAAACAATACATACTGAATTCTTTCAGTGTAACAAATAAATATTTCATGTTAACATATCAGTCACATCAATGCTCAGTTCCAAAGAACTTGAACCTTCCAGCAAGGAGGTACAACAGCATTTTTTCCCCTTTCGTGCCCAAAATAGGGTTAAAACCGCAATAATCTCAATAAACATTATGATGACAAGTATGTGTATGACTATGAAGCTTGCTGAAACAAAATAGTTCATGTTTGCAGGCATCAGTATTGGAGAGTACCAGAAAGTTAAAGAAAGAAATTTACAACACAGACAAGATGAACGGTATTTCAATAAGGTTACAATTTAAACGGGTCGTAATCAAACTACAGTTACATTCTTTAATTAATAGATTACATGTCAAGATATCAATGTCACATTTTTATTTAATGCACAAAATAATCTTTGTTATTGTCACTGACAATTATCACTAAAAGTTTATTGTTGTGGCTGGAATGAAGCCAATAAACTCAGAATTAAATATTGAGGACATATTCAATGCTCTAAATTGTGAGAAATTTTACAGTATGTGTTTTGTGATTTGTAGCTAAAGATAATTTAAAAGTTACCCTCCAGACAGCCAGTTTCGATACATTAATTTAAAGATGTTATTTCCCAACTTCCCCACATTCAATTTTAACATAAGCCTAAAAAGTTTCAAAGGGCTTCTTTATGATCATTAAAAAAAAAACAACCAAAATAGTTTAATTCTGAGAATTAAGGCGCAGGTACTTACTGTGCAGTCTTCATCAGACCCATGATTTTAATGCTGATCAAAAATGAAAACGAGTTGCTGTTAAGTGCACGGCATTGGAGGGATGACAACAGCTACACTGCAGAAAGTTTTTATGGGTCAGTCAACTGACAGTCACCATCAATGAAAAAAAAAGACAAATCTTTTTGAGTCACAAAACCCCCCCATTAAAAATAAGAATAATAAGAATACAATGTTGTTCTGGGAAGCCAGCAGATTATTCCTTCCACATGGTCACAACATCACAAAATAAAATGAAAGGCGCTCTTGCTCAAGAAAGTGCTCATGTCTGTGGCTGTGTTTCAAAGCCAGAGGACCGGGGGGGTTTTTGTTTGGGGACACAACACAGTGTACTATAACAGCCACAGTGATACATCCTGTGACAAAAACCTCTGTTTCGATAAGGTAGAAATATGACTCCGATATAATGAACATCTGGGTGAGATTTCTCTCCAACAAAACTTGGTAACAATTCTTGGATATCACATGCTTAAAATGACAGTTTTCCTTTATGTCATGGTTTTTATTTGATTAAGACTTTGTTGAATGCTTTAAGACTAATATCACAGCCATATCCAGTTTGTTTGGGAGGATACTTGTGAAGTGTTTTGATGACATCTGACTTCATTCATACCATATGATGGAATATAGTTACGTTATAGCTTTGAGGGACGTCCATCCAACTCTACTAGTAATTGGATTTTTTTGGCTTCCTCTGATTCTATGACTATTGATTCTTTGTGCAAGATTCCCATTGATGATTTAATTATTTGTTGTTTGTTTCAGGTGTTTTGATCTCACTCATCGGCACAGTTGTTGAGATACTTCAGCCTGGAAAAAAGTCAAAAAACAACTGACAGAGCTCAGCGAGCATGGTTTAGAAGAGGCTCAGAAACTCCAAATTAAAATGTAAAAGTGGATGGCTGATTCTTGATTGCTCCTGCTGACTACACACAGACAGATGATCAAGCTAGAGACACAGCACTCACACAGAGGCAGAGGTTATTGTATGAGTGTGTAGCACTGTGTATGGAGTGGGAGCCACAGTGATATATGGCAAGACAAAAACCTCCCCTGCACTAAACTGAAGTGAGCCCAAAAATGAAGCACAAACAATCCCGATGGTTTTCCGAATTCTTAAGTCTTAAGATGGTTGTTTTTTTTCATCAGCTGCATAATAGATTATCACAGTGTTTCATTACAGGTAGTTCAATGTCAAATTGCCTGTATTTAAATTAATAAATGTGATCTAACCATTTCATCAAGCAATAAAAAAAAACTGCTATCACAAATTATATTTTAATGCTTTCAGAGATAATGCACCTCTACACCGAGGTACATTGCAATGTAAAATATGATGACAATTTGTTTCTGAGAACCCAGTTTTTAGATAACTGGCTTGAGTAAGATCTGTGACCAAATGATGCTCCAAATTGTGCTTTTCACTGCACAATGTAGCACAGTAACAAATATTTATCTCCAAGCTTCATCTCTGAGCTTGAGATTGAATACATAAAAATGAAATTAGTGAAGAAGTTGATCGTCCTCACAAGATATCATGGTAACTGTGAAAAGTAAATGACATGATGTCAATGTACCATATGGGCAGACCTTTTTGTATGAGCGTGTTGCACTGTGTTTATACTTGGGGTACCCACAGTGATATATGGCAATACAAAAACCTGCCCCACACTGAACCAAGGCTTAGAAGCCCTGTGTTCCCCTACATGCTTCAGGAATTTGTTATTCTCTTTCTTCATTAATTTTCCCTGACATATTTTTTACTTATAGCATTATCTTCTTATTATCATTATTGTTGTTGTTGTTAAACATTTTCATTGTCCGACCTTGACTTCCTTTAGACTAAAATCTGACTGCATTCAGATTGGAAGGGCAAAAGAAAAAAAATCTTTATATTAAAACCAGACCATTTTCCACATTGGAGTGATATACATTAAAGTGATGAGAGATAACTTGCTAACCTGTTTCACAAATGTTGAATCTTCAGACAAGATTTATCTATTATATCTGGTTTTTCTTGGCTACATCTGATTTTATTGATAGTTTCCATCATCCAACTCCACAAAAAGTCATTTGCGTCAAACCAAAAATCCAATCCACTGCATATTTCTTTCTTTTTGATCTCAGACATACAGATGTCGAACAGTTGTTGGGATGCATCAGCCTGGACAAAAGTCGAGAAACGCTTGGCAAGCATGGCTAAAACTCAACAAATTCAAAACCCTTAAAGGGTAATTCTGCTTAGAGTACTGCTGATCCTTAATTGCCACTGCCGACTACACACAGAAGGAAAGAAGGCAGTGGTTATTGTATGAGTGTGTAGCATTGTGGGGTGGGACCACAATGATATAGAGCAATACAAAAACCTCTGCTGAAATGAAGCCATAAGTTGGAGCACCTTGAAAGAAAACAATCAGGTAATTTTGTACAACTGTGCTGACAATTTGTTTAAAAGTACTTTTTATATAATAGGTCTGACAAATATCAGTTACCAAATTATGCAACATGTTTACGCTGTGGTAGTTGTGATTCTCACTGCACACTGTAGCTATAAATAATACATATTTATACTTAAGCTTTATCTCTGAGCATAAGATTCATAAAAAAAATGAAAATAGTGAAACACCAGATTTTTCACAAGATTCCATAATGACTGTGGAAAGATCCACTTTTAGTAATTGACATGAACAATGTGCCATATGAGCAGATGTTTTTGTATGAGTGTGTAACACTGTGACAACTGGGGTGGCCACAGTGATATATGGTAATACAAAAACCTGCCCTAAACTGAACTAAGGCTTGGATGGCCCATGTTTTCTCTTCTTCAGGGGTTTGTTGTTCTATTTCTACTTGTATTTTCTTGACTTTTTTTTTTACATTATTAGCTTATGATTCAAGTATTTTTCATGTTTCTAACTTGATTTTCTTCATGCTTCGTAATTGTAAATTGACTGTGATTACTTTTTGACTATGCTATCAAACAGAACAATCTGATGGTACTTAAAATCATATACTTTTCCCCATTTATTGGACACATATTATTATTTATATAGTCCTGTCAGCTGTCTATTTATCTGTTTATTTTCCCATGTTTTTCTTTTTCTTCCGTTATTCCCTCCTTGTGCTTTTTGCTATGATCTAAGAAGGAGCTTTCATCTGCACAAGGACTGAATTCACCTTCACTTCAACAATTCACCTTCAGAGGTACAACCTTATGTATTTGTGGTGAAAAGTACAAATTGTAAGTTCACAGTTTTGATCAATAACCTTCTAAAGTGTTCATTGATAAGATGATGTAGTTTACGCACATGTTGATATTTAATTGTAGTTCCTCCATTTCGTAATTAATATGTTTTCATATGACAAAAAATACTTAAAAAAATATTCAAACTGAAATCTGTGATTCAGACCTAGCTTGGCATGTACCA